>CM060636.1:5263662-5863662 GCA_030578275.1 Meda fulgida | reverse complement strand
GACCGCGCAGTGACCTTCGTCGCACGAAGCGCGAGGTCCGTCGCGGTGCGAAGTTCCTGGGGAACTTGTGGGTTGTGACCACCCTCGTGCAGGTCCTTCAGTGCTTTAGCCTGATGAACCTGCAGCAACGCCATAGCGTGCATGGCCGAGGCAGCTTCCCCATAGGCCTTGTAAGCCTTGCCGGTTAAGTCCGACGAGTACTTACAGGCCCGTGAAGGAAGACACGGTTCTCCACGCCAATTTGAGTTAGGGCACAGTTGCATAGCAACAGCCCGTTCCACTGGCGGGATACGCGTGTAGCCCTTAGCTGCCCCGCCATCAAGGGTGGTGAGGGAGGAGGAGCCACCGGAACGGTTTCTGGCAGTGAAAGGTGCCGTCCACGTCCCCGTGAGCTCCTCATGCACTTCCGGGAAGAAGGGCACTGGGGTGGGTTGCTGAGAACCAGCGCGCGCCACCCCGAGATACCAATCGTCCAACCTCGAGGGTTCGGTACACGGTGGAGGGTTCCACAGGAGCCCAACCTCGTTGGCGGCCCGGGAAAGCATGGCCATCATCTCTGGGTCCGTCTCAGGCACCGCTGGCACACCCGAAGGAGGCAGCGGTGCCGAGTCGTCGTCTGCAGAGAGGTCTGACCCACCCTCCGATGCAGCGATCGACATCTGGTCTTCACTGGGGGCCCCAAAGGAGACAACCGGTACACACCTCGAGGATGGTCCAGCTCTCACCAATGGGGACTCAACTGGCTGCGGAGCATGAGAGGGGTGAGGGTTCCTAGGGGGTTGGTTCCCCGAAGGAAGCGCGCTCACTGTGATCCTCAGGTCACCTGTGTCTCTGCCCGTAGCAACCCGTGAAGGGGGGTTGGAACGAGGTGCAGGCACGGGGACTCCGCCCCTTTGCAGGAACAAGAGTCTCGACCGTAGCTCGGCGATGGTCATCTTCCCACAATGGGTACATGACTCATCCACAAACGCAGCCTCAGCGTGTTCAATGCCCAGACACACAAGGCAGCGTTTGTGACTATCCTGTGAGCCCAGGTAACGACCACATCCAGAAACACACAGATAGAAAGTCATCTTTAAATAGAAAGTCATCTTTAAAAAGACGCTCTCTATCTGTGTAAGCTCTTTTAGGGACTACTCTCTTTTAGGGAATGTGCACCCGTCTGTGCGCTGTCTCTCTCTCTCGCTGGCAGGACTTACTGGCTGTAAAAACAGCCTTTAAGCGCTCAACTGCGCACCTTACCAGCTGTTAAAACAGCCTTTTGAATTTTGCTCAAAAGAAAAACCAAAAAGACAAAAACAGAAGAGAGAGGACATAAAGGACTGCTTGCGCTGCCGTGCTATAACGCCTGCACCGGATAAGGAGTGATCCAATCGAAGAGGCTCGTAGAGTCACACTTCTCTGCAGATTAAACATGAAGCGTTTGGCTCCAAAGCAAAAAGCTAGTGTGCAATCACTCAGCTGCTAGTTAAATACCCGCGCTGCGAGGCCGCGCAGCTGATGCAAATGATTGCACGTCAATGTGCATTGGCTTGTTTTAGTTTCACTCGAAGTAGATTGGCCTCTCTAGCGAGATTCCTATTGGTCAGTCATGACCTACGTTGTAGTGACTGACCGATAGGGAACTTCCCTTACTAGTGCAATTTCAGTATTTTGGGTCTATATCTGTTATTCAGTTTCTTATTAGTTCAGCATTATTTTCCGGGTTATAAATTATTCCTGCTAAGATCAGAGCCGAGCCCTTCTTCATTAATCTTTGGTTATAGCAGTGTAATTTAGTTATGTTTTCTAATTAAATACAAGGGTAGACAGTGTAGATTTCCTCTGTTTCCTTTGTTCCGAATCCAGCCAAGATGACTATTAAACCCTTTAACTGTCTGCTCGACCAAATGGTTGAGCACATTTTGAGTCGCTATATTTTATTGAGAGGAGTGCCTAACTTAACTCAAACTGATTGAGCCATCTCTACCATCTAGCTGAGGTATGTTATGCAAAAAAAAATCCACTAGATGTCACAGTGTCAATCAACAGCACTTGTCACAACACTTCTTCTAACATGGATGTCAGAAACAAATAAATCACCCCAGCCATGTGAACTGTTTTTGGTGAAATGTTGCAAGCTAAGCATATTTCTTTTACATATTACACTGTAATAGCCCTAACTTTACAAAATCATGTTACTTGGTGCCATGAAAAAACTTAAGTATGTTTTTAATAATTTTTCAAAACATGCTCAACCAAACGGTTGATTTGGCACATAACGGTTAACTGTCACCCCCCTTTTTGAGAATGGACATTAAAATGCGCTATTAAATTTTGGTTGTAATTCAAGAATGCTTTGGAATAAAGACCTAAGTTTGGTCTTGTTTTAAAGAAAACACTGAGCAGATTATTGCTGAAGTAAAAGCAAGTTATGGAAAAAAAGTAATGGAAGTTTTAAATTTACATTAAATCAAATATACTATGCTTAATATTTTTTATTTTATATAAAATATATATTTTAAAACATATGTTTTACTATTAAATTACCATAAAATCAAAGCCATATAACTAACCAAGTTGTGTTCCAAATTTGAAGTTGATATCACAAAAATTCCCATGAGGTTTTGTTTAGGCGTAATACCAAAAATGACATAAATTCCACTGAATTTAATTGTATGCATTCTGCTGTAACAAATTAATACATTTCTGTCCAAATATCACTTCTGTCACAAAATATGGAACCTTGAGACTCAGACCTTTCTGACATTGCGTTTTGTCAAGATTAGAAAAGGTTTTGATCATAAATTTTGATGGGCAATGAAAAAGTATGGCAAAGTATGTGTATGAATTCCGGTACCATTTATTACCATTAAGTACTTACTCAACCATTTGGTAGAGGCCGATATTTTAAAAATTATGGGATGTGTTGAAAAAAAATACATTGAGTGTGGTTACTAGCGACATAAGGAAATGTTAAGGAAACAAAAAATGTTTCCATCACTTTTTTCTTGGTGCGGACTTTAAAGGGTAAAGAGGATGAAAGCCATACTTATCCCCGCTATGGTAGTAAGCTCCTGGTAGTTCCTCCTCCTTTCTCGACGGAGTCTTCTGTATTTTGTTTTCAGCTTCTTACCTCTTCCCCCTCCAGTCATGTTTGCTGTGGATGAGAAAACAGAGATTTGCCTATCTGTCCCTACTATTGTTTTTTGAGCAGCCAGTCCCGAATTCGTTCTTTTGTAGGTTTAGCTTCCGTTTTCCAGGCAACCCGAATGCCTTGTATGGCTAATCATATGGCCATGTATCCTCTGGTATAACAGAGATTTACCGTCATTTTCTTTAGCATAGACGCGCTCTTCTCTTCATACTTGATTTTATACCAGGCTTCCCCAGTCATAATAATTTGACGTCTAGACAACATAGTTATATCGGTTTCTCGAACTCCCTGTTTCCATGTTCTGGTTTCCCAACTATGTTGAGTTGCATTGAAGGTGATTATGAGTTGTTCGGCTGTGCTGCTCACATACTGGCCCTCTCTTTTCACAAGAATGGTTTTGTTAGTTTCGCTTAGATTATGTGAGACAATTCTTTCCCACGCATCTAGACAGGTAATTTGTCCCAGAATCTGGCCCAAAACGGATCCTTTCTCCAGAGGGTCCATTTGGTAGGGATTAGATAGCCCTGACAATTCACAATATCGACATAGCCATGCTCTCTCATCTTCGTCCATTAGAGAGATCGGATTGCTGTCCCATGAGGTCATAATCTTACCCTGGGATACGCATCCCATGGCTAACTTCGATTTTCGGGTTAACCAGACTTCTTTTTTACTGACAGTCTGTACCCATTTCCGCTCTTCTAGCTTATCACATCTGTTACACAGTTCCAGTTTAGACTCTCTAAACATACAGGAACAATTTGAACTGAGTAAAATAAGTTTCTCTCTACATATTTTACAGATTCGGCAGACACAACTGGTTGTCCCCAGTTGTATCTTTTGGATGACCCACTTTTGTTTTCCTAGTCTGCAATTTCCGCACACTGTGACTTCTCTGAGTGCACAGTGTCCTATTTTCCCCTCTGGATTATACCAGGGGAAAAAGCCTTGTCCCCTTATCATAAAAGGTTGTTTCAAGCTCCAAGACAAAATCCAATGTCAAAGTCATTGGGCTACGTCAATTGTTTCGCAAATGCAACAACCTGTGAAGGGTATCAATTTACTATTGGTACCATCAGGGCAATCCTCATGCCATTTCTTCACTCTAAGTAGACCAAATGCTTCATTTTGACATTGTACCCATCCTGTTTTAGACTCAATGATTGGTTCAAATACCGCCTGTTTTATTATGCTTTTACTATGTCCCGACATGACCAAATGCCGTTATTTTCTAGTTCCACACTAGTAATTGACGTGACTTTAGTTACTGTATCAACAGTTCCAGTCTTATGTTTGAATCGTTTTCCTCTGACCTGATGTAATATAATTACTTGATCGCCTACCTTAAATGGGTTGACTCAATTTTTAGACTCAATGATTGGTTCAAATACCGCCTGTTTTATTATGCTTTTACTATGTCCCGACATGACCAAATGCCGTTATTTTCTAGTTCCACACTAGTAATTGACGTGACTTTAGTTACTGTATCAACAGTTCCAGTCTTATGTTTGAATCGTTTTCCTCTGACCTGATGTAATATAATTACTTGATCGCCTACCTTAAATGGGTTGGAGTTAAAATCTCCTCGGTCAGGCTCACTTGGTTTGACTCTGTAATTGAGAAAATGGGTACATTGGTCGATTAATGTGTCCCATTCTCCCAATTTCTCATTCTTGATAAAGAACTCTTTAATTATTTTTACAGCCTCTTTGGCAATTCGATTGCTGGCTGGCTGATACACTTTTTGTTAATTTAACTCCAACCTTTTTACAGTATTCCTCGACCTCTTGTCCCGTCAGGTTTGATGTGTTATCTCCCCTGACTCTCATCGGTGGTCCAGTATATTTTATCCACTCATTTAGTGCTTGCACTACTACTGAGCTAGTAGCCTGTTTACATGGATACATATGCAGGAAATTAGAGCAGTTATCAACTATTACTAAAAATAACAGTTCTTCTGCCTGGTTTGAGGTTGGATGGGGCCGGCGAAGTCTAGACTTATCTCTTAATTTTCCTTTTCTGTTTTAATTGACCCATAATCATTATTTCTGCTTGTCATTACCTTCCTACACTCCGGACATCCTTTTCTGATTTTCAGATAAGTTGTCTTTAGATTCTGTATGTTAAGCCCTGTGGCTTTACAATACTTTGCCAGGTAACTTAGGCTGGGGTGCATTCAATCTTCATGTAGGGTCTCAACAATATTCTTTTCGCTTGCTTTAGTGATAGCTCTAATTATTTTAATTGTTCGAACAGTCTTGTCTCTAATATAACTGTCAACTTCAGCGTTGCCTTTTTCAGCTAGTGTCGTTTACACAGTGTGACTGCTTTGATGTAGCACCTGCTACAGAGAGTCGAAAATCTAGTGAGTGAGGCACCTAAGGTCCATCAGTTTACATGGGCAAAATGGAGCAAATTACTGCAAGATACTCAAATAGTTTTTGGACAGAGTAAAATCACTAAAAAGGACAAAATAACAGAGATCCCGAAAGGGGCCAGTATTTGTTATTTTACAGATGGTTTTAAAGAGGACAAGTAAACCTGGTGGGGCTTCATTAGAAAAGAAAAAGGTAAAATATTTTTTGAACCAAAAGGACAGTTGGCCAGTGAAAAGTCAGCACAACTGGCTGAAGTAACTGCGGTAGTATATGCATTAAGGCATATGAAGGCAACAAATACCATATTTGCGGTTTTAGTCACAGATAGTGTGACTAACGTGAGAGCATGTTGAGGCATGCAAACTTAACGGCTTCTGCACCGCAAAGGGCAACCCGCTAAAACAAGAAATTGCTGTGCTGTTAGCCTGGTATTAGATCCCTGATAAAGTTCATGTGGCCCATGAAACTCTGCAATCTTTTTAAGCTTGTCGGGAAATTCTGTCTTAAGTCCTCCAGTTTTTCTTGTGTAGTTTTTGAAAGTCCTCGATCTGTTCCCATTGTAGAAAAGGCTAAAAAAATCGACTTACTTTTTTCCTATCTCAATTTTCTTTTAACTAGGCTCAATACCTACTTTTATCAGTCTAGATAATACTTCATCAACTATTCTCAGGTGTTCTTCGGGGTCGTTATTGATGATGATCAAATCATCAATATATACAGTTACTGGTAGGCCTTCCATTAGCTTGACTACTATAGCCTGGAATGCATTTGACGAGTCCATGCATCCTTGTGGGAGTCTAGTGTAGCAATAGTGTTTGGTTTGGAAAGTGAACACTGTTTTAGTCATACTTTCCTGGGTTAATGGAACTGTCCAGAAACCATTTGCCAAGTCTATTTTTGTTAGTACTTGGCCCTTAGGCAAGCCATTAGTTACGTCTTTCGCATTAATTAAGAACCTTATTATCTGGTTCAGTTACTTTGTTTAATGCCTTAAAATTTGTAACCAATCTCCAACTCCCATCCGTTTTGGGTACAGCTTGTAGCGGTGAATTTGTGACCACATTTTCTATTTTTTTAATTACCCCTAATTGTTTTAATTCCTTAACAGTTTCTTCATTTCTGCTAAAGCCTTTTTATTAATTGGTATTGCCTTTGCAGTCTAGGTACACCACCTTTTATGTCATACTTATATTCCTTTCCTAACAGACCTACATCATTTTTAAATTTAGCGGCTTCTCTCTTGTGTTTTTCTAGAATCTCCTTAATTTTATTTTTGTCTCGAAGGGTTTCTTTTAACATTCTGTCTATTTCCGCTTTTAGGTCAACCATTTTCATCCATCTGACAGAAACTTCTTTGTTACTTTCTTCCACAATGGTACAAGCATCTTGTAATGTCATTACATTTTCTGACTAATTAGGAATAATGGCCTTTCCACATATACCATTCTGAATCGATTGGACTTTGGGTTTTATTAAAACCGTATATGCTCTTTATTGCATCTTTGGGCAAATCTCTTAGCCAGGTTATCTCTGCTCCTGTATCTAGCAAAAATGTCTTCCCATTGTAATCTATATAGAAGAAGCCATCTATTTCTTTAACAATAGGTCAGATTGGATGGTTGCTTTTCCCTTGGGGGTTTCCTATTTCTGTTTTCTCTCAAATTCGTTAGTTCTCACAGATCTCGTTTTGGTTTGGTGTATGAACCCTTCCCTGCTGTTCTTTGTTTAGCCCTTTGCTCCCTAATTCTACTTTGTTGCTCTGGGGTCATTTTGTTGCTCTGTCCCATTCATCTTTTGAGACATAAATGGAATTATTGGGGCCATTTTTTGGTTAATGTGGGCTTTTGGAATTGTCCTCGATTAGGCTTTCCTTGCCTTCCTCTGCTTTGTGATCTGCCTCTTCTTTGGCAGCCATTCGGCCTAACTGGTTCTCTTTGTTCCCTTGGGCCTTTTGGCTTTTCAAAGTATTTAGGCCCTTTAGGCATTATGGCCCTGAGCTCCTTTGAGCCTTTCTGACCTTCGCTGACCTTGCTGCCTGTTCTTTGTTAGGTTTTGGGATTCATGATTTCCCTTCTTTTCGGCTTCATGTTTCGACCGTCTATTGTATCTTACTGCGAAGTACTCCCCCAAGTTTTTAAGGGGTTTAGGCCTGGGAGATCTTTTTCAAACTTTAGAAGTTTGGATTGGTTTTCTGCCACTCTCGGCTCTACCTTTACAGAATATTAGGACCCCTGTGCTTTTAATTTCTCTTAGCCTCTTTTCATATTTCTCTTTAGTGATGTTCATCTGGTGGAGGGAGATATCATCGATTTTTATTTCCAACCCTGCTAGTTGATCGATCATTAGCTCTATATCCTCATCATGGATATTAAGCCTTTTTCCTAACTCAACTATCTTTTGGCAGCTTTTCATGTTATCTTTTGGGTTGAGTTTCATTCCATTAAACATACCCATTTCTGTGGCTGTAATAGTATGTTTAGGTCTTGCCCTGGTTTTTCTTACTGGCCTTGGGCTAATTTCTTCTTCTGAGGAAGAGGAGACACTCGATTCAGACTCACAATTACCCTATAGGTCTCCCTAAACCTGGGGGTATTTCCTGTTTGTTTCTTCTTTCGCGATGAGGAAGCTGCTACTCCAGCTAGGCTTATGCCTAAGCCCCCTCTGGGCCTTTGCCCTCCATCTTCTTCCCCTGAGTCTAGATCATGTTCACTACCTTCTTCATCTTGGGGTGAGGCTTCTGTTAATTCTCTTCTGTTATATATTGGGTTATTTGATGATATCAATACTTCCTTTCTTAGTTCTAAAATATCACCCATAACAGGATTCCTTCCACCCCTATCTCTATTTTCTGGAAGGGACAGGCAAATAATTAATGCTAGAGCTTTTTGGCAAGCGTCCTTTTGTTCTGCTAGCATATCTTGTTTAGCTTTAGCGCTAGTTCTGGGCATATCTACAATTTAATCAGCCGTAGGCCCGGTTGCTGCTAGTATTTGTTTTCGCATAAACTTAGACTCGGTCATTCTGATGCTTCCTTTCAGGTTATGCCCTGGTTGGATCAAGGTTTTCTCCCTGTGAGATCTATATGTTCCCTAGCATGACTACTACTTCTTTCATGCGATAATGGTTGCGCCCTTCTATGATTAACTCTATTCCTCTGAGGGATGAGTTCGTTTTCCCTTTCAGCCCATTCATCTTGGTTGAATATATCCTCACCTCTATTTTCTGGATGTACTGGCCTAATTAAGCTATGAATGGTCCGAGTTAATTTATTTACCAGTGTTCTGGGGGGTGCTCCGGGCTTACTGTTTGGAAGTCTAATCTTCTCTCAGTACTAGGACCGGGTCTTTCGTCTTCAGGATCACCGATTTTGGTACCCCGAGAACCCCTGCACCTTCTCTGTGTAGGGAGAACTGTGCCATCATACAACACTCTTACCCTACCATGATATACTTCTACACTGGAGTCGCTCGCTCCGATGCGGGACAACAGGTCATCAAACTGGGCGCGGGACAGGAGGAAGTACCGCCGAAAGCGCCCGTCATCCAGGCGCACCTGGAGCGAGCAAATGGTGAAACTCGCCAAACTGGGAACACCTCCGGAGGGTCTGGTGGACACAAGTACGGCGACGATGACCCGTACGTCGCTGTTCTGCTCTCCAGAGCAAATACAGAGTGGTGACTCTCTCAATGAATGCTCGATCAACATTTGCAGCACTTGCCCCTCCTACAAGAAGCAGATTTCGCCTCAGACGCGCGTCAATTTCTCTTCAAACTTTAGCTTTTTCCGCACGTCCAATTCGCTCTGGACGTGCGAATGCATTAAAAATCTTCAAGCGTCCAACTAGACACAATTGACACGAATTTGACACTCTATTCGCGTTTGTTGTGAACGCAGCATTAGTATGGGTTAACCAGCATGCTTAATTGTTTTAGCAAGCCACCTGAAATGGAAAAAGCGAGCGTGCGGCTTCCTATGCCTAAGTCAATATGCAAGCATGTGGGTTCCTATGCCTACTGCACTATGCGAGCTGCGAGCAGATGGCTTCTTATGCTTAATGCAAACTTTGAGCATCGGGCTTCCTGTGCCTGATGCAGTATGTGTGCAAATGGCTTCACATGCCTGAGCAAGCGGAAAGCCCTAGGGTTACAAAGCCCCTCATTCAGCAGAGGAGTCTTAAATTATAATGTCTTTTATTAGCCCAGACAGTTCCTTGACACTGGCCGTAACATTGTGGGTTGCTTATTATGACCTTTCCTGCGTTGGCGTCGAGATGGGCGGGCTAAAGAAGCGAAGGAAGTGCCATTCTCAGATGGGCCTCCTTTAACAATGTATAATGACCATTATCAGACCGTTTTGTCTATTTAAATGGGGAAAAACGAAAATAACGTCATTAGACTATGGAGTGCCGCAAGGATCGGTGTTAGACTCTCTGCTATTCTCAATATATATGCTGCCACTTGGTAATATTATAAGAAAACATGGAATTAATTTCCACTGTTATGGTGATGACACTCAATTATATATTTCATCACGACCAGATGAAAACACTAACTCATCTAAATTGTGTGTCTTAAAGATATAAAATGCTGGATGACATGCAATTTCCTGCTATTAAATTCAGATAAAACGGAGGTATTACTTATTGGTCCAAAAAACTACACACAAAACCTCTTACAATACAACTTTATTTTAGAATGATGTCCTGTTACTTTATCCACTACAGTAAAAGACCTGGGTGTTTTACTAGACCGCAACTTGTCTTTTGAAAATCATATTTCATATGTTACAGGAACAGCCTTTTTCCACCTTAGAAACATTGCTAAGCTACTTAACATGCTATCTGTTTCTGATGCAGAAAAGTTAGTTCCTGCATTCATGACCTCGAGACTAGATTACTATAATGCTTTATTAGCAGGTTGTCCTGCCTCCTCAATAAACAAGCTACAGTTAGTGCAAAATGCAGCTGCTAGAGTTCTTACTAGGTCAAGAAAATATGATCATATAACACCAATTTTATCATCTCTACACTGGTTACCTATTAAGTTACGTATCAATTACAAAGTATTACTGCTGACCTATAAAGCCCTAAATGGTCTAGCTCCTGTGTATTTAATGGACCTTCTATCGCCCTACAATCCATCGCGTTCTTTAAGATCACTAAATTCAAGGCTTCTGGTCATTCCTAGGATTTATAAGTCCACTAAAGGAGGGAGGCGTTCTCACATTTAGCTCCTAAACTCTGGAATAGCCTTTCTGATATTGTTCGAGGATCAGACTCACTGTTCCAGTTTAAAACTAGATTAAAGAAGTATCTCTTTAGCCAAGCATTTACATGCTTACCTTTTATACTACTGTTGAATCAGTTCAAATGCATTAATATTATGAACAGCAGCTCGGCTAATTATTTCCCATCTGCTGTTCTGCTGTTATCTCGGGACACGAGAGAGACCTGAAGGTCTTTGAATGTTATGCTGTATATGTAGTGTACATTTCTATAATTAAACTGTCCGCAGAAAACAAATGCACACAATTTCTCCTTCTATTCAAATGTTAAGCCATTTGAATAAAAGACATTTAATCATTTTGTACATGTGTTGCATATGTTTGCATATGTTTTGTTTTATGTGACATGTTACATATATCCTTGTGACAGCTGTAAACTGAGACTAGACAAACAGCACAGAGTGTCATTTACACCCAGAAAGACTGGACATTCACTCTTCAGGTGACAAACTCTCCTTTTTGATTGATTTGTTTGTTTTTATTTTCAAGAACATGCAAAAGCATAAGTGTGATTATCAGATGTAGTTTAAATGTTAAATGTGAATAAGATAAATTAGCTGAATGAGTAAAATGGTGCTGAAGTATGTTTCACCTTGGAAATATTATAGAAAATGTTTTGTTTACAACTTTAGGCTAAGAAATGCACTAAATTTGTTTTATAATTAATTGTTATGAATAGAATCATACAATTTTGAAGTAATATTTTGGGTAATTTAAAGAATTAGTTTAAAATGTATTGGTTTACTAATTATGTCACTTCAAATTCCCTGGACATTAAATACATTTAATATAGGCAATATGAGTGTGTTGGAGAATGGGACGTTGAATATTTAAAATTTTATTAAGAGTCAATTTGTTTTGGCTTTTTTCTTAGTACATTTGCTCTTCTCTATCCAATAGATCACTGTTGCAACTATTTATTAATTTTATGAATGAGATTTTGAAAAGTCAAGGAGGAAATGAACAACTCTACAGTGAACTTTACCACTGAATCATCCACAACCTATTCCTTTGGGCCATTGGACATTTTTGAACTGTATGTATGCAGTTTTAGTTTCCTGTTTGGCCTTCCTACTCACTCCTATGTTATTTGGCTCATCATCACCACAGGAAGTGGAGTTGCATCAGAGTTCTTTAAACTCAATTTGTCTGTTTGTGAGATTGGTATCTGTGTGACTAGTTTGATTTTTCTACTGTTTTTTTGGTTTTCAATTCTTACAACATTAATGAGTTTTTTAATGGGACTAGGCATCACCGGTCGTCCTCTGTTTCAGTGTCTGATGTGTGTTGAGCGTTACCTGGCAGTGGTTCATCCTGTAACCTTTCTGAAGTTCAAACCTCTCAGATATAGAGTGATCTGCAGCATTGTGGTCTGGATCATCATTCTTGGCTCCTGTATTTTCTCTATGTTCTTCTCGCTGAATACTATAGAACAAACATGGTTCTTCTCAACACAGTTCCTCCTCTTTCTCTCCATCCAGTTGTTCTGCTGTGTGTCTGTTCTCAGAGCTCTGAAACAGTCAGGACCAGGAGAGAGAGGGAGAGAGAGAGGGGAGGAAAACAACACAAAGAGAAGAGCTTTTAATGTCATTCTAATAAACACTGTCAATATGGTCATCATATATATCCCATATATTATCACAGGATTCTTTATCATTGTGACAAAACAGAATATTCGTGTACTTTGGTGCATTTGTATAGTTTGTTATTTGCTGGCTGGTTTTGTTCAGCCTGTTCTTTATCTGTACCATGCTGAAAAATAATCCTGTCTCTGTTACTCAAAAGTTATGTAACTAATTCTTATTTATTATTTTTTATTTATCAACAACTTTCACAACTATCAACAACAGTATAGAACATTTTAAATTATTATTGTTGTTCCAGTTGAATTGAAACTGTAAATGTATCCTCCCAGAGAGAAACAATATATAAAAATTGTGACATAATTTTCAATAATATATATTTTTAAATAAGCACAGACAAAAAAGAGATCTCCACCACCTTAAAATGACTTGTGCATTTTTTTGCACCAATTTATTCATTTACACAAATGTTATGTTTTTTTTGTCTGTGCTTATTTAAAAAAAAAATATTATTGAAAATTATGTCACAATTTTTAAGTTTAATAGTTGTGAAAGTTATTTAATTATATGAAATCATTGGAACAATCCATCGTATTTAGAGTAAAAGTTCATTTATATTTTCCAAGTATGTAGCAAGTAATATCAGTGAACTAGTACTATAATTGTATGTGTACTATTCCAATACTTCTTGAGAGTAAGCTGGCTAACATGAGCAATATCATTTAACAATGAGCATTTCAGCAAGAAAAAAGTTACTAACAATGTGTAGTTTGTGTGTGGCCACTGTTCCAAAATGTTATTTTATTTATTTATTTTTTTTTTGGTTTGTTTCTTTCAGTGTTCTTTTAATTTAAAATCATGGCTGGTACATTGTGTTATGTTTTACAATCATACAACCATGTGAGATTTAAATAAACACTGTTCTAGTTGTTAATATCATGTGTCTGTTATTAAAGTTGTGTTATTTATTGAAATGACCTTGAAAACAAGTGCATTCAGCATTGTGTCAAAGAAGTCCCCCAAGAAATTCAGCCTTCAGTATTCAGGTAACACATTTAAAATACTGTCTTGTGTAAGTCAATGTTATGTTTAAAGTATATTGTACAAAGTATAGCTAAGTAATATTTGTTTATTAATGTGCATTTTTTATTGAAGACAAAGTGTGCAATTTGTAGTATTTGGAATAAGCCAAAGGTATTGAGCGGGACCCTTCAGATGCAGATTTAAAACAGACAATAAAATGGTATACAGTTCAGTATAGTACGTGTTTTCATATCATTATAAGTAATAAATGTGTTGACTAGATGCTGTATTAGTGGAGAAAATCAGTATGTTTGCCGTCGAGGCTGAGAGGACGCTAACATTATGTAGTGAGGTTGTGGTACGTGTAAAACATCACAATCAGTAAATGAGTGGCCAATGAGCTATTGCTCCGCTACAGTATAAGCCTGTTGTTTATGCCTCTTTGGGTTCGTCATGGTCGAAAGCCCGCCCATTCCGTTCGTTGCTACGGACTATTGTGACTTGTTATGATTAATTATGAATATATGGATCAGTTAATCTGATTAACTTGATGTAGCTAATTTATTATTACAACCAATTAATCAGTTCGTCAAGCGAACACAGTATTGAATATTTATTAAAAGGGTATTTTTCATGGCCACAGAATTTTTTATTTATTTTTTCTTAGCATTTAAAGCACTTAGAGCATGTAACAAGATTAGAAAATCATTTAAGTGACTGTTGCAGGCAGAGAGTCAGAACCAAATATGTATTGTGAACAAGTTTTATTAACTAAAGCCGCATTTCCACCGAAATTACCCGGAACAATTTGTCCCAGGAACTTTTTTTCTGCCCAGATCGGTAGCTTTCTGTGTTTACACCGCGGTCTAAAGTACCAGGAAGATTATGCAAATTCGTCTAGTGACGTAGAACTGCGCTCGACAGTAATCCTTTTTGAGCGACGCGATAATAACAAGTATGGAGGAGATTCAAGCTGTGCTGCTTTTATTTGTGATGTATTGGTTTACTACTGAGATAATTAACAAAACGGCAGAAAAGAGACAAGCACTGATACTAAAGCGTATTCAGAAAACTTGTTAGATATAAAATTAGACAACGTATGTTATCAGCTATTGCGGACATTGACCGTGAGAATGCTGGAATTTGGACAGAGAGCATAAATGCTATGCCTGAAAATAAAATGATTGCTGCTCATGTGTCTTTGTGACTACAGACTTAACCAAAGTATCTTCAGAAAGCTGACACTTGAGTCAGTCAATATAGAAACATAATAAAGCTATAATTGTTATTTTGTATTTTTTTATATTTGGCTCTGTCATAATAAATAAAAATATGTCATTTCTTAAGTGACTGTTATCAGGTTGTTAAACAAATTACCTAAACTTCGCTTATTTTAACTTTCACCTGGTTTAAATACTGACTTTTTGGATACATTTCCAGTCACTCCTTCCTCTGAGCATTGTGAATATTATTAGAATGTGGTAAATCTAGAATGTGTCTTTTTTACATATAGTAGTATATACTTAGCGATATAGTTTGAGTGAAATGTTTTAACATCTAATCAGCACTTCAAACCTTACCGTAAGAGCTAAAATTACCATGCACTGTAAAAAAATGATTTCCATGATTTGTTAACACAACAGTTTTTCTTTTGTCAAATCAACTTAGATTCACTAATGTTGTTCAGATAACAAAACATTTTTAGTTTGGGTTGATTAAACTAATGGCTTGGTGGCATGGCACTGATATAAAATAAAAACAATAGTTGATTCTACTAGTAATAGATAGTTCACTAGACCTCTGAGTCTTAATTTCCCCTGCGCATGCGCTGGATTCCCGGGAGTAAACAACACTTGAACGAGAAGGCGGCGGCGCGATTTTCTTCTCAGCTTCTTCTGAAGCAAGGGAAGACGGTTTATGGTAAGTAATTTTTAAATTCAAAGTCTTTATAGACTGGTTTTGTTTAAGAGTAATTTCATTTATTTCCTAGGCAGCGAAAAATCAGAAGATGGTTTACAACTGTAAGTAATAATTTTGCCTCAGAAATTCCATAAGTTTTCATTAAGGTTATTTTAAAATAAAGTGTCTTATGTCATCTTTACATTTCAGTTAGGCTGTTAGTGAAGTGTTTCAACCTTAAAATAATACCGATAAATAATAATATTTTAGTTATTTTTCATTTTCGTCGTGATTTAACACAAATGCAGAGACTAGGCTATATTGCCCGTTTTAAAATATAACGCTAATGCATTCAGGTTAAGTTACCTTTAAGAGAAGGAAACGGCAATAAGTAATAGAGATTGAACTGTTATACTTATACTTCTGAAACAAAATTAATCATTTTATGTGATATTTCAGACTTGTTGAGCTTTTGAATATGTTTGCCAATACATGACGTTAGTTACTTGAACCACACCTGAACGGGAAGGCGCCATTGAATATATCTTTCAAATAATCTTTCTTTGCATGAATTCTTGTCTCTTACAGACAACCATTACCAAAACTACAGGCCAATCTGCATTCTGCACGTTTACATACTCTTTTCAAAACTGAAAAAGGGACCTAAGTATTGAGAAATGTGTCCTAGCAATTGTTAAAAAATATATATATAATATTCTAATATTCTGTAATATTCTAATTGTGGGTCTGGCATTTTTTACTAGATTGCAGCATAGATTTCGACGCATAGTGTCTACAGACCTTAAGGCGACCTGAGTACCTGAAAGGATTTTTGTGGTTGTTAACCCAAAGACATTGGAGAACTCAAGACCCTGATTCAGTCTCTTGAAGATGATGTGAGTATGTGAATTTATTTTCAGAAAAATGGTTCCAGTGTCACATGCCTGATTAATTAAAATTTCCATGTAACAGGATAGGCATATTTCCACTATCGGGCCAAAAGCGAGCATGCTAGTGCGTGCCAGGGCCAGTTGCGCTTCCACTGTCACTTCCAGGGCTTGATCAGGCCTCATCTGGGCTTCCTCGGGGCAAAAGACCAGAGGTTTTTGGCCCGCAGAATACCTTGATCGGGCCAACTGGGGCTTGAGGAGTGGTCATGAACAAAGGCAGGGTTTACCTGAGTCAGGAGAGGGTCAACATAGCTGCTCATTTCTCATGTTATTTTATCAGGCTACCAGCTAACTTCCAACATTTAAAACAATTTTAGCAATTTTCAGTTCAAAACTCACTTTCAGAAACCAGCGATTTTACAATTCGATGGACATTCTGATCAATGTGTGAGGCAGATATACATTTATACGTTAAGGCTAAAGGCTACTTATGCAAACCATTGCGATAATAAATACTCATATTTTTATGTCTCTTTCTTCCCTGTGCATTTATTGATACAGGACTAATGGATCCACATAGGCTATGTCATAAAAACATACACTCACTCCGGGTGTCTGTGTAACTTATAACTCCTGTTTTCTGCTCATGAGCTCCCTCTTGCTCTAGCTGAAAGGATAACTGTGGTGAGCAGGACGAGGCCGAGGGACGTGAGAGAACGGCGTGAGGCCGGTGGCGTGATTGTTAATGAATGACACCTGCGAGACGCACCGGTCTCGCATCTCTCACGGAGGAGAGATAAAAGGAGGAGTGACGACGATGAAGATCGAGAGAGGCCAGGCCTAGAGTTTATGTTGTGTTCTGTTTTGTGTGGCCAGCAGTCGCTGCTGTCACGCCGTTCTCTCACGTTCCTCGGCCTCGTCCTGCTCACCACAATAGCAGTATAGTGATATGGGAGAGATCATTCAAATCTCCTCAGATCTCAAAATTTTTGGGAAAATTAATTGAAATGCTCCTCCTTTCTAAAGAAATATGACGTAAACATATGATCTTTTTTTCAATATTTTTCTAAATGTGTAAGCTTTAGGAATGAACAAAACAACTCCATTAGGGATTTTAAGTCCAATGATCGGAAATGCATGGAAGCAGGTGCAACCGAATAGGTATATGTGCTCTTTTTATGTGAAATGATAAATACCAGTTTGATTCAGCACGATTGATAAACACTCTTGACACAAATTAATAAGTTAATGCCACTAACTTTTTTTATTGTAAAACATTGGTAAAATATTGATGCAAGAATTTAAAGTCTTTAAGACCAAATGTTTGCGTCTCTCATGCTCATTTTGGGATCTAGCTAGTTTTCAGTCAGCTGGTGAAATGGTGGGGTTGTCTGACGTTGTTATATGGAGGCATGTTAAGGGAGGGTTTTAGGGAATCACTGCGGAGCTACTGGCCTGAAAGTGGAAACGCTTGATTTTGGCCTCGATGCTCGAGGTCTGATGCTATTGGCCCCCTCCAGGCACACTGTTTGCCCTGGGTTGCACTGGCCTGACAGTGGAAAAGTGGCTTATGACATAATTGCGTATTACGTGACGTCACGAACGCGCATCACAGAACAGAGCAAGGTGAGCATTTGTGTTTATAAAACCTAAACTTTTTTATTTATTTTTTAAATGACCAATCGTTTCGCTAGATAAGACCCTTATTCATCGTCTGGTATCGTTTAAAGCCCTTTGAAGCTGCACTGAAACTGTCATTTGGACCTTGAACCGTATGGGTCCCATTGAAGTCCATTATATGGAGAAAAATCCTGGAATGTTTTCATCAAAAACTTTAATTTCTTTTCGACTGAAGAAAGAAAGACATGGACATCTTGGATGACATGGGGGTGAGTAAATTATCAGCAAAAGTTTTTTTTAAAGTGAACTAATCCTTTAAAAGATATATCGTCCAGATCAAGAAAAGTCTATTTTGTGATTTAAAATGGCCAATGTATTTGTTATTTGTACACACTGTGACTTTACAAATCACAACATGTAAATAGGAAAATGTTTGTGTTATTTTGTCACTTATTGGGAGCAGTATGCTAGCTGGAGCCATTGACTTCCAGTCTTTGTGCTAAGCTAGGCTAGCGTTGGGTGCGTCAGACAGAGTTACAGCACGCACAGAGATGAAAAGGGTATATATGGACTTATCTAACTCTGGGGGCTACGGTGAATAAGCTAAAGTCCCAGAAAGTCGCCGTGTTCCTTTAAAGGGTTAGGTCACCCAAAAATGAAAATTGTCATTACTCACCCTCATGTTGTTCCAAACCTGTAAGACATTCATTCGTCTTTGGAACACAAATTAAGATATTTTTAATGAAATATGAGAGCTTTTCGTCCATCCATTGACAGCCTAATGCAACTACCACTTTCAAGGCCCAGAAAGGTTATAAAGACATAAGACTCCAGTGGATTAACCTCAAGTTTATGAAGTGACGCGAGTTTTCACAAAAAAAAAACGTGAACGTGCGTTGGAGATTGATAGATTAATATTTTGGAAATATTTGTATTTTTGCGCAAACAAGGCACTCGCGTCACTTCATAAACTTGAGGTTGGAACAACTGGACAAACTGTCCAAGAAAAGACAATATACAATATAACAATAAAATACTAAAAATTATAAATGGCAATTGTGCAAAGAAAAAAAATACAAATATGCAAACTCAGAGACAGTGTTCAGTCAAGTGGCTGGGCATTGTTGTTACTTTTTGAATGACTGGACAAACTGTCCAAGAGCAGACAGAAACCCGGCCTGAATGTGTCACGGCCTTGGATGAATGACAGGAAGCAATTGCAAGTTAACAGTTTAATAAGTATCACAGAGTCGGCAGTGCAAACAGATGGTAACGGTGACGCAGGGACAAGATGGTCAGGATCCGTGAAGTGGTGCGATGAAGAGACGATGGTGAGACAAACGTAGAAACAGGAACACAAGGCAGGAACAGGACACCGGTACACCAACACGAACCACATGAAACAACGATCTGACAAGGATGAGAGAACAACGGTGAGTATAAATAGTGTGGTGATGATCAACTGCAGCTGGTGATGTGATGATGAGCAGCTGGAGCGGATCAAGTGATGTCATACAGACACACCCCTCACACACGTGCATTCATACAACAACATAAACACGAGACTAGAAGGAAACAGAGAAAACATCTACCGTGACAGAATGTCCCTCTGCTGCCGTCGGCTTTCTTCAGCTTCCGACTGCAGGAATGCCAACTCTTGCTTCCTCATCTCTCTTTCCTCGGCCAGCCTCTCGAGTAACATCTCCATAAATTTGTCACGCTGTTGTTGTCGAAGCTGCAGGGTGGCCCAGTTAGCATCTTCCATGTCCCTCAGCACATCAAGGACGCCACAATCCATTTTCCTCTTCCCTAAGTGAAGAAACACATGACAATAAATACACAAGCCCACCCTGAAACAATAAAAGGATAAAATACCTATTTTAAGTGTTTTCACTACAAAATCTTAATTTTAAACTATTTGAGCTAGGCTATCATGCTCCATATTTTTTATGATGGGCCATTTAAGTTTGCAAAAAAAAAAAAAAAACACAATGACCCTAAACCATTAAGATTACAATTAGGTCAGTTTTGAAGTAACATTTTTGTCAACGTGGCTGATACAGAGGAGGCTACCGTACTGCCTCCTCTGCACCACCGGAAGGCTCCGTCTCCGGAATATTAATCCATCCCTGCCGAACTCAAATTCCCATCATGCCTCTCACCTGGGACTGATTGCGCAACACACGTGCACCTCATTCACACACCACTTCTCTGCAAAGTCTTGAATTGCCCTGGCTGTCATTTCTGAGCATTACTACCTGTGTTTACTTTGTACATTGACCTTGGACTCTTCTCTCGTTGCTGATTGTTTTCTACTGTTGGAAACTTTTCCTTCGTCGAAGCAGAGACCAGGAGAGGTTGGGGTATCTTTCAAGCAGGATTCTTTGAGAACTCGCTGTAGTCATCCAAGTCTAAATAAGGGAACTTTACATTGTAGTTTATATACCTTTCAAGAGGGAGGGATTTACATAGAGGTGGCATGTAAATGAAGTACAGGAGTCAGCCCATTTCCCCAGCCCTGATCTCATCAGCATAACAGTGTCATTCAAATGCGTTGATGATAATCAAAGTCCTTTTAGGCAAGTCATGCCACTCGGCTGACATCTTGGCAACGCCTCCGGGCAGCTATTTTGGACTAACAAGACCAGGTTCCTATCTAAATGAATGGGCTGAGAGTCAGAACTGCACTTTCACTGGTCACCGGGACATAAAAACTGCATGTATAGAAAAAGCAGTAAAATATGATAAAAATTGCTGAAAAAGTTTGATGACTTTGGCGTTACGGGTTTTACCTATATAGTTGTATTGAGGATTGAGTAAGTGGCATGTCTCTATATAAATAGTCTCTGTGATAATCCAATCAGCCTGACTATTCAACGACTGAGCCAGGGGCTCCAAGAGCCATTAACCCTCTGGGGACGGATTGGGTGGTACCGCCCAAAATGGAATACTTTTACAAATGTGTAATTATCTTAAAAACTATTAATGATCGAGAGGTGCGGCCTTTTTTGCCGTTTTCCTCAGATTCCGGTGAAAACAGTGGTATATGGTATACACACTTCCTTGTTGTGTAATACCACTGCATATAAGGCCAATAAAATCTTTTTTGTTAGGAATATTCCATGCGCAAAGACCAATGAAAAAATAGCTTTTTTCCAAAGATCAAACCTATTTTACTCAACTAATTCCTCTAACACGCTCATTATAACCCGTACCCTGTGTGTCACAGTGACTTTGTTATGTTATAAAGCAGAGACAAAGACAATGAATCAAAGTGAACAGTTTGTCACCTGGATAATTAATTTTCCATCTCTCTGGATTGACATAAAGCTCAATGCTGTTATATATTCACTTCACAGATTGCCCCATGTATACAATTTCATTTTCTAAACATCACAAACACCATCTATGCAAATACATCTAATAATCACACTCATGTTTTTGCATATTACTGGAAAGAAAAACAAACTAATCAATCAAAAAGGAGAGTTTATCACCTGAAGAGCGAATGCCTAGTCTCTCTGGGTGTAAACGACACTCTGTGCTGTTTTTCTAGTCTCACTTTACAGCTGTCACAAGAATCTATGTACATACATAGCTTCATATATAACATGTCGCTTAAAACAAAACATATGCAAACATACGCAAGACATGCACAAGATTCAAAAAGATCAATGGTCTTCCATTCATGTCTTAAAACATTTAAATAGAATGGAGAAATTGTGCATTTGTTTTCTGTGGACAGTTTAATTGTGTGTGTGTATATATATATATATATATATATATATATATATATATATATATATATATATACACTTCGTTTTTGTGATAGGCTATTGATTGAAATTTGAACAGTGAAATTTCAATTGCATCAATTTAAAAAAAAAAAAAACTTATAATAATTATATTGTAATATATATTGCTATCGTGAAATAAAATAATTCATATCGAGATATAAGATTTTAGTCATATATCACCCACCCCCAAAAGAGACCTCTTTGAATGTTATGAGCTGTATGTCATTTCTACAATTAAACTGTTCTCAGAAAACAAATGCACAATTTCTCCATTCTATTTAAATGTTTTAAGACATGAATGGAAGACCATTGATCGTTTTGAATCTTCTGCATGTTTTGCGTATTTTTGAATATGTTTTGTTTTAAGACATGTTATATATGAAGCTATGGTATATACATAGATTCTTGTGACAGATGTAAAGTGAGACTAGAAAACAGCACAGAGTGTCGTTTACACCCAGAGAGACTAGACATTCACTCTTCAGGAGATAAACTCTCCTTTTTGATTGATTAGTTTGTTTTCTTTTCAGTAATATGCAAAAACATGAGTGTGATTATTAGATGTATTTTCATAGATGGTGTTTGTGATGTTTTGAAAATGAAATTGTATACACATGGGGACATCTGTGAAGTGACTATATAACAGCAATGAGCTTTATGTCAACCCAGAGAGACGGAACATTATTCTCCAGGTGACAAACTGTTCACTTTGATTCATTGTCTTTGTCTCTGCGACACACAGGGTAAGGGTAATGATGAGCATGCTAGATTAATTAGTTGAATAAAATAGGTTTGATCTTTGAAAAAAAGTAACAGAAATGTATATTTTCTATTTGAACTTAAGCTATGAAAGTTAACAACACATTTTCTGTGTATAATTTAGGTGTTATATAGAATTATTACAATTGCTTACAATAATATAATTTTGCCTTTAGATTGTCTTGTAAAATTTGGTCTTGTTTGTTTCACATTGATCACAACTGCAACATTGTTCCTTTGTTCTTCTAGTTCTGACTGAAGAAAGTAGACATGACAAACTTCACCACACCTGATACACCTGCCAACATCACACTGTCATCATTTTGGCAAATAGACATATTAGAAACTTGTATGTTGACCTTCAACTTCATATCTGGTCTTCCAACACACTTCTATGTTATATGGCTCATCATGACACCAACAGGAAGTGGAGTTGCATCAGAGTTCTTCAATCTCAATCTCTCTGTTTGTGGAATCTTTGTCTGTGTGAACGCTTTGCTCATTCTAGTCTCAAAATGGTTTCCATTTCAAAGTCTCACAGCATTAACACAGTTTTTCTTTGGACTTACTGTCACTGGTCATCCTCTGTTTCAGTGTCTGATGTGTGTTGAGCGTTACCTGGCAGTGGTTCATCCTGTAACCTTTCTGAAGTTCAAACCTCTCAGATATAGAGTGATCTGCTGCAGTGCGGCCTGGATATTTATATTTGGCACTTGTTTGTTCTGCATGTTTAGTTTTCTCTCATTTACCGAACATATGTATATATGGTTCTACTCACTGCAGTTCCTCCTCTTCCTCTCCACCCAGTTGTTCTGCTGTGTGGCTATTCTCAGAGCTCTGAAGCAGTCAGGACCAGGAGAGAGAGGGAGAGAGAGAGAGGAAGAAAACCAAATGAAGAGAAGAGCATTTAATATAATTCGAATAACTACTGCTAGCTTGGTTATCACATATGTTCCATTTATTGCCACTGGATTGCACTATCTTGCGACACAGCAGCTCATTCAGATTCTTTGGTCAATTAGTTACATTTTTTTTATGCTGGCTGGTTTTGTTCACCCTGGACTTTATCTGCACCGGACTGGAAAACTCTTCTGCTTCGGTTCTCAAAATAAATGACATTTTGTGGAGTTATTAATCATATTATCGCCTGCTTTTGCGCCAGACTCCTTATCACCCTGTTGTGTTTTATTTTGTGTTATTGAATATTGAGTATTGAGCAGAATATTACATGGCTACATCCCAAATAAATAAATGCATAGACAGGAAATTTTAATCTTAGTTATTGTAACCATTAGAGACTACAGAGGCACGGCACACAAATTGAGCAGTTAATAATTTAGCTTCATCTTGACTGTCATCATTTGGTAATATTTGACTGTTGAATGCTGCGATTGACCAATCAGAGTCATGTTCTCTAAAGAGCCATATACTTCTATGAAAATTACGCTTGTTTTCATTTTGAATAGATATTTTAGGTTATATGAAATGACCTAAATATGAAACTTTGGTGAATATACAAATTGCATGTATCTGAGATTTTGTAATGTTTGCTATAATTTGGTATTGCTAAAATGTCATTATGAATTATATATTCTGTTGTTTATTGATAACAAGTTTAAGAGTAATTTAACTTTATCATTGTGTTCAAGTTTATACATTAAGGTGCGCTTTGTTATATGTTTAATGCATATTGCTTTTAATTTTCTCAGTTTTATAAAGAAATATAACAACTTTTTTATGTCAAATTTTGGTGGCAGTTTACAATAAGGCCTCGTTCACAATTTTTTTCTTCTGCGGAACACAAAATAATATATTTTTAAGAATGCCAGTAACCAAACAGTTGATGGACCCCATTGACTTGTCATTTTTTGTTTACAATACTTAGCCTCAGGGTGCCACGAAGGAAACGAGTGATCGGGGGTCTCGACCCAACGATGTACCACCCACCGGGGCGTGGAAGGCCGCAATGGCCGCCACGTAGACCTTTAAGGTGGATGGACATAGACCTGATGCAAAGCGATCTTGCAGAAAATCCAGTACTGTGTTTACTGAACAGTTAACCGGATTCCACTGACGCTGGTGACACCAAGAAGTGAAAACTCTCCATTTTAATGTATACAGTTTCCTTGTAGTGGGAGCTCTGGAGCTTAGAATAGTCTCAACAACCATTATGAAAAAAAAAGAAGACATTTCAAAGACTAACCAGCATTTATGGCAGGTTTGATTAATCAGTTGATGTTTCACAGATCAAGGCTGTACAAGGTTTCCTTTCTATTTTTAAAATGAATTATCATTATATTATCAAACCATGTCATTAAATGTACCTAGAATTGTCAAAAAGTCACCCCTAAGACATTGTGATTATCCAAGTGACATTCCAAAACTGTCCCATGCATTTTGCCAAGCATTTTTGTGCATGTTATGTTTCATTTGTGTGTGTGTGTGTGTGTGTGTGTGTGTGTGTGTGTGTATGTGTGTGTGTGTGTGTGTGTGTTTCTATCCCATTGGGGACTTCAACCTGAATGCACACAGACACATGGGGACTTGTGTCACCGTGGGGACCTAAATTGAGAAACCCCATGAGGAAACAAGCTTATAAATCATACAGAATGAGTTTTTTTTTCTTTATTTTAAAATGTAGAACATTTTCTGTGATGGGTAGGTTTAGGATTAGTGTAAGGGGATATATACAGTTTGAACAGTTTAAAAAAAAATACTTCTCTGGAGAGTCCCGTGTGTTTGTGTGTGCGTGTGTGTTTGGGTGTGTGAAGGAAAGGGCCTGTACATTAAGCCATGCATGGGGGTAATTGATGTATTTTTCCATCTGTGGTGTGAATGTGTTCCTTTTGGCTTCAGAAGTTAAATACAATGGCCTTTAAAATTTATTATTTTCACTTTTCTTTGCATAGCTGATGTACCGTGTCCTGCTGTTGTTGATCGAGATCTGCCTTTGAGTTCATAAAAGCCCAGGTAAGTAAGAATCAGTCAACACAAACGGTGAGTAATGTCTTGTCCTGTTATTGTCACCTGTCACATGTCATATGTTTAGTATAGCCTTCTCCGATGGCAATATAGGATTTATTTGTGATAAATGCAAGGAGACAGTCAGGCTGACGGAGAACATTTCAGAGCTAGAGACACGCATCCAAACAGTAAGGATAGTACTAGAGCTTTAGATACTATTTTGGATGTGCCTAGCATAGTGAACTCTGTACATGATTCGGTTCCGGCTGAAGTAGAGCCCACGCAGCAGGGCAGATGGGTGACCGTGAGAGATCGCTCTAGTCGCGGATTAAAAAACCACTCTTCCCGTCCGATTACCATAACAAATCGATTTGCCCCTATCAGTGAAACACCCACTGAGAATTCTGTTGATTGTGCCCTGGTAATTGGTGATTTGATCACACGGAACGTGAAAATAGAGACACCAGCCACCATAGTCACATGTTTGCAGGGAGCCAGAGCGCCTGACATCAAAGCAAATTTAAAAGTGCTGGCTAATGCTAATCGTAAATTTTCTAAGATCATTATTCATGTCGGCACTAATGATGTTCGACTCCGCCAGTCGGAGATCACCAAAATTAATATTAAAGAGGTGTGTAAACTCGCAAGTACGATGTCAGGCACTGTAATTTTCTCTGGCCCCTTTCCTGTTCGCAGGAGTGATGAGATAGTTAGCAGATTGGCCTCACTCAATGGTTGGTTGTCTAAGTGGTGTCCGTTGAATAATATAGAATTCATAGACAATTGGAAAAGTTTTTGGGGCAAGCCTGACCTGTTGAAAAGAGATGGTGTTCATCCCTCCTGGGATGGTGCTGCTCTTCTCTCTAGTAATATGGCACATAGTCTTAGAGCTAAAACATGAAAATCTGGGGCTCAGGTCAGGAAGCAGACAGACTGGCTAAACCGACCGTCTGCTAGCGGCCTCGCGTCACCAAGGTCAGATAAATCCCATCACATAGAGCCTCTTTCACCTAGATATCATCATATAGAGACTGTGTCTGTTCCCCGAATTTGGAAATCCAAAAAACATCAGGTAAAAAATTTAATTGATGTTCAACAAATAAAAAACAGATGAGCAAATGATAAAGCTTGGGTTGCTGAATATTCGATCCCTTACTTCAAAATCGCTCATAGTTAATGATATGATTTCAGATTATAATCTAGATGTGCTGTGTTTGACAGAAACCTGGCTAAAACCAAACGATTACATTACTTTAAATGAGTCAACCCCACAAGATTACTGTTATAAACATGAACCTCGTCTAAAACGCAAAGGGGGAGGTGTTGCTGTAATTTATAGTAATATTTTCAAAACCTATCTATTTTTAAATATACTTCTTTTGAAGCGTTGGTGCTTAATGTAAAAATATATAGTGTAAACGATAAATCACATTTGAGATTTCTGCTGGCTACTGTATACAGGCCACCAGGGCACCATAAAGATTTTATCAAAGAATTTGCGGACTTTCCATCAGAATTAGTATTGGCTAACGATAAAGTACTAATTGTTGGGGATTTTAATATACATGTAGATATTGAAAAAGATGCATTGGGATTGGCACTTAAAGACATTGTAAACTCAATTGGAGTTAGACAACACGTGTCAGGACCCACTCATTGTCGTAATCATACTCTAGATCTAATATTATAACATGGAATAGATGTTGAGGCCGTTGAAATTCTGCAGCAGAGCGATGACATCTCAGACAATTATCTAGTCTTATGTAAATTACATTTAGCCAAGGCTGCAAAGCCGACTCCGTGTTATAAATATGTTAGACCTATAACTTCTGCCACTAAAGATTGCTTTATCAATAATCTTCCTAATCAGTTTCATCATCTCAGCATCCTGGATAACTTAGAAGAACTTGATATTGCAACAGAAACTTTCAACTCTCTCTTTTCCAGCACTTTAGACGCAGTTGCTCCGTTGCGCTTAAAGAAGATTAAAGAAAATAGTCCAACGCCGTGGTACAACGAGCACACTCAGGCCCTTAAGAAAGCAGCCAGAAAAATGGAGCGCAACTGGAAGAAAACAAAACTAGAGGTATTTCGGATTTCATGGAAAGAGAGCTCGATTGCTTACAGAGAGGCTTTAAAAGCTGCTAGAAATGCTTATTTTTCAACCCTATTGGAAGAAAATAAACATAATCCTTGGTATTTATTTGAAACAGTGGCTAAACTAACGAAAAAGAAAGCTTCAAGCACAGAAGTTTCAGGCCAACACAGTAATGACTTTATGAACTTCTTCACTTATAAGATTGATAATATCCGGGACAAAATTATAACTATGCAACCGTCTACTACAGTATCGCATCAGGGAGTGCATTGTAGTCTCCCTGAGGAAAATTTTATTCATTTGTTGCTATAGGAGAGGAAGAATTCTGCAAACTCGTTAATTCATCTAAATCGACAACTTGTATGTTAGACCCTATACCGACTAAGCTATTGAAAGAGATGCTTCCAGAGATCATAGATCCTCTTCTTAATATCATTACTTCGTCTTTGTCTCTAGGATACGTACCAAAAACCTTTAAGCTGGCTATGATAAAACCGCTTGTTAAAAAACCACAACTTGATCCTTCAGAATTAGTCAATTACAGGCCGATCTCAAATCTGCTTTTTCTGTCAAAGATATTAGAAAAAGCAGTATCCTCACAACTGTGTTCCTTTCTTGAAAGAAATGATATCTGCAAGGATTTTCAGTCAGGATTTTAGACCGCACCATAGTACTGAGACAGCTCTCATTAGAATTACAAATGATTTACTTTTATTATCCGATCGTGGTTATATCTCTCTATTAGTGTTACTTGATCTTAGTGCTGCATTTGACACAATTGACCACAACATTCTTTTAAATAGACTAGAAAACTATGTTGGCATTAGTGGAATTGCACTACTATGGTTTAAATCATACTTATCTGACCGTTATCAGTTTGTAGCAGTAAATGAAGAGATGTCTTATCGATCACAAGTTCAGTATGGCGTACCACAAGGCTCAGTACTAGGACCGCTGCAGTTCACTCTGTACATGCTACCATTAGGACATATCATTAGGAAACATGGAATTAGCTTTCACTGTTATGCCGATGATACTCAGCTGTATATTTCTTCAAAACCTAACGAAACTTACCAATTCACAAAATTAACGGAATGCATAGCTGATTTAAAAAATTGGATGACTAGTAATTTCCTACTACTATACTACTAAACTCTGAAAAAACAGAGATTCTAATTATTGGACAAAAAACTTCCACATGTAATAACCTAGAATACTGTCTAACACTTGATGGCTGCTCTATTAAGTCTTCGTCGTTGGTTAGGAACCTGGGTGTGCTCTTTGATAGCAATCTTTCATTTGAAAGTCACGTGTCTAGTAGCTGTAAAACCGCATTTTTCCATCTTAAAAATATATCTAAATTACGACATATGCCCTCATTAACAAATGCGGAACAATTAGTTCATGCTTTCATGACATCAAGACTATATTATAATAATGCTCTACTGGGTGGTTGCCCTGCACGCTTAATAAATAAACTACAGCTGGTCCAAAACGCTGCAGCTCGAGTTCTTACTAGAACCAGGAAATATGACCATATTAGCCCGGTTCTGTCAACACTGCATTGGCTGCCTATTAAACATCGTATCAATTTTAAAATATTGTTGATTACTTACAAAGCACTAAATGGTTTAGCTCCGCAGTACTTGAGCGAGCTCTTAACGCATTATAGTCCTTCACGTCTATTGCGATCTCAAAATTCGGGACAGTTGTGAATACCTAGAATATCAAAATCGACTGCTGGCGGTAGATCCTTTTCCTATTTAGCACCAAAACTTTGGAACAGTCTTCCTACCATTGTCCGGGAAGCAGACACACTCTGTCAGTTCAAAGCTAGACTAAAAACACATCTCTTTGACCTAGCATACACATAATATATTATAGACTTCTATAATTCAATGTTAGGCTGCATAGATTAGGTCAGCCGGAACTGGGAACACTTCCCTTAAATCCTGATGTACTCGTTACATCATCATAAGAAGAATGGCATCTACGCTAATTTTGGTGTCTTTGTTTATCCCGAGGTTTTCCTGCAGCCTACCGGATCCGGGCCGTATCCAGATCTGACTAGGAGCTTTGCCTGGACCCGATGACAACGCAGTGCTGAAGTGCCAACTAGCCTCTCCCTATGGAGGATCCCTTTCCCACTCTACAGATAAAATGTTGTGATTCTGGTTCACGTACCCACCCCGAAGTGATAAAATAAAACAAAATTCTGTATCAAATTACAGTTACTGTAAATCCGGCCTCTAGTTCATAAACGCCAGAGGAGAACTGGCCCCCGACTGAGCCTGGGTTCTCCCAAGGTTTTTTTTTTTCTCTCCATTAGGTCACCTGATGGAGTTTTAGGACACCAGTAGGTCACTTGGAGTTTTTCGGTTCCTTGCCACTGTTGCCTTTGGCTTGCTCAGTTGGGGATATTCAAATTAATTAACCAAGTATTAATACCATTGATCAGCCCTACCAAACGTGGATGTTTTTTCCACTAAGAAACAAACATTGTTATTTTATTTGATTGATACTGTGAAGCTGCTTTGATGCAATTTTATATTGTGAAAAGCGCTATATAAATACACTTGACTTGACTTGATGGTTAGAATGTAAAATTATGCACAAGTATTTGTCTACAAATACAATGACTCTGATCTCTGAGCATCGAGACTGAGCATTCAATCTTCAGGTGACAAACTCTTCTTTTCAATTCAAATCATGTTCTTCTATTGTGTTGAGCATAATGTAAAACAATATACAATTTACTATTGTTGTTATCAATCAAATAAAAGGGTTATGGGTGTAATGAAGCAGAAGACACTAGGGGATCCATTTGCAGCATTTATAGAGTAGTCAAACAGGCAGGGATCAACAACAGCAAACAGGGCAATGGAGACAAGGCAGAGATAAACCAGATAACAAGCAATGGTCAGGGCAGGCGGCGAGAAGCAAGGTCCAGTAACAATCCAAGTCGAGGTAGGCAGAGAACGATCAGAAACGGGGTACACAGTCCAAGGTCAAGGCAATAAATAATCCACAGTATATATAGACGCTCAGAATGACAGCCAGGAAAGTCAAGACTTCGCACTGGTGTGGTGTGTGGAAGTGGTTTATATGTGTGTGTGTGTGTGTGAATGAGATGCAGGTGTGTGTAATCAGCACCGTGCAGGTGCATGGTGTTTGGTGTAATCAGTCCAGGGAGGTCCATGATGGGAAATGTAGTCCGTGATAACCCAGGGAGTGAGTGGCTAATTGTGACAGAGCCCCCCCTTTAAGAGCGGCTTCCAGACGCAAAAAAAACAACAACAAAAAAAACACAAAAGTTCAGGAGGGTGGTGAAGCGGAGGTGGTCTTGGGGGAGGGATGGAGGGCCAGGTCCGTGCAGGGGAACAGGACCAGGGCATGCAATGGTCCTATCGTGGAGCATGGGCGGACCTGGGTCATGGAGCGTGGGCGGAGCCGGCTGTGCAGGTGACCAGGGCGTAGCAGGAATTTCAGGGGTCCAGGGTGGACCAGGCGGTTCGGGTGGCCCAGGCAGTTCAAGTGGCCAAGGTGAACCAGGCAGTTCAGGTGGCCATGGTGGACCAGGCAGTTCAGGTGGCCATGGTGGACCAGGCAGTTCAGGTGGCCATGGCGGCGTGGCCTCCATGGTCCCATAGCGGGACCTACTGCCCCCCCCCCCCTTTTCTTGGGGGCAGCTACAGGTACATAGGCTGGAGCAGGCAGTGCCGGCGGCTTAGGAACAGACAACGGCTCAGGCGGCTCGGGAACAGACCAGGGCGGTTCAGGAACAGACAGCGGCTCAGGCAGTGCAAGCGGTTCAGGAACAGACAGCGGCTCAGGCAGAGAAACAGGAACAGACACCGGTTCAGGAACAGGAACAGACTCTGTGACGGCGGCCATCCTGTCCGTAGACACTGGCTCGGAGGCGGCCATCTTGTCCGTAGACACTGGCTCGGCAGAAGTGACGTGAAGCATCTCTGGCTGTGCAGACGTGACGTGGACAGTCTCTAGCTGGGCAGACGGGACGTGAACAAGCTCTGGCTGGGCAGACGGGACGTGGCTGACGTGAAGCTCTGGCTTAGCAGACGGGATGTGAAGCTCTGGCTGGACGTGGCTGACGTGAAGCTCTGGCTGGACGTGGCTGACGTGAAGCTCTGGCTCGTGGCTCGGCAGGACGAGATTCAGGCAGGACGGTGATCCTTGCAGACCTTGACGGGGAATCTGCCAAGCTGGACATCAGCCCTGAACGCCCATAGACCGATCCGTTGGAAGACCCGCTGACTGGCGTGACGCGAGGATTCTCAGGTTCAGTAGAGAAGACGTGAAGGAACTCGGTCTCGGCAGGAGGGGATACTGTGGGTTCACGGAGCTCCTTCTCTACCACGCTACCACCAGGTGAATATAGTGCTCTAAAGTCCAGTGAGGATCATGCAAGGGCATGAATGAAATGAGCGGATAGAGATAGTCAGATAGTCCTCCCCGAAAAAATATCATAAGACATACTGTGTGCATTGAGGTGAGATGTGCCAGTTCAATAAACTCCTCAACATACTTATCAATCGTCCGATTCCCCTAACGGAGACGCATGATTTGAATACCTGTATCCCTGGTTGACATCGCTGCTGGATCTTGGTGTGGCGAAGTCTTCTGTAATGAAGCAGCAGACACTAGGGGATCCATTTGCAGGATTTATAGAGTAGTAATAAATAATCCACAGTAATAGACGCTCAGGCTATGTTTACACGGAAACGATCTGAAGAGAAAGCGCAAAAGTGGCGTTGCGTTATCACTTTTAATTTTGCATTTAGATGAGCGTTATGGGGGGGGGAATCCGCGTGCATATGGTGACGCAAAAGTGTGTGAAATTTGATGTAGTGTGCACTCCAGGTGGCTAGGTGGCGATGTGAAGTACTGACACACAACACCACCAATATCTGAGAATATTTTGTACAACTGCTGAAAAGACTCTTGTATGTTTATCAGTGCTGCGAGGGCAACTTGAAGGTCCGACGTATGGAAATAATCCGACATGTTGGTTGTTATGTTCCTGTACCGGCGCATGCCTGTGACGTAAACGCGTACGCGACGAGAGCCACCGAGAGCAGATTTGCGTTTTTACCGTTCAGACGGGAACGCGACGGTGGAGCGTTTTTAAGATTTCTACTCTGGAGGGTGGTTTCACTTTTTTGCGTTGTTAAGCTCCAAAAACGCCGTCGCCGTGTAAACAAAAGACACATCCGATAAAATATTTTTACGTTTTCACCCGGTATCGTCCTCGTGTAAACAGGGCCTCAGAATGACAGCCAGGAAAGTCAAGACTTCGCACTGGTGTGGTGCGTGGAAGTGGTTTATGTGTGTGTGTGTGTGTGTGTGTGTGTGTGAATGAGATGCAGGTGTGTGTAATCAGTCCAGGGAGGTGCATGATGGGAAATGTAGTCCGTGATAACCCAGGGAGTGAGTGGCTAATCGTGACAATGGGGAGGTTAGATTAATTTTGTTATGAAGCTCTGTTTTTGTTATTGAAGGTGAAGTAAATGACTTCAAACCCAATATATTGTTGTAATTACCAGAATCATATCATAATATGGAGGGATTTTACATTGAAATCCAATTCAGTGTACATTAATTTTACCCTCAGATTTAACTTTCAAGGCAGGTTGTGATTAGATTGATGTACATGTAGTCTGCACCAGTGATGCGCGGGTCAATGTATAAACAACCCGCACCCGACCGACGTTTTCAACTAACCCGCCCGCAACTCGGACCGCAAAAAAAAAAAAAAAAAAGAAAATTTTGTACCCGACCCGCTTCCTGATCCGCATTTTTTAAAAGTAGTAAATGCTCATTGTAGCGTCATTGGGCCATAGACGTCTAACACAAATGTATAAATAGCATCGCAAGAAGTACACATGACAAAGCCAGCACTTTGGTCATCATCTTTCATTATTTCGGCAAATGTCTCCCACACTTTGCTCTTTCTATGTGTGTAGCTATTTGCGGAGCTTCCACTCCTCAGTCTTCACCTTTTCTCTTGCTGCCTCCATCTCTCCTGCAGACTGTAGTGATGGCCGGTTCATGAACGAATCGTTCTTTTGAACCAGTTCTTTTTAGTGAACCGGTCAAACCGGACTGAATCGTTCGAAACAGTTTGTGTCTTGCGTCAGTGCTTAATCCACAAGTTACTAAAGTTACTCACTTTCAGACATGCCTGACAGTCCCTCCGAATCGAAATAAACCAATATCCCGGAGTATATTTTACTCCAGTACCTCCAACAGTTCACTAAACTGAGACATGTTGGTGCCACTGCTGAGAGAAGTGATGAGCACGAGCAACTGATACTGCGCATCCATGTGCTTCCGAACGCACAAGTTCAGTTCTCGGATCCCACCAGTACAGAACCGAGACTGAGCTCGTGCGTTATCTTCGTGCCGGTTATTCAGCCAATAAAGTGTAGGCCTTTGTATTACATAGAAAATTGTGTCTTGTACTATATACAAAGGTTTAATTGGCATCTTTATTTCAAACAACCCGACCGACCGCGACCCGAATATCATTAAAACTATTTTTGGATGACTCGTAACTGCGGGTAACCGCGGGTGACCGCAGGCACCCGCTCATTTTGGATCAACCCGCGCATCACTGGTCTGCACTAACCATGACCTTTGCACTCTGTAGATCAAAATTACAATATTTATTTATTTCATTATTTATTTTTGGAGTGAGAAGATTGAAGAGGAAGACATGAGTAACTCTGCAGTGAACTTCACCATATATGAAGCATACACCAAACTTACAACATCTGTATTTGAAATTGACATCCTAGGATCGTGTCTTTTTGGCTTCAGTTTCTTGTTTGGTGTTCTTACACACTTCTATGTTATATGGCTCATCATGACAGGATCAGGAAACGGAGTTGCATCAGAGTTCTTCAACCTCAATCTCTCTGTTTGTGGAATCTTTGTCTGTGTGAACGCTTTGCTCATTCTAGTCTCAAAATGGTTTCCATTTCAAAGTCTCACAGCATTAACACAGTATTTCTTTGGACTTACTGTCACTGGTCATCCTCTGTTTCAGTGTCTAATGTGTGTTGAGCGTTACCTGGCAGTGGTTCATCCTGTAACCTTTCTGAAGTTCAAACTTCTCAGATATAGAGTGATCTGTGGTGTCCACATTTGACACCAACCATCAACAAATTTTCAACAACTTCAAGAATTGTTCCCACTACAAAAATGCAAGTATCAATTTAAACGAAGTACTCTGAAAATAAGCTGATGGTTCTTTTCATAATTTAAAGGAGTCATAACCTAGTATTACCTTGGATACCCACGCTCTATTATAGTCTTTCAGGCCCTTCTAAAAAAGAAAAGTGGAAAAAAAATAAACACAGAGCTCCTCTGACCCTTATTTCTGAATGCATTATTGTCTCGCGAGATCTGATGCGATATTTTGGCTGTCGTGGACGGTCATTTTAATAATGCAAATGAGGGGCGCGTTGATTGGTGGCAGGAAGGAGGGGGCTTGACACCGCAGGTAACTTCAGCATATCATTCCAAAATGACATCATGGCGCAAGTTGTGAATGAACCCGACCTGGCCGCGACCTACGGAATTCAACCTGTTTGAGCCAGACTCTGAACCAGAGCTGGAAACGGAAGATATAGAGTCAATGGAAGGGCGTCTACATCAACATGTCTCTGAATGGTAAAGACAATCATTTTGACTGAGACATACATTAACATCAGTAACGAGCTAAAACTTTTTTTGCTATTTTCTCCCACATAAGTTTACCTTTTATTTAATGTAGATTAGATTAACGGAGATGTAGTCTACTTTTTTATCAGCTTACAGTGGTTATAGAGATCAACGTTTGCTATCATGTGTTGTGTGTGCACTACATTTCTGCATTTTTTTTTGACTGAATATGAGGGGGAGAGGGGCAGGGTATGTCCTTATGGTATATCGTCCCCCGTCTTGACGTCAAGTCGGGGGAGAAATTAAAATCTCGTATTTGAGTGCGTGTGCACGTAGGCTGTATCTTTAAATGTATCTTCTCCATAGTTCCATTTCCAGGTTTCTAGTTTCACTCTATCACTCACCCTGTTACCATATGTATGTATGTATGTATGTATGTATGTATGTGTGTATGTATGTATGTTTGTTTAGTTTTGTTATGTTTGTGATTTAGTTAAAACTTGTGCACAATATATATTTGGTTCTCATTCACTGCTTGCAAACAAAGTCTCTTAAATGATCTTGATCTTGTTACATGCTCAAAGCGCTGTACATGCTAAGAAATAATTATTTTTCTATGGCCATGGAAGATACCCTTTTCTTAGAATAAATGAATAATTAAAAGAGTTCGTTGGACGAACTGATTAATTGATAGTAATATTAATTTAGCCACGTCAAGTTAATCCAATTAACTGATCCAAATATTCATAATTAATCATAACAAGTTATTATTGAATATTAATATTTCACAGAGCTAATTTGTTACAACCACCAGGATGGTCCCTGCCCATACCTCCCAGGGGGTCGGTTGCGCCCCTGCCTTCGTTTTCAGGCAGGAAATGCAGATTCCGTACCCTCTGATTATGAGCTACGGATGGGGCCTACGCCACCAAAGAACCTCATAACATTATACTTGCTTGCTAGTCTGTTAATAAATTAATGCTTTGTCACATCATTTTGCCTCCCGAGTCTTTCTGGTAGAACTTTGTATTTTAATATCCTAAAATTAAAACTGTAAAAAAGAAAGTAATCATAAGAAGCAATTCAATTCATGGGTGACAACTACATCAACAAATGTAAACAGAGTTTTTAAACAATTGTTTCACAAAGAAGTGCAATGTTTTTCTGTTCTGTTGTTTACTCAATATCTAATCAATATGTCTGTCTTTTGTAACCTCATGATTTTCACTTTGCATAGCCGGTGTCCTATGTGATAAAAAATGAAATCATTGAAATTGTGACAGCTGTGAAGTGACTATATAAAAAAGCAGTGAGCTTTATGTCAAGCCAGAGAGGCTGAACATTCACTCTTCGGGTAAATGCTACTTGAAACCCATATGACTGAAAGTGACACATTTACATTAATATTATTATATGGTATGGTACTGAAAATTAGAATGTGATATATTATCTGGGTATATTTTGTTTATTGTACTGAATTACACTCTGGGTCGTATTAAAATTACCTGCATTAATGTGTAATTTTACTTTACCTTCAAATCTTGTGCTTCAGGTGGACTGCTATTGATTTGGACTTTTTTATTTATTTTTTTGGTACATTTACACTTCTTTCTTTCAACAGATCACAAGGGCAACATCGTTCATTTTGTGCTTCTGGTTGGAGAAGAGAAACATGGAATTAATGAAGAACTTCACCACCACACCTCATTCATTTGCCAACTTCACGTTATTTCCATTTTGGGAAATAGGAATATTAGAAATGTGTATGCTTACCTTCAGCTTCATGTCTGGTGTTTCAACACACTCCTATGTGATCTGGCTCATCGTCACTGGGACAGGAAGTGGAGTTTTATCAGAGTTCTTCAACTTCAGTCTCTCTCTTTGTGGGATAATTTTCTCTCTGAATTCTTTGCTCATTCTGATCACAAAATGGTTTCCTTTTCCAGTTTTCATAGCATTAACACAGTTTTTGGTTGGACATGGCATCACTGGTCGTCCTCTGTTTCAGTGTCTGATGTGTGTTGAGCGTTACCTGGCAGTGATTCATCCTGTAACCTTTCTGAAGTTCAAACCTCTCAGATATAGAGTGATCTGCTGCATTGTGGTCTGGATAATCACTCTTGGATCTTGTTTTTTCTACATGCTTGTTTTTCTATTTTGTCCCACATATATGTATATTTTGTCCTACTCCACAGAGTATCTCCTCTTCTTCTCCATCCAGTTGTTTTGTCTTGTGGCTGTTCTCAGAGCTCTGAAGCAGTCAGGACCAGGAGAGAGAGGGAGAGAGAGAGAGGAGGAAAACCACACAAAGAGAAGAGCATTTCATCTCATTTTAGTAACTACTGTTAGCTTGGCTATAACATATGTTCCTTTTATGATGACTGGATTAATCACTATTTTGATAGTTAAGAGTTTTCCAATCCTCTGGTCAATTAGTTATATTTGTTTTATGCTGGGTGATTTAGTTCAGCCTGGTCATTATTTGCATCGGACTGGAAAACTATTTTGCTTCTGTGACCAAAAACAAAACAAAATCTGCATCTGACTTTTTTTTTAGTTACTTAAACTTATATCATCTGAGTTGTGACTCAGTCTTATTTTGTTATCGTGATCAGCTGACTATTACTTCTATAGAATGCAGTGAGACAGAACACAAGTTGAGCAGTCAATGATGCTGCTCTAGACAGCAATCACTGCTCTGAAATATTGCAATATATACATTTTAGGTTGTGCGAAATTAAATGAACCTTTCTAAACAGATTGTGTGATTTCAGGGGAATGATTCTAGAACACCGACTTTTATGGTGCCATTGTAAACCGTATGTTTTGTTTATGTTAACGATTATTATGTTGCCGCTCATTTGGGGTTTAGGTTTATACATTATTAAAGTGTGCTTTATGTTATTTACTCAATGTTTGTTGTATTTAATTTTCCTTGAAACATTATGCATACGTAGTATCAGCTCACTTCTGAATTGTTTCAGTGACAATGTATCTTGTATACATATAGGCCTATTTATTATTAGGTTTTAAACAATCAATCAGATAAAAAAAATGGTATTTAATAAAACAATTAATAAAAAAATAATTAATAAAAAAACTTGTCTAATTCCTAAATGTTTTTTTATTATTATTTTTTATCATAACTTTTATGTGCAATAAATGTAATGTATGATTTATTTGTGTTAAATTAATTGACGAGTTTTCACATTAGTTTTCCAAAGAGAAGTAACAATCTTTTTTTTCTGTTCATATTTACCCAAGACTGTCTATCTTTTGTAACCTTGTGATTTTCACTTTGCATGGTGTCCTGGGTCATGAAAATGAAGTCATTTACACATGGCTTGTGAAGCTGTGAAGTGACCATATAAAATGGCAGTCAGCTTTAAAGCCAGAGAGGCTAAACACTCACTCTTTAGGTGAACGCTACTTGGAATTAATATGGGCATGACAGCAACACATATTTAAATTAATATTATTTTGTACATTGACACTATATTGTATAAAAATGACCTAGATTTTCTGCTTCGACTTGACTGTTAGGGATTTTTATTGACTTACAACATGGTACATTTAGACTTCTCTCTCGATCATGGAACCATGGAAATATTGAGCCTAATAGCTAATCTTACCCAAAACCTCAAGCCTGATTGCCTGTAAAGCAACAGAATAAATGTAACATCAGTATGTTGTTCAGAGGCAAACCAACACTGAGTGGGGGCCCCAGGCAAAATTAATCAATGAGGCCCTTTTTAAAAATGTATTTTATATGTTTTATATATAATATATACAATTGTTTTGTTAATATATCTTCATTACCTAGAGATATTATTATACAAAATTCAAAAAGTATTCAAAACACAGAACATCTAACAGAACATAAGTTGTTTCATTTTTACAACATTATGTGCTTATTATTTTAGTTAACGAAATGTCAATCTTCATCTTTATAACAGAAGATACAATACAATACAACAATCTTCAAAATATAGTAAATCTTCAAATGTGTAACAGATTGTCTCCTTAAAAACAATCATTTGCATGGTGGAACAAGCCATGCTATATAGAAATAAATATACTTAGCATCTTAATGTTACCCTTTGTTTTGGGGATATGTAATTTAATTTAATCAATCAATAAATTCCACAAGAAACAAACCTTGTTGTATTATTTTAATTTAATACTGTTAAACTGCTTTGATACAATCTGTATTGTGAAAAGCGCTATACAAATATACTTGACTTGACTTTGCTTTATTATTTTATTAGTTTTAACTAATTGTTAACTCAACAAATTTAACGTAAAGAGCTGGATTACTAATGAAATAATGTCTACTATAGTAAATGTATTGATTAGAGTTGTCATAGACTAGATATTTCTGGTCGACTAATCACACGTTTATATTAATATCTGCTTAAATAGCATGGTGCATGGAGGAATATAGCCTATTCTGCGCTCAAAATGCATTCATCTTGCCGCAAAAGCAGGCTAATGATAATAAATATGTCTTAAATAACAAGTCATTTGAATTGTTTATTAATAAACTAGTGTTTTCTAAATCAGTGTCGCTGCAAACATATCTTTAGAATACCTTTCTATACCTTTGGAAAGAAATGCATCTTTCATACGGATTACATAATCAGATGATATTTGCTTTCGATTCGAATTTTTCCGTTTAAAGGTGGACATATCAAGCAATTATTTATAAAGTTCTTTGGCGTAGACCCCGTCCATAGTCCGTAATCCGAGGGTATAGCGGATCAGCATCTCCTGCCTGAAGACGAAGGCAGGGGCGCAGCCGACCTCCCTGGGAAGTAGGCTATAGACAGGACCATCCTGGTGGTGGTGGGGAGGGTGGAGGTTGTTGTCACGTCGGCATCTGCGAACTCGAACATGTGTAAGTACCAATGTTTTATAGCCTAACGCAGTAATTAAGTCTTCCTGGCTGAACTTATGCTAAAGCTTTCATTTCACGGAGACCATGAAAACGCGTCCTGATCGTTCTATTTTATTTTTTTACGTTTTCTTGTTATTTTGAGTTTACACACAAAAAAAAAATAATTGCGACTGATGCATTATTCTTTTCTGTATGGCCAGAAATGATGGAGTATTTAAAGTTGTTTCCACTATTTATAGGAAAATGCAAGTAATCGCACCTCGCACCTCCTTGTCATGCAGTGCGCGCTCCACACTCCACACAAACCCTTGGATATGCACCTAATAATAGCGCACATTTATCTAGGTTAACGTTAGAGCGAACGGCCATGCCAGACTGAGTCCTTTTCATGTTTATCAAATGAACTCATGCATTTTCTACATACCTACGAGTAAGCGCTGCGCCAGTTTGAAAAAGACTGCTGAGGCGAGGCGGTAATGCAAGCATAACCAGGTAATGAGAGAGGGGTCTCACTTAAAAGGGGGATGCAGATATGTTGCTGCGTCTTTATATTAACATTCCTGGTTGTTAGATTGATCAGCCTTTGGGGGCCCCCTTAAAATGCGGGCCCCAGGCAATTGCCTGCTTGCCTGCCCTATTGGGGCGCCTCTGATGTTGTTAACCACATGTAGTTAAATGTGTTTCACACTGGAATGTTTTAACAAGCTATTCTTTTGCTTTCTGGTTAATGCTGGCTAAACAAAATGTGGTTACACTTTATTTGACGTGGTTACATTGTTCCTACTCAAATAGGTTCTGAGTAATACTAATTAACTATGTGTACTTACTATAGAGTTCCGATTAGGTTTGGTTCAGGGTTAGTTACTTGAAACTCTGCATAATCTGTTAAGTACACTCTAAAAAAAAGGTTCTTTAAAAGGTTCTTTACACGTAGTAACAGTTCAATTTAGAACCGTATTTTCCCGAAGAACCCATTATATGCTGAAATGGTTCTTTGTGTTAGAGTTTAGAGTTCTATATTCCCGCCTTTTTGTTTTTCAAAAAGCCACTTCATTACTGATTTTGTGGAGCTCAGTTATACAACTACAGTTACTACAAAGCCTACTGTCAACTCTCAACAAGGTAAATTATTTATTTCTTGTAATGTCTATAAATTATAACTTTCATTGTAAGAATTGTAACAATCATTTACTAACAATCATGTCTTTTTCTGTTTTTAGTTTAACAGAACATGTAACTGTGATCGAGCAGCTCTGTTCAGTTAAGGTTCATCTTCTCCACAAAGCAACAGAGATATAAGTATCCTTTTAGTAGTATCCTTTTATTCAGACTCATGGTCCATCCATACAAATAAAATAAAATACAATAATACAAAATACAAATACAAATACACAACACAAAGTTACAAATGACTCGTTTTTAAAAGACACTTACCAGTGTTCCCAAAACTGAGACATGCAGCGTGTGGCACTGTACCTAACATTCACCAGCACCACAATAACTTGATTTACAGAATCATTCAGTCAACAAATGAACCTGAACATCGCTTTTCGCTGGACAGACAACTCACGCTGCTCACAAACAACTCACTCGCACAAGTTAATCTGGGCTTCTTTAGTAATATCCTCAGAGCGTCATTGAATGCTACTTGCAATTTCTGAAGACCAGCTTTTTTATAGTTCAGCCACAGATGTGCAGTGTACAAAGGCGAACAGTATGTTTTAAATAGGGTCAACTTGACTCCAGCAGTGCAGCAACCAAATTTGCGTACTAGAACATTTGCCCGCACATACAGCATATGGTACTGACGATTAATGTCATTGTCATCTGTAAGCTGATCTGTAATCAGATGACCAAGATATTTAACTTTACTGCAGATATTAAGAACATTACCTTGCGAGCCTAAAAACAGGAAAAATTTAATGTCTGTCTTCTGCGGTTCTGCAGATCATGATAACACTTGCAGTCATTGTACTTTACATCGTGTTCATCACTGTGCTACCGATCTACAGCCAGTTTTACCTCGATTTAATTTATATGATAAATCATTCATGTAAAAATTGAATAAAATGGGGGATAAGATGCTCCCTTGTCTTACTCCATTACTGCTATGAAAGGGAGCCGACATACAGCTGTCCCATTTCACTTGCATGGTCTGTTGGGCATACCAATATGATATGATTCTGACAATGTATTTAGGGACTCCTGCTGCATCCAATTTTTTAAATAATTTCCAATGATTCACCCGATCGAATGCCTTAGATGCATCTAAAAAACACATCAAAACAGTTGAGTTTTTTCTCTTATAGTTGCTTAGTTCTTTCAGGACATATATGCACATATCCGTACTATGCTTCGGTTTAAAACCAAATTGATTATCTGCAGAGGTTATTAATTCATTAATCCTCTCAAGGAGAATTAATTCCACAACTTTTGATAATACATTAGCTAAGGCGATGGTCTAGTTGTCTGAGGAACCCACTTTTCCTGCTTTATCCTTAAATCACAGGAATCAACATCACAGACATCATTGAGTCTGGAAGAAAGCCATGGTTCATGAAGGCAGTAAAGCCTAGTGCAAGAAGTGTATATAGCCTTATGCTTGCATTTTTTAGATGTTCAGCCGAGATAGAATCCAGGCCAGTTGATTTATTAACTGCTAAGTTCCTAATAGCTTTTGAGACCTCATGAAATTTGATTGTATATCTACATTGTCAACATTATCTACTTTAAAACATTTAGTCTGTGCACAATTAAACAGTTTTCTATAATGCATTCGCCAGAGCTCAGCAATAGCACTTGCACCAGTGACTCCATCAACTGAACATGGTAGTGAGGGTTTGCAGTTATTTGTACGTTTCACCTCTTTCCAGAAATCATTATTTGTGTTGTCTAAAAGTTTCTTGGCTATAGCTTCTGCCCTCAGATGCTGCTCATTTTTACTAATGAAACGTATTGCATATTTACGTTTTGCATTTGTGCTCTTCTTATATTCAAAAATAGGTCCCTGTCTTGGTTTACCAGCCATTGCCCAAGATCTAGTAGCTTCACGAGCCTCAGCATAGAATTCAGCCACATATGCATTCCAGCCAGGCCGAGTTTTTCCTCCCTTTTTATGCTTAAGAAGAGACTTACTGGCTTCAAGTAAAGCAGAGACAATTGCAGTGTACATAGCAGAGATACCTATCATATGTTCACTGTTTGTGCAATTACCATTTTTGCACATGAGCAATACCATGTCCAATGATGTATGATATTTTAAAATTATGATTTAATGCTTAAACATACCCCGTCACAAAAAAAATATTAAAGCTATCCCAGGACTTCATCACTTTTTCCTTTTAACATGGTAAAGCTAATTTTAGCCTTCATTAACATATTTGTTTTTACATAATGAAATTGTAATGAGGCGTCAGTGGAGTGAGGATCCTGCAGTTTATTGATAGTCAGATACAAGCAGTAAAAGATACAGTTGCGACAGCATAAACAGGAACAGGCAGAGGTCAGGCAGCAAACATGCAGGCAGCAAACATACAGAGTCCAAAAGGCAGTAGTGATGGGACGGTTGATACTGGGGCTCCGATGCAGTTTTCAAAGCACTATTGTATCACACACTGTACCGATGCTTGTATCGATAGGACAGTACCACGTGATTGATGGCGTTCAAAGCTTCGAACGTCATGCAGTATCGGACGGTCGGAACAGCTGGTTTGAAAAAAAAAATTGGTGCTTCGCAACCCTACCTGATGCATTAAAGGGAAATGATTATCGAGGAGGCGTTATTTATTTAGATGATTTAACACTAAACTTCTCTATAACATAAACTGTAAAAACAGAACACCCAAACTATTTTTTAACTACTCACATCAATTAATTATGATCACATACAGGGACGTGCACAGGGGGATTGCTCAGGTTGCCCGGGCAACTGCCCATATGCCCTTCTCGACTCACGTTGCCCTTCCGAGGAAAACATAAAATAAAATGGTACAATGGATGCAGAATTTCACGTAGGCCTAGATAAAAATAAATAAATAATCGCAAGGCCTCATTCACTTCCATTCGGGCACCGAAAGTGAAAGTCAGTAGGGGAAGGGCAAACTCTGTTTACGTGGCTTCAGCGCTGCACGTCAGTCGATTCTGTTCCCTACCGGAATTCCTGTTCCCTTTACGCAATCATACTACAAATCATGCGTAGTTGCCCAGTTACCTATACGTACCATCAGAATTGAATACCATAGACATAATAAATACATAGATACCCTATTGGCCGCTTTGGAGCGTTGCTGCGATACGTCAACGTGTCCGTCATTTTGCGGAGGGCAAGACTGCACTGTGAACAAATGCAAGTTAACGGGTGAGCTGCGGTTTTCCTGGATAAAAACAATAATAACGTTTACATTTATCAGTGGTTTGCACGTGCTGTGCGTTACTATTACTAATTATATAATTACCAAATACAACCAGAAAAAAATGTTCAGTCTTGTTTGTGAAAGGTAATTCCCCGAGACTTGTTTTCAATTGTGTTGCGACTTGTACAGCCCCAAGCAGCGCACGAAACAGGCATTTTTCTCAATTCCCATAATGAGAGGTATGGGCAAGTTGCCCTCCTTGATATGGCGGCGCCGTTGACGTATGCTCCAGCAGCCAATAGGGTGTCTATGTATTTATTATGTCTATGTTGAATACGAGCAAGAAGCACAACTGAATGTACGGGAAGCCAAAAGGTTAAAAAAGGGTTGTATTTTTTCACGAAATCTAAGCGGTTTTTTTTCAGAAGCGAGTTTTTCCCCATCTGTCAATTCAATCCAGATTATTTATTTTCAAATAAAAATAAATAAATACATAATTAAAAAAAACAATAAACAATAATATGAGGAACTCTTTTTCTCATGTGTATTTTGGTGACATTTAACATATTAATACATTTTGTATACTGTTTACAAAGTTGTATATCATAAACCTGTCATCTCTGACGTTTTGCAATCTTTATAAATAACAATAAGACCATAATATGAGGCATTGAGTTTGGACATAAACACGGTCAGAAAAGGCAATTTGTATGGGCAAAATTCAACTGAATATATTCAGACATAATACAAAAACTATGAACAAGTGCAAGATTAATTAAATTCACAGAAATATTACTGGAGTGTGAGAACCATTTTATTATGCTGCAGTGTAGCAAGACATATATTGTGTATATAGATTTTAATAAAGACCCTGTTATTCTCAGTCCTTCATATAGCCCTTGAGTTTTTTTTTTGGGGGGGGGGGCCCTTTTTTCAGGTCAGAGCAACTGCCCCTCAAAATTCCTGTGCACTTCCCTGATCACATAGCCTATGTGCATCCGTTATGATCACATAGCAAATGTGAATCCATTGACCAGGCTATCACGAGTTGTGGTCTCATTGACACAAATTAATTTAGATCAGAAGATAGAACTGTATTGATCACAGATTGATTCCACTCGAGTCAAAGATTTCGTAGCTTTGTTTGGTCACATGCTTTTCTGCTCTGCGGTGATTTATTAGATACGGTGGAAAAAAATGAGTCTGACCACAAGATATCGCTAATGCGTATTGTGTTAAAAGCTTGAGTAATGAACCGTTTTCCGGCACAATTTGATGAAAGCCTCAAACGCTTGGAAGCACGCCAGGAAGCATCAGTTCCCCATCACTAAAAGGCAGGCAAAGATCAGGGCAGGCAGCAGAGAAACAAAGTCAAAATATGGGAAGAAATCCTATAAACAGGAATCAACGCTCAGAAATGTTCACCGGGGCAAAACAAAACTTCGCACTGATATTTCTTCTTCTTCTTCCTTGGTGTTTTAGGGCAGCTGGCATCCAAAATGTTGCATTACTGCCATCTTTTGTTTATTATCTTTTCACTCCATACTTATATTTGTCTTTCCAGTCCTGTCCTCTTTAGGAAATAAAATAAATATTTCTTTCCACTTTTCCCATATTCTCATATATTTTTAACATTATATTGTCCTATACCAATGTAAATTGTTGTTCTTGTTAATTATGTTTCAACTCTTGCCTTTGTGTAAATTTCCTGCATGACATAAAAATGTGACTAACTGTTTCCTCCTCTTGAGATTCATCAAATTGACCTGTGGGATGTTTTCCTAAAATACAGAGAGTTCCATTTAACTATGTCCAAGTCTTATTACAACTTGTTCTTTCCTACTATTTGACATCTCTCTTATAATACCTACTTTATTTTGAATCATGTATAGATGTCTTCCTTTACTTTCATGATCCCATTGGTATTGCCATATTTCCATTACCTTTTCCACACTAGACTCTTACCTTCTGATTTTGACAATTTAATTTCAATGTCAACATGCTCTTTTTTTTGTTGCCTTTTTTGCCAATCTATCAACTTTCTCATTTCCCTGTATGCCCACATGTGCTGGTATCCACATTTGTAATATTTTTCCCTTGTCTACATACCCTTGAATTTCTAAACAAGATTTCATATAATATTTCTTGATCACTACTAGCTTTTCCAGTCTTCATACTCATAAGAGCTGATACAGAGTCACTACATACTAAAATGTTGCCATCCCTGCATTGTTCAATCCATTCTAATGCAATACCTATAGCACATAACTCAACAGCGTAAACATTTAGGTTGTCAGATATTCTTTTGCTAATGCCTATCTCATACTGATACTGTGTAAGTGGTGTGCTTAAGTAGTGTGTATAATGAACTGCAGGTGTGTGTGTAATCAGTCCCAGGAATGAGGGCCTACTGGAGATGAAGTCCTAAGGAGAACCAGTCAGTATTCGGGTGGTATCTCCCTCTGGTGGTGCGATGGAGGTGGTGCGGAAGGTTCACTTGTAACACAAATGGAAGAAACACAATGTAATTCTAAACTTAATTGTGTATTTTTTGTGTATCATAACTTCATCATCTGCAGGGAGAAACTGCCACTCAGAATACACACATAATGAAGGACATAATACATCATAGGGGATTGTGAAGATATTGCACTGGAACTTGGTCTTCACTACATCTATATCGTGTTCAGTGTCAATTGTTATTTATTAATGTATTCAGCTAACAACTGTTGTTAGTGCACTGTAATTTTTGCTACAATCTGCCATGTCAATAAAAAAATAAAAGTAACTAATTGACACAACATGCTGTTTTTTTTTTTTTTTAACAAAATGTAAAACCCAATAGAGGCAACAAGATATGAGACCAGGCATAGAGGACTAAAAACTATATTAATAAATAATTTATAAAAATATATTTATAATAGTAATATTAATAATATGAAGATACTATACTAATATTGATGAAAAATAAATATTGTTGAAAACATTATTTAAAACACCATTAAGGTTCTGTATAGCACTTTCAAAGCACGGTTCTCTATGGAACCTTATAAAAAGGGTTCTATTTACCACCAAAAAGGGTTCTGATATTGTCACAAGCCCAAAAACCCTAATTTGTTACTGTTCAGAGCCCTTTTTCTTAAAGGTACAATATGTACGATTTTTGTAATAAAATATCCAAAAATCACTTGCACAATGTGATATACTTTCTTGCAGTTGTGTACTTACAATATCCCAAAGTTCCCAAAGATTTTTAATTTCAGAGAAATTCCTATTTTAAATAATGGCTCGTCCCTGGTCATTGTCGCCTGTCAATGACGTAATATTCGCGTTATCCCTGGTTTCCGCTCGTACTGCCATAGTAACCATGGCGACAGACGTGGACAACTGCATTACGTCTAGTGGCACGCTCACGCCATGGTTGTTTCGTTCAAACATTATGGACCATGGCAAGCAGACTTTCAGACAAAAGGAGAACTAAAATGAGGATTAATATCAAGGTGGCGTTTTCGAAATGCCGAGAACTCAACGTTGATTAACGATTGACTTGAACTTGACAGATACACGACTCTTGCATGTTAGACAGGTGAGCAAATGTACATACAACTAACCAATGTTATATAGCTCAACATGATGAAATGTATATGGTCAATATATTCTAATGTTGATCTATTACTGCTAGTCTCATTTAGCAAACTAACACATAGAATAACATTATAACTTTCAACACACTCAAATGCAGTTTAGTGTGATAGTAGACCAAGTGATACAGCGCTGCGTTACATCACAAGTTTCATTCGTCTAATAAACTGACCTGTATGGGTAGTAATTCTGCATTGGCGGGTACTTCGGTAGAATTAAATGTCCTTATTCCTTTATATCCGCGGAACTCGTGTGTGGTGCTGATATCTGTCTCTCATTAGCAATCGCGACCCGCTTCATACCACAGTCATGTTAAAAACATCATTTATGTTATGTTTAGTTATAAACATTATTAGATCCATCAGCATAACAACAAGTTCCATTATTCCGCTTATGCGTCATAAACCTACATCTTTGTTATTGTAAGAGGTTAGCAACCCCTAGCGGCGAAAAAAATTACATATTGTAGCTTTAAGAGTGTACATGTAGTAAAGTGTTACCTAAATTGTTAAACAATTTTTGTGCTTCAACTCACACTGACTGCATTATGAAAATAATAAAAAAAGAAATTTTAAAGACTAACCAGCACTCATGGCAGTTTTGAATAATCAGTTGATGTGTCACAGATCAAGGCGGTAGGTTTCTGACCATTTTTTTTAATTATTTATCATGATATTATCATACCATGTCATTATATGTCATTTTCTAAAAGTGACCCCTAAACCATTTTGATTATCCAAGTGGCTTACCGATCTGTCCCATGTGTTTTGCCAAGCGTTTTGCGCATGTTACATGTGTAATGTTACATGATGTTTCATTTAAATGTGTTTTCATATACTGTGTGTGTGTGCGTGTGTGTGTGCAGTTATGTCTGAGCAAGAGGTTTAGGCTGTTTGGAGCAGAGTCAGAGCAGGGCTGTTTGGATTGGAGTGTGAGTTTTGGAGGCGGAGCAATGCAGAAGGGGTGTGTTTGTTTGGGTTGATTTAAAATATCAACATTAGCCAACAGCATATTTCAAAAACGACTTACCCCACATTTAATTATGCCTTGTAATGCACCTTTTAATGCAGTTAATACTTTTATGAATGATTGTAACTGCAGTTTTAATTAATGTGTCTGATCTGTGTTGAGCATTACCTTGCAGTGGTTCATCCTGTAACCTTTCATACAAACCTCTCAGATATAGAGTGATCTGCTCTGGTATTGCCTGGACTGCAATTGTTGCTTACTGTGGGGTCATTATTTTTTTTCTCTCTCATTAAGTTTTTGTTTGGTTTCATACTGGCACAGCTCATCCTATGCCTGTCCTTTCAGTTGTACTGCTGTGCTGCTGTTCTCAGAGCTCTGAAGCAGTCAGGACAATGCTATCTCACAACTAATTTGTACATATTTTATTAGGTGGCTAATTGAGCTCGAATGAATTTGTATGATTTGTCTAAACCCCAGTGACAGATAGATTTAGGGGCGGGGCAGGGTTAGTTCATTCATACGAATTCATACGAATTAGGCAACTGAGCAAAAATCTTACAAATTCGTACGAGTGAGGTTGTACAAATTCGTACAAATTAGCCGCCTCGTAAGATACGTATGAATTGGTCGTGAGATCGGGTTGGTCAGGACCAGGAAAGAGAGATGAGGGAAACTCTCCTGCCTCTGTTCTCCAAAGAAACTGTAACTGTGACCTTTCAAAGAATCATTATATGCTAACACGTTTTTGCTTGAGAGCCAGTTAAGATGAATACTGTAGGCTGCGGAAAGCCTCAACATTCTATTTATATTTTGAAAGGGAGATAATGTGTGCAAAGCTAATGCATTGACCTTTGTAGAGACAATAAATGGATGCACTCTCTAGCTCAGCATTAAGTTATCCACCATTCCTTGACTAGTTTTTACATTGTCCTGTTACATTGTCCCATTATCATATCAGTCAAAAATGGAGTAAGTAGTGATACTTCATTTTGAACATGTTATTATTGGAGAGATCTTAATAGTCACATTGGTAACACAACAAAATAAACCTTTATTTTCTTGTGCTTGAAAACTGCTGAAACTAATGGTCTACCTTAGTCAAATAACTCGATTCCAGGGCAACGATCATGGAATCATGCAAATATTGAGCCTAATAGTTATAATAATATAAATATTAATCTTACCCCAAACCTCAATTCTGACTGCCTGCAAAAGAAACAGAATAAATTGATTAAAATGTCATTATGTTGTTAACCACAACATGTAGGCTAGATAAATTTGTTTAATGCTAAGCAAATAGCATGCTAGTTATTTTGCTAGCTGGGTAATGCTGGCTAAACAAATCTAAACATCTATCTATCTATCTATCTATCTATCTATCTATCTATCTATCTATCTATCTATCTATCTATCTATCTATCTATCTATCTATCTATCTATCTATCTATCTATCTATCTATCTATCTATCTATCTATCTATCTATCTATCTATCTAGTAATTATAGACCCATAAGCATACTACCAGTACTCTCAAAGGTTGCGGAGAAGATCATTTTTGAACAACTGACATCCTATCTCAATAACGATTTCCATTACACAAGAGTAGATGTTAAAACTTCATGCTAATCTGCACTCAGCCTTCGCCAAGATAAGCACCAACTAAGACGTAGCTTTACAGTAACCTATGCGTCTCCATCCATTTATGCGTCGTTTCATATGGTGATGTGACTATCCTTCTGTATGAATGGCTGAAGTATATTTCCTGGCGCGTCAGCACACACAATAGCGGTGATGGTGGCTCCGGGGATCAACCACAGTGCGGTCTCCCCAACGGATCAGCATGACAACCGTCTGGATTGAGCTGAGTAGGGTTTATCTCTGGAGTCTCCAAGTGGGCACCTCCCGTCCTCAGTGTTTCGTCGACTAGCCCACTACACCTCAAGAGGGCTCGCCAGTGATTCTGGCATCCCAGAGTCCCTCCCCCAATCAACTCAGCCCAGCTTACTTCCCTGTACATTAGCGTTTCTTTCTTTCTATTGTGCTTGAGATCCCTCCTGCTGCTGAGGTTGCTCCTTCCTCATAGTTCAGTGGCATAAACCCTTGATGTGACCTAACCACAATCTCCTAACTACAATCTCTAACAATCTCACCGCAACCCGACCATACACGCCAACCCGTTTGACTAAGGCTGTCGAAGCCCCACTGTCATCGTTTATGCAGGTTCAGTGGCCACGGTTCCGTATGGCATACTACCTACCGCAAAACATAACAATATCTGTCCAACACAAATCCTCATTCACGCAAAATACAGTACACAAAATTGTAATAACTATGATAACTATGCAAACTATACAAATAATCCAACAGACTCAAGTTTTTCAATGAATTTTTCGAAACCGTAGTGTGGCGGCCTGTACACAGCCAGCCAGAATCTTTCCGTCTTAACCACAGCCAGTTGCTGCTCCTCTCTGCTGCTTCAGATAAGTTCTTTACTGTGCACCACACAACTCTTGGCCACTGAATCCGGCGTCTCTGAGAAACCGGGTTGTAGAGTGTGCCACAAATCCTCGACGACCCACTTCCACTGGATAAACCCGGACCCTCCTTCCTCGCTGTTCTGCTTCAGTGGCTAGATGAGCATACCGTAGTTTCTTCCTCTTATACCCCTCATCTACAGCTTCCTCCCATGGCACTATTAACTCCATCAGGTGAACAAGGCGTGCTGATCCAGACCACAAGACAATACAGTTAAGTTCAGTTTATTTTGGTTGCAGTTTGGTTTTCGAGTAAATTATTCTATACTGAGACAGTATAATTTTCATTTAATTAAGCAAATAAAATCTAGACTTGACAAAAGGAGGATTGGTGGGTGCTATATTTTTAGATTTGTGTAAATCCTTTGATAGAGTTATTTACAAAGTTCTTCTTTCTAAATTGTCTAAGTTTCAGTTTTCACCTAGTGCTTTAGCGTGGATATCCTCATTTTTATCAAATAGAGAACGTGTAAAAATTAAAGGGGTTCAGCCCTGTAACTTACAGTACATTATAAAATGAGTGTACCCCAAGGACCAGTATTAGGTCCCTTATTATTTAGTCTGTATATTAATTATCTCCCGCAACAGTGTGAAAGTATACAAGTGCAAATGTATGCTGATGACACTATTTTTACACAAGCAAGAACAGCAGAGTTAGCAGAGTTTTACCAATGTTCACAAAAAAAAAAACATGTAAAGAAAATGGTGGGGACTACTAAATATATTTTTTTAGACATATTAAGCCCTATTCGCATGGGATAAGTATTATCTGGTGACCTCTAGTCATTTGTAATAATTGAGGAGGTTTTCTGTGTTCTTAATCCCGTGCGAATCGGCCATGTCTGTAATTTGTAAAGTAAAAATTCCCCCGCAAATGACCTACCATATTTCGCCGAACGCCGACGTCCTGAGTTAATATTAGTCCTGTGCGAATCGGCATCTCTGTGATTGGGTGGGATCGTATATAATTTTTTCAAGGTTTTTGTTTCATGTGCTCCTTTTTAACTATCTTTCGTGCAGAATGGAGGCTGCGTTGGAGTGTTTTGATAGTATTTTGGGTGCTGGGTCATGTCGCTAGCACCAACTACAAAATTTGCAGAAGGAGAAAGCTGAAAATCATCAGAAGAGCAAAAACAAAAAGAATGATTATATGGAGATGAATGACATGTATAGCATTATCCGGTAAGGAACATTATTCTGTTTTTGATATACAGGTCCTTCTCAAAAAATTAGCATATTGTGATAAAGCTCATTATTTTCCATAATGTAATGATAAAAATTAAACTTTCATATATTTTAGATTCATTGCACACCAACTGAAATATTTCAGGTGTTTTATTGTTTTAATAGTGATGATTTTGGCATACAGCTCATGAAAACCCAAAATTCCTGTCTCAAAAAATTAGCATATTTCATCTGAACAATAAAAGAAGTGTTTTTAATACAAAAAAAAGTCAGCCTTCAAATAATTATGTTTAGTTATGCACTCAGTACTTGGTCGGGAATCCTTTTGCAGAAATGACTGCTTTAATGCAGCGTGGCATGGAGGCAATCAGCCTGTGGCACTGCTGAGGTGTTATGGAGGCCCAGGATGCTTCAATAGCGGCCTTAAGCTCATCCAGAGTGCTGGGTGTTGCGTCTCTCAACTTTCTCTTCACAATATCCTAGAGATTCTCTATGGGGTTCAGGTCAGGAGAGTTGGCAGGCATATTGAGCTCAGTAATACCATGGTCAGTAAACCATTTACCAGTGGTTTTGGCACTATGAGCAGGTGCCAGGTCGTGCTGAAAAATGAAATCATCTCCATAAAGCTTTTCAGCAGGTGGAAGCATGAAGTGCTCCAAAATCTCCTGATAGCTATCTGCATTGACCCTGCCCTTGATAAAACACAGTGGACCAACACCAGCAGCTGACATGGCACCCCAGACCATCACTGACTGTGGGTACTTGACACTGGACTTCAGGCATTTCGGCATTTCCTTCTCCCCAGTCTTCCTCCAGACTCTGGCACCTTGATTTCCGAATGACATGCAACCACTGAGCAACAGTCCAGTGCTGCTTCTCTTTAGCCCAGGTCAGGCGCTTCTACCGCTGTTTCTGGTTCAAAAGTGGCTTGACCTGGGGAATGCAGCACCTGTAGCCCATTTCCTGCACACGCCTGTGCACGGTGGCTCTGGATGTTTCTACTCCAGACTCAGTCCACTGCTTCCGCATGTCCCCCAAGGTCTGGAATCGGTCCTTCTCCACAATCTTCCTCAGGGTCCGGTCACCTCTTCTCGTTGTGCAGCGTTTTTTTGCCACACTTTTTCCTTCCCACAGACTTCCCACTGAGGTGCCTTGATACAGCACTCTGGAAACAGCCTATTTGTTCAGAAATTTCTTTCTGTGTCTTACCCTCTTGCTTGAGGGTGTCAATGATGGCCTTCTGGACAGATGTCTTACCCATGATTGCGGTTTTGAGTAATGAAACAGGCTGGGCATTTTTAAAAGCCTCAGGAATCTTTTGCAGGTGTTTAGAGTTAATTAGTTGATTCAGATGATTAGGTAAATAGCTCTTTTAGAGAACCTTTTCATAATATGCTAATTTTTTGAGACAGGAATTTGGGGTTTTCATGAGCTGTATGCCAAAATCATCAGTATTAAAACAATAAAACACCTGTATTTCAGTTGGTGTGCAATGAATCTAAAACATAGGAAAGTTTAATTTTTATCATTACATTATGGAAAATAATGAACTTTATCACAATATGCTAATTTTTTGAGAAAGACCTGTAAATGGCGTATGGCGTTACGACCCTGTCTTTTTATTCTCTACCTGATGGTGGCAGTATAACATCCGACTGTGACGTCACTATTAATTAGATAATTTATGGGTGGAGAGTACAAATGTTTGGACTGATCTACCCAACATTACTTCCTCTGGTGGAACGTCGTTCTCCAGAGAAGTCGTTTGCTCCAATCTGTTCACTTTTAGTTTGTTTATTATTTACCAACTTTCATTACCCCATTGGACTATTATTTTCTCTTGTTTATTTAAATATGTAAATTTAAATCACTTTAGATAACCATCACAATATTATTTCTTTTTGAGTACGAAGGTGGAAGAGGAGAACATGAATAACTCTGCAGTGAACTTTACCATACATGAAGCCTCCACCAACCTCACAGCATTTGCGTTTTCTGAAATAAGCATGCTAGAAATGTATGTGTCAAGCTTCCATTATATGTTTAATCTTCTTACCCACTTATGTGTTTTATTGTTCATTGTCACAGGAAGTGGAGTTGCATTGGAGATCTTCAACCTCAATCATGTGATTCCAACCTCAATGCATGTTTGTGAGATCAAGTTCTCTCTTTATTATGTTCTTTATTATGTCTATTTGTGAAGGACCTGAAATTCACACCATTACCAAAGCTTTACCAGGACTAGCCTTCACCGGTTGTCCTCTGTTTCAGTGTCTGATCTGAATATAAAATGTAATATTAATGAAATGGCTTGTCTATATAATAAACCATAATTTACAGTGCTTTTGCATCTGCGGCTTAAATGTGTTTCACTTGGTGTCCAGTGTTGTGCAATATGGTTTTAAAAACTCATTATTGCCTCTTATTGTTTGCATAGCTGGTGTGTGCATTTTTTTTTTATCATATAAAATCATGCACATGTACTTATTACAGCTGTCAAGTTAGACTATAAAACAGCAGTGAAGATTATTTCAATCCAGAGAGACTGGACATTCACTCATCAGGTGACTTACTCTTCTTTTCAGTTTTATTCATTCATCCACAGTGATATACCAATTCCAGTGTTGATATCAGTCATTTGGGCTTATATGAAGGTTAAGTTGATTGGTTATTGCTTGGGTGTCCAGTCCTGCTCCTGGAGTACCACTGTCCTGCAGTTTAGCTCCAACCCCAATTAAACACACCTGAACAAGCTCATCAAGGTCTTAGGCATACTAGAAACTACTAGGCTGTTGTGTTGAGTCAGCTGGAGCAAAACTCTGTAGGACAGTGGCCCTCCAGGACGGAGTTTGGAATAGGGTCTGAGCTCTTATTATTATTATTATTGAATTGACAGAAACGCACATCACTATAATTCTTGATGTCATTCTTTTCTCTCTTTAGATTTCAGTTGCAAAATTATTTATACATAATATTTGATTTTGTTGGCGGAGAAAATGAACAACTCTGCAGGGAACTTCACCACACCTGAAACATTCACCAACCTCACATCATCATTACTTCATGAAAGGGAAATGCTAGAAAGTTTTACATCAGGCTTCAATTTCATGTTTGGTTTTCTTATACACTCCTATGTTTTGTGGCTCATCGTCAAAGGGACAAGAAGCAGCGTTGCATCAGATTTCTTCAACCTCAATCTCTCTGTTTGTGAGATCATGTTCTCTCTGAATTGTTTATTAAGTATAGTGGTACATGCCATAACATTTAAAGGATTCACAACATTACCACCATTTTTACAAGGACTTGCTTTCACTGGCCGTCCTCTGTTTCAGTGTCTGATCTGTGTTGAGCGTTACCTGGCAGTGGTTCATCCTGTAACCTTTCTGAAGTACAAACCTCTCAGATATAGAGTGATCTGCTGCACTGCGGCCTGGATAATTATTCTTGGCTCGTGTTTGTTCTGCTTGTTTTCTTCCATCTCAAATACGTTTTATATATATTCATGGTTTTTCTCTATTCAGTTGCTACTTTTCCTCTCCATTCAGTTGTATTGCCTTTTGGTCATCCTCAAATCTCTGAAGCAGTCAGGACCAGGAGAGAGAAGAAGAGAGAGAGAGGAGGAAAACCACATAAAGAGAAGAGCGTTTATTATTATTCTAATAACTACAGTGAGCATGATTATCATGCTTGTTCCATATACTATTACTGGACTTGTCACTGCTGTGAAACAATTTTATTCAGCTCTTTGGTTTATTAGTTTTATGTGTTTTATGCTGGCTGGTTTTGTACAGCCTGTTCTTTACCTGCACCGAACTGGGAAACTATCCTGCCTCTTTTCCTTCATAAAAAATAAAATAGTGACAATTTGTTGAGCTAGGCTACTAAGCACCAACAAAAGTGCTCTAACTCTAATACTCATGGTTTCACAGACAAGGCTTAAATCTAGTCCCAGACTAAATGCTTGTTTGAGCTTATTTAACTTAAAGCAACTTGCACTGATACATCTTAAAATATGTTAGTGTCATTGTTTTGTCTCAAGATGCACACCAGTATTTTCTTTTCTAAGGCAGGTTAAAAAAAGCTACGTAAATGTCCTAATTGAACTAAGGCCTAATCCTGGCTTATTTTAAGCCCTGCCTGTGAAACCAGGGCTTTATTTTAAACTCAGTCGTTTTATTTATTTATTTTTGGGCTGTGTATTTTCACATTCAAAGTGAATACTATGTTGTGTGATCAGATTGATTGCCAGCCAGTTTGCTTCCCAGACCACATTATTTGTTGCACATTTCCTTGTTTTTCTTTTCTGCACTTTTACTGGGATAGCATAGATCTAAGCCTATATTGTGTATAATAATGCATTAAAGGAAATACATAATACATGCTGGATGATTTGGTTGATCGTCTTTGTGATGTAAATACACGTTTCGGTTTATTGAATTTGACATTTGTGCATCTGTGCTGAGAATGTTTTTTTTTTGTTGTAATTTATAGTGATATGGTGATGGGTGATGTGAGATAGGCAATTATTGAAGGACTTAATATTTCCGGTCCAGTTGCTATATAAAAAGATTTACTGTTTCAAAGCAATCTAAACTCTGCACTAAGGACATCTGCTGGTTAAGGCCTTGTACTGTTAATGCAACGAGAACACATGACAAAATAAAGTCCTATTAAGCAACTGAAAGTGCAATTTATAAGTAAATACTATCAAATATAAAATATATGTATGATAAAAAAAAGCATTTGATTAATATATAGCACAATCTATAAACAAGTTTAAGAACTTTAGAAAATTCTACTATTTTTTAAAAGTTCTGATAACTTATAAACTTAATCGGTTGCAATAGCTCATTTAATGCTGATTCATTGTGTAACGTGCATGAGTTATCCTCTTTACAGTTCTTACCCAGCGCTGTTCGGTGGGTTCTTGGCTTCATTCTGTTAATCGGGTTATCACCACTGTAGGGAGGACACTGACAAGGAGCTCCAGTGATTACAACACTTGAACAAGTGAACCCTTAAATTTCACTTCCTACAATTGGTTCAGATCAAGTCCTTAGTGTCCATTTCTAAATGTTTGAAAGCAGTAGCTAAAAGTTTCAGTTTGGCACACGCCCAGAAGCACTAATTCACAAAAGAAAAAAACTGTAAATGTTTTACACAATATACTGTTGAGTAAACTGTCTTATTTGTATCTTACCAACATCCCACCACTGATGTAATGAATAAAAATAATTCTTTGTTTTGTGAACTACCCAAAAAAATATAAATGAACAAGTATTAAAATGCCAGTATGTGCTTTTTGGTTCCCTTTCAAGGGAACTCGTGCTGCGTCGGAAGACAACTCTTTGGGAAACGAATTCAGTGTGATGTGTCTGAAGCATGTATGGAACTAGTCCAATCTCGATTGGTGTTGCGTCATGACGTCGCATGTGACGGCGATGCGGAAGCTATAAAAGGACGCCAGATCATAACAGCCTCAGCTTCTTGTCTTCAGCAAGCGTTCTATGTTGCCTTGTCTGTCTTATTTGGTATTATTTGTCAGTTTACACAGTTAACTATAGTTAAAACAGCGCTATCTCACGACCAATTCGTACGAATTTGTACGAGTGATTAGAAGGTGGTTAATTCGTACGAATTCATACGACCTCACTCGTACGGATTCGTATGATTTGTCTAAACCCACGTGATGGGTAGGTTTAGGGGCGGGGTCAGGGGTAGGTCATTCGTATGAATTCATATGAATTTGGCAACTCGTAAAATATGTACGATTTAGCAAAAATCGTACAAATTCGTACGAGTGAGGTCGTATGAATTGTTACGAATTAGCCACCTCGCAAAATTCGTACGAATTGCCGTGAGATCGGGCTGGTTAAAATGGCGAGTAAAATGATTTTAAGACAGTGTGCGTCCTCTTGCCCGCGTTACTTGAGCAAGGGTGACTCACACTCGCTCTGTGTCATGTGTTTGGGAGTGGAGCATGCACAGGCAGCAATCGAGGGTGCTGTCTGTGCAAAATGTGATCTGTTGCCCCTCAGAACGCTCCGCCATGTTGTCACACCTGGCCATGTTGGATGAGACAGTTCAGGACCGGCATCAGCCGAGACCGGAGCCTCCCATTTTTCACTGATCTCCACACGAGTTTTCGAGATCGTGGAACAAGCCGTTCTTGTCATGATTATCGAGCCCAAACGTCCATATATATTAGTCTATTTTGGGTTAGAAAGAGAATAGCTATGGGGTGATGCCACGGGTGGAAGAGACACTGGCATTGTATCTTTCATCCGAGGCTGCGTCATCCCTTAAGGCTCCGTCGCTGCCCTCCGAGCCCTGCCGTACTACATCAGCATTGGTGGGCAAAGCATATATGGTGGTAGGTCGGGCTGGTGCATGCCTGCACACGATGGGGTTTGTGCAGGCATACCAGGCGGACCTCCTGAAAGAATTGGACGACAGTGAGGAGGTTGCCCTCGACGATGGTAAAGAACGCGGCAGACTTGTCTCTCCGTACTACCAATCGGCCGCTCCATGGCAGCCTTGGTAACCATCGAGAGACACCTGTGGCTGAACCTGTTGGGCATTGGAGAGAAAGACAGGGCCTTACTCCTCGATGCCCTGCTTTCGCCTTTTGGCCTCTTCGGCTTCAATACTTTCAAGAGGTTTCAGGAGGCGAAGCGACAGTCAGCAGTTTTTAAATTGATCCCCCACCGTCGTTCCAGATCTCGTGGGGCTGCTGCCAGGGAGCAACCCCACCAGTCAGCCGACAGCTCCTCGCAGCAGCAGAAGGAGAGTGTTGCCTCTCGAGTGCCCCCACAAAAGGCCTGGTCCGAGACAATACTCTCAGTACTCCAAACCAAAGGCTGATCTAAGGACTGTGATTCAGGCTAGGAAGCCATTTTTAAATTTAGGCTATTTCAGTTACAGAGCACAATTTAAGTAGTGAAATATGATATTAGCTACTGACACAGAATGACATGAGAACTAAATGGGACTGGTGTTTAAAAAATTCCATACCAGGCAGCACTCCCCTCCCACATCAATTTACCATATTTCCTCAATTTATTAGACTAGCCAAACTAGTTCACATCTAGGCTGTTGTCATTAGTTTTGAACTCAGTCTATAAAACAGCGCATCCTGAGAGACTGGACATTCACTCTTCAGGTGAAAAAATATATTTTTCAATTCGTTTTCTTTTATTGTGCTGAGTAAATTATGTTATTGTTATCAGTCAGTTTTTTTTTTAAATGGGCATACTGAGTAGCATACATTTGATCATTCTTAGGCCAATTATCATTGGAATACAATTATTGTCTGCATTACTCACAAGGGCTTTTCACTGCACTTAAGCCCAGCATTGTTCTAAACCCCATGTTTAACCCCGGCTAAAGGAACGGGGTTAGCGCTTTTTAGGATTATGAAACTGTGCCCTAGACCAGGATTGTTTTGCAGTTAATACCCAGGGTTAATTGTCAACCCTGGGTAAATTATGAGCAATGTGAAGCAAGATAACCCATAATTAGAATGACCCATGGTTAGCTATTTCAAGTGTGAAAAGCCCTAAAATTACCCATATTACTTGTTTTATCTTCACATATTCTCATATCAGCTGTTTATTGTGTCATTGACATCCAAGCAGTCTTTTAACCTATCAGGGTATATTTACACTTTTCTCTTTAGGCTGGAACATATTTGCAACATATTCATATTTTCTTTGACAGACATGGACTATGCTGTGAACTTGACCACACCTGAAGCTTCCACAAACATCACAACATCTGTGTCTGCATTTAGTCGAATAGGCATGTTAGAGATTTGTCTGCTGAGCAGCCATTTCACGTTTGGTCTTCCTACACACCCCTATGTTATTTGGTTCATCATCACAGGAACAGGAAGTTTTGCATCAGAGTTCTTCATCCTCAATCTCTCTGTTTGTGAGGTCTTGTTCTCTCTGGATTCTTTATATTAAGAATAACCACACAATTCCAATGCTTCATAACATTAACAGTTTTTCTCCAAGCACTTGGCCTAACAGGCCATCCTCTGTTCCAGTGTCTGATGTGTGTTGAGCGTTACCTGGCAGTGGTTCATCCTGTAACCTTTCTGAAGTTCAAACCTCTCAGATATAGAGTGATCTGCTGCACTGCGGCCTGGATAATTATTCTAGGCTCCTGTTTATTCTGCTTATTATGCAAGAATCAAGCCTTTAGATGGTTTAGCTCAATTCAATTACTCATAGTTTTCGTCACTGAGTTGTTCTGCTGTGTGACTGTACTCAGAGCTCTGAAGCAGTCAGGACCAGGAGAGAGAGGGGGAGAAAAAGAACTCCACATAAAGAGAAGAGCGTTTTATCTCATACTTGTTACTACTATGACTATGGTTATCATGTATTTGCCAATGCTCTATTGTTGGACTCATCACTGTTCTGACGCAACAGAATATTCCTGCTCTCTGGTATATTAGTTTCATTTGTTTTACGCTGGCTGGTTATGTTCAGCCTGTTTTTTTATCTGCATCGGACAGGGAAACTTGTCTTCTGCCTCAGTTCTCAAAAAAACTGCAATTGACTAATCATTATTTCCATTTAGTAGTTTGTTTTTGTTGTTGTTGTTTTATTGGATGTGACAATTAAAGATGACAGTTTATGATGCAAGTTTGGCCATCAGTTGACTGTCCTGTTTATTTAAAGAAGACCATTACCTATTCTTTGTCTGTATATCTCATATGGTAAATGTAATGACTGTGATTAGTGTGGGATTTAAAACATTTTTTTTTATTATTATTAATTAGTATAATTATTATTAAAATAAAACTATATTTGACTCATGATCACCCATTTTAAGGCATAGGAATGATTTTACTGAACCTGAAATGCATAAATTATGCCAGTGAGCAATTATGGACTCATTGGTACAACTGCATCAAATGTATGGTGATTGTTTATGATTGTTTAGTTGTCAGACAGACAAAATCCTTCTTGTCTACTCTAGCTTTAGTCTTCCTCAATGGATATATCTGATCAAAATGGGGTTAGGTTGTGAGCACATATAATGTGCAAATTGTTCAGTGTGTGTTTGTCAAATAAAAGGAATTAATCTTTGACACAGTCACTTATTTCCATGTTCCAGGTGCAATGCATTGGTGAAGCTTAAGTTATTATCAGAAACACGTTCAAACAAATTTTTCTTTAATGAATGGGAAATGTAAAATATAGGCATACTGGAAACAAACATTACCTTCCTAACTTGCTATGTTTTTAATTTAATTTTTATTTTGTAGGCTAAATATAAAAACGTTACTTGGAACCTTCCATCCTTATATTTTCTTGATTTATTATTGAAATTAGGTTTGGAAACAGTGCCTTATTTTGTGTGATTAATAAAGGCTGTATAAAATTGTCACACTCGTGTTTCAGACAGGAATGTGAAGACAGACAGATCAAGTTAATAACAAAGATTAATCGCAATACCTCAGGCAGGCATGGGGCGATGAAAAACACAACTAAACGCAGCGGTGATCGGACAGGGAATGAAGGCAAGACCACAACTTAAGTAACAAACACAAACAAGATGATTGACAGAACACAGCTGGTACAAATGAACTAAGAATGACGGTGACCATGGTAACAAAGGAGTGCTAGGAAAACTGAACAAAGGAAAACATGTGACTAATGAAAAAAATTAAGTTTATTATTACTATTATCAATTTGACTTCAGACATTGGAATAAAAAAACTTAAAAATGTTTAGCCCCATCACCTTCCTTGTTGTGTTGTAAATAATAACAATTTAAAGTAATAAATATACTATAAAGTGTCCAGGACAGCAATTTAAACATGAAAGCTTTAAAATTAAATATTGCAAACAGTAAGTAAACTGCACTGCTTTCTATAGAAACCCCCCAGGCAATTGTATAGTTTTTGTTTGTTTTTTAGCTGTACTCATATGTCCTTGTGACATCTGTAAAGACTGCAGTTATATTTATAGACATCAGAGAGGCCAAGCAGTCACTCTTCAGGTGAAAACTCTTTCAATTTCATTCATTTTCGTCTATTGTACTGAGCGGTAACACTTTACAATAAGGTTTCATTGGTTAACATTATAGTTAACATGGACTAAGTATGGACAATACTTCTATAACATGTATTATTCATGTTAATTTCAGCATTTACTAACAGAATTAACCCTTTATGGTATAGTGTTGCCATATGGAAACAATTAATTTACTTGTTATTCAGAAGAAAAAAATACAATATATTACACTATGGGAATTAAAAGGGCAGGCCTTAAGGTAGCCAATGATGTGCTGTTTTTAAATCACATGACATTTGAATGTCCCTCTAAAACTTTCTGTCCCACTGTCACCCTCACATGGATGACACCTGTTGAAGTGCTCCAGAACACGCTGTATTAACCTCATTTCTAAACATCTCTTCTCAAAGCGGATTTTTTTGCAGCATCTTTGATAAGTAAATGAGATATTTTACTCACAAATCAACTTTGTCTAAGATAGTTTTCCTGTAAATTGACAAAATACCAATGTTTTCATATGGCAACGCTGTACCACAGTGGAGTTGCAATGTATTTCCCCATTGGGATTTTTTATAGATATAGTAGCATCAACAATATTTATTTGAAGTGTTTATTGTAGTATAGTTGTATTTATGTACAAATAACAAATTGATTTTCTTTTTTTCAGAAAATTTATACAGCAATATTTTTTGGGCAAAAGGTCAAAAGGAAGAGTGCAGAGTTAAACACTCAGTCCTTGCACAGTGCACAAATTCGCATCTGAAATTTCCACACGTTAAAAAATAAATACAACCTCATGTTTTGTCAATCACGTTTATACACTGCCTCCGAAACTTTCGTCCATCATAAAAAAATTCGGATCGGGTTCGATTTTCTGTGTTTTTCGCATCTGTAGCAAGCATTTGAATGGTGTTTTGATAATTCAGAGCCACCGAATGACGAATACGTGAAAATTTCTAACTCAGTGTGCAAGGACCTTTAGCCAAATTTTTGGGAATGACAGAGAATAGGGTTAGGGTTAGGTTTACTGTTAGGGTTATGATAGGGATCTACTTATTTTTGGTTTGCATGAATTCCAAGTATATAAATCTATTAATTTCTAAAAGAAATGTGCAATTAAATAGAAAAGAAAATCATAATTTTATAGAAAAACGCCTTTTTTTGACAATGTTCCATTGTGGTACAGTGTTGCCACAACGATTCCCTTAGTAACCCCTCACAATTTTTTTTTCTTTTTTCAAAAATCTTTTTTTATTTGTATGATTGAAGCTGTTTCATGTAATAAAAATTTCATGGTTATATAATAATGCATAACATAGAGGGTTAAAATGAAAATGTGAAAGAATGCACTGTGAACTAACATAAGCAAACAATGAACAGTATAATTTTTTTATTAACTAATGTTAACAAATGTATTGTCCATTGTTAGTTAATGTTAGTTAATACATAACTAATGTTAACAAATTATACCTTATTGTAAAGTGTTACCCTGCTGAGCAATATATAACAATGCCATTGTTGTTTTCAGTCAGTCAAATTGTGGGTTATTATTGGCATGTTAGATACTGAAGAAAGGAAATGAGTCATTTTTAAAATGAACAGAGTTAACAATTTATTTAAAATTCAACATATCATTTAATAAATTGAACTGCACACGGGTTAAAAAATTTAATCATATTTGCTCATGTGATTTAAACGACATCCATGGAGTCTGAACAATAATCTTAAACCTTGTTTATTGAGACTTTTTGCATAATTCACAATTACAAGTATTTTTTGTTTTTGTTTTTGATAGGAATGGAATTAATGAATGGCTCTATAGTGAACTTCACAACATCTGAAGTGTTAACCAACCTCACGATGTCTGCGGACCAATTTACCACAATCATTTTTGTACTGAGCTTTCATTTCATGTTAGGTCTGTTTACACACTCCTATGTTATATGGATCATTGTCAGAGGAACAGCAAGTGGACTTGCATCAGAGTTCTTCAACCTCAATCTCTCTGTCTTTGAGGATGTTCTGTCTCTGAATTCTTTATTTGTTTTGTTGGCTATGAGATTTTCAAGCCTTACAATAATTTCACGTTTTTTAATTGGACTTGCCACCACTGGCCGTCCTCTGTTCCAGTGTCTGATCTGTGTTGAGCGTTACCTGGCAGTGGTTCATCCTGTAACCTTTCTGAAGTACAAACCTCTCAGATATAGAGTGATCTGCTGCACTGCGGCCTGGATAATTATTATTGGATCATGTTTGTTCTCCATGTGTATTTTAGTCTTGCTCAGTGAAATGGCACAAACATTGTTCTATACTCTGCAGTTCCTCCTCTTCCTCTTCATTCAGATGTTTTTCCTTGTGGCTATACTTATAGCTCTGAAACAGTCAGGACCGGGAGAGAGAGAGGAGGAAAACCCCATTAAGAGAAGAGCGTTTTATCTCATTCTATTAACTACTGTTAGCTTGTCTATTATATATGTCCCAACCACTATCACAGGATTCCACATGATTCTGACTAAAGGGAAAATCCGAGGTCTCGATATAAGTAGTCAAATTTGTTTTATTCTAGCTGGTATTGTTCAGCCTGTTCTTTTTTTGCACCGGAATGGAAAACTTCCCGTTATAACTTTAAAAATACATTGTTGCTAAACCTAAAATTATGTATCAAAATTCAGTAACATGACCAAAATACGTATTGATTGGTTAGTTTTGGCATGTTCATTGAAATTGAATGTGGTAAAAAAATTTGGAAAAACATACAAATGTTTGTCTTTTGACTGTTTGTTACTATAATGTTTATAGATCATGTTGTTTAGTTTTTACAGTGCATTCATGCATGCTTCATCTGTGAAAGATTGGTCATCACAAATCATCATCTTGTTCCATTTAGTTCAAATAACGTTAACTCAAATAATAGTTTAAAACATATAAGTAGCCTACACTGTAAAAATAAATCGTCTCGGATTACTATTGTAACCTGAGTAGGGAACGAGACGCTGCATCGATACCTGACACTTTGGGGAATGCCTTCGGCATGAAGAGTCTGAAGTCAACTATGGAATTATTCCAATCTCGATTGGGGAAGCGTCATTACGTCACTCGTGATGTTGCATGTGACGGTGATCTGGAAGCTATAAGCTGATAGGTCAAAGCAGGTCGTTCTCATGAGCGCAAAAAGTGTGGCCGAGGGATGCAGCTTCTCGTTCCCTAATCAGGGAACGAGGGTTACAATAGAAACCCGAGACGTTCCCTTTCGTAAGGGAACTCCCGCTGCATCAATAATCTTTGGGGAATGAATACCCACGCCGCCATACTGAGAGAAATACGCCCTGGTGTGAAGCATCTGGCACACTCACGGACGATAGGAATGAGGAGAAGGCAGATCCAACCTAGATTGTCAAAAGATTTGGTGTAAGAAGGGGAGGTCTGGAGCCGGTGGCTCAACGGACCCCATGGAACCACAGACAGTAAAGGAATTTTAGATGAGAGGTGAAGGCCAAAGCACACCTCATAAATCAGTTATGAAAGGTTTCTGCAGATAACCAACTGTCTAATTGATAACAGGGGGATAGCTCCTAGCCCTTGATACATATCTAGATAGATTCAACTCCTGCCAGCCAAGGCCTAACATAGGGGCCTCCAAGGCTATGACCTTGACCATCCGACACATGCGATGGAGGATGGATTACCTGAAGAATCTTGATATTGCCTACAGGCACCTCAGTGTCAAGGCAGAAATAAAGCAGAGTGGCTCCCACGTCATCAAGAAAGAGGGGGCAGCACCGCCATTCCCCGGGCCTCAGCACCTGCCTCGACAGGATGAGTGCTCCCACATTATCAACCCCAGGAATATAAATGGATCTAACAGAGATGAATTTATCCTGGGACCACAGAAGGATCTGATGTGCCAGTCTAGAAAGAGGGCGCGATTTCAGACCTCCTTGATGGTTGATATAAGGGACCACCGACATATTGTCTGTCCTAACAAAAACATGATGACCTCTGAGATCTGCAAGGAAATGCCTCAGGGCAAAGAATATGGCCAACATCTCCAAGCAATTAATATGTCATATGAGATGATGGTCCTTCCAAGAACCTCGGGTGTAACGGCCCTCCATTACCGCACCCCAGCTCGTGAGGGATGCATCCGTGGTCAAAGTCTTTCTCTGACACGGTGCTCCCAGAATCGGGTTGAGACAGGAACCTTGAGACAGGAACCATGGTTTCTTCCACATGACGAGAGAACAAAGGCATCTGTGTGTAACTCTGACCATGCGAAAGGGGTTTCCCAGCGGAGAAAACCCCTTGGTCCTGAGCCACCACTGCAAGGTCCTCATATGGAGCACACCAAAAGGAATTACAATGGAAGCTGCAGCCATGAGGCCCAAAACCCTTTGGAAGTGTTTGACAGTGATGGCCTGGTCTAACCTAATACTCTTCATTGTGGTTAGGATAGTATTTATACGAGCAGGAGGCAACTGTGCCCGCATCGTGACTGAGTCTCACTCTACTCCCAAGAACGAAGTCCTCTGAAGAGGAGTTAAGGAACTTTTCTTCACATTGAGTCTCAACCCCAAGCACCTCAAATACAAAACAACATCTCGATGTTGAATCGCCAGTTCTTTTGACTGAGGCAGAATGAGACAGTCATCTATTTAATTTAGGATACGGATCCCCTGAAGTCTCAATGGAGCATGGGCAGCATCCAAACATTAGACCATCCATACATTTAGTAAAGGTGCGAGGAGATAAGGCTAGGCCAAAAGGAAGAACCCTATATTGATAAGCTTTTCCCCCAAATAGCGAATCTTAGGAACCTCCTATGATGTGGGATGATGGAAATATGAAAATAAGCATCCTTAAGATCTATCGTCACAAACCAGTCCTTGGATCTGATTTGTTGAACGATCATAGGTATAGTTAGCATTTTGAACTTAAATCTCCTCAAATATTTGTTCAATACCCTAAGATCTATAATAGGACGCAGCCCACCATCCTTTTTTGGAACTATGAAGTAACGGCTGTAGAACCCTCTAGTGGGGGGGCACATATTCTATGGCCTCCTTGGCTAAGAGAGACTGGACTTCTTGTTCCATCACCTGATCCTGGTCAGGAGATACCAGTGTATGAGTAACACCACTAAATATAGGTGGTCTATACTGGAACTGGATTCTATATCCCTTCTCAACTGTATTAAGGACCCACTTAGATATATTTTGAAGACCCTTCCAGGTGTCTAAATAATCTACTAGGGGGATCAGTCTCTCAGGACCAACCTCAGGTGTTGTAATATTTTCGATTACGGTTTTAATATTAACCGAATGATTTTCTTTACAGGCCTCGAGTGTGGAGATCGGGAAAAAATGTCAGACTCCGGCGTAGAGGCTGTGACCGAGTCTGCAGGAATTTGTCGCTTCCTGCATTTCTGGTGGCTAATTGATTTTTAACTTGGCCACGGCTCTAGTCACAACCTCTAGCAGCTCCTCAAAGGCAGGGGAATGGGGTGGCAAATCCTCACATTCTCCTGTCTCGATGCCCAAAATATCCAGCTCCTCGGAACCAGATAGTTTGAGCATCGGGTCCGTTTCAGGGGCAGAAGAAGCCCCTACGCGGGCTTCCGCACCCTGAGCGGGACCAGTGGAGCTAGCTTCAGGGTGCTGAGAAAGGGCCGCGGCTGTCTCAGCATCATCCGCTAGTTGCCTCTGCGATCCCCATGAATGCAGACGCCGCGCTGCCTCAACAGACACGGGACCTGATCCACGGGGACCGCGAGCCTGACCAGTTTCATTGAACATGGCCAGGCGGGAACGTAGCGTTCTAAGGGGCATTTGTTCACAGTTAGCACAGCCCTCGAGCGCTGCCTGTGCATGCTCCACAACCAAACAAACAACACAAAGCGAGTGAGTGTCACCCTCACTCAAATAACGCGGGCAAGGGGACGCACACTGTCTGAAAAGTTTTTCCTTATTCACCATTGCTTGTATATATATATATATATATATATATATATATATATATATATATATATATATATATATATATATATATATATATATATATATATATGAATAATATAAGTGACAGACAACACCAAATAAGACACACAGGTTGACACAGAACACTTGCCGAAGACCAGAAGCTGACATTCACTGTTTCCTGTGACCTTTTATAGCTTCCGGATCACCGTCACATGCAACGTCACGAGTGATGTAATGACGCTACACCAATTGAGATTGGAATAATTCCATAGTTGACTTCAGACGCTACATGCCGAAGGCATTCCCCAAAGCGTTGAGTATCAATGCAGTGGGAGTTCCCTTACGAAAGGGAACTGTGAAATTTACAGTAAAAAAGGCAGGTGTGGTAGCCAGAACCATTAAAAAATATGAAAGCAACAGTTTAGGTTTTATGGATTTAACTTAAATTTACAGTAAAACATAAGAAGGTATTTCATTAACTGACATTAGGACGTACAATGAGAGCACAAAAAACTAAAAAACTAACTAAAAAAGCTAATCAGTTTGTTAGGCTACTTCAGACAGATGTCCTATCCTGACTCTAACATCAAACATCTTATTATAATGTGATGAATATTGTTGGGCTCATTACTCCAAAAGGTAAAAAACGTACTTTACTAATTTGTTACAATACTCGTTATTACACCCCACAAAATGTATCTTTGTCGCTGTATGTCACTATGTAGCCTATTATGAGACAGATGCTTGTAGGTGTTCCGTGTTGTCGCTCTAATGAAGTTAAAATAAGTTCTACCAGAAAGACTTGGGGGATAAAATTAAGTAACAAGCATTAATTTATTGGCAGCCCAGTAAGCAATTATTTGTAAAGTTCTTTGGCGTAGGCCCCGACCATAGATCGTAATCCGAGGGTAGCGGATCAGCATCTCCTGCCTGAAGACGAAGGCAGGGGCGCAGCCGACCCCCCAGGGAAGTATAGACGGGACCATCCTGGTGGTGGTGGGGAGGGTGGAGGTTGTTGTCGCGTCAGCATCTGCGAACTCAAACATGTGTAAGTACCGATCTTTTATACAATAAGAATAAGGGCGTGATTGGATAACTTGAAGGTAACGAGTGACGCAGTAATTGAGTCTTCCTGGCAGAACTTATGCTAAAGCTTTCATTTCAAAGCGTGTCTCGAAACCTTGCTTTTGTGTCCAACAGAAGAAAGAAACGCACACAGGTTTAGAACAACTTGATGGTGAGTAAATGAAAACAGAATTTTAATTGTTTTGGTGAACTATCCCTTTAAATATATTTGGAAAAATAACAAAGCATTCTCACCCCAAGGCGTCATTTAATTGAGACTTTTGACCATGCGTCAACTAACTGACGCTAAAGGGTGCCTTTAGCGTCAGTTAGATGACGCTTCCGTTATGGGTAGGTTTAGGTATGGGGTAGGGTAGGCGCGTCTCATGTTGACGCTAAAGGGTGCCATGTGCGTCGGATGTAGACGCATGGTCAAAAGCGTCAGTTACATGACGCCTGAGGATGAGCGTCATCTAACGGACGCTAAAGGCACCCGGTCAAAAGTCTCAATTAAATGACGCCTTGGGATGAGAACGGGCTGAAAATAATCCCTTTCCAGCTGTTGGCTATAAATACAGATAATGATTATACAAAAAAAAAAAAATTAAACCAATTTCCTTATATGTCCACAGCTGATCACATGCCACATAGAGTGACACTGTTTGTGAACTTGCAGTAATAAATCAATATAATTTTCTCTGATATTGAGTTGCACGTAGGCTATTTATAAAAAAAAATCATGTTTTCTATACAAATAATACTTAAAGAGGGCTATCTATCTTTTTTAACTTTTTTGAAATATTTGCATATTTGGTTTATTAGGACATGCAACCTATAAACCTATCCACAAAAAAAACCCTAGTGATAGCTGTGAAGTCAGTCTACAAAACACAGCTCAGAGATATATACACACTCAGAGAGACTGAACATTCCCTCTTCAGGTGACAATAAATCTTTCTGAATCATTTCAGTTTTTCTGCTCAACAATATATTGCAATAATGCCATGATGATGCATTTTGTAAGTACTATTGGCATTGCTAGATATTATGAAATTTTCATTATAAATATGATTATGAAATTTAACAATGTGGATTAACTGAAGACCATCAAGTCTTGTAAAAATTTGAATGCTCTGATTATTTAAATTGCAGAATGGAATAGATTTTCTTTTAAAAGAATGTCTTTCTTGTTTTGAGCATTTTATATCTTTGACCTGTGAAATGCATATTATTTTACCCTCTGCTAACAGATTTACAATTCTTCATTCCCATTGCAACCATTTTTTTCATCCTATGAACTAAGCAGACAAAGAAGAAATGAACTCCGCACTTGAAGCATCCACAAACTCCACAGCCGTGCCACAATCCTTTTTTCCAGTGAGCAATACAGATATGTGTGTGTACGCCTTTCATTTACTGTTTGGTGTACCTACACACACTTATGTTATACGTCTCATCATCACAGGAACAGGGAATGGAGTTGCATCAGAGTTCTTCAACATTAATCTCTCTGTTTGTGAATTATGTTTTTCTATTAATTGTTTGTTAATAATACTGTCATATGTTGGTCACAGTGTCAGTTGGTTACAAACATTTTTACTTGGTATTACCATCACTGGCCGTCCTCTGTTTCAGTGTCTGATGTGTGTTGAGCGTTACCTGGCAGTGGTTCATCCTGTAACCTTTCTGAAGTACAAACCTCTCAGATATAGAGTGATCTGCAGCACTGCGGTCTGGATAATCACTCTTGGATCCTGTTTGTGCTGCATGTTTGTTTTAGCCTCATTTAATTTTGAATTTATTGAAAATGATTTTTTAATGTCCTTATCACTGCAGTTCCTCCTCTTCCTCTCCATCCAGTTGTTTTGTCTTATGGCTGTTCTCAGAGCTCTGAAGCAGTCAGGACCAGGAGAGAGAGGGAGAGAAAGAGAGGTGGAAAACCACATGAAGAGAAGAGCATTTTATCTCATTCTAATAATTACTGTAAGCATGGTTGTAATATTTGTCCCATTCATTTGTACAGGCTTCTTGACTATTTTCACACGACTGACTACTGAACCTTACAGAAGTTTAGGTTTGGTTTGTTTCGTTCTGGGTGGTTTTGTGCACCCTGTTCTTTTTCTGCAACGGACTGGAAAACTTTCCTGTGTCTGTACCTCTTAAAACCTGAAACTGTAACAAAACTTTGTTACTAAACAACATTTTATTATATAAGTAAACCTTACATTGTAATATAAACATCCTGGGATACTAATGTGAATTGAATTGGTGTATATAGCTATTTGAATTTTGATTATAAATCACATTCTGTAGTTTTTATAGTGCATTCATGCTTCATCTGTCAAATGCGTGAATTGTGGTTTAGTTTGTTTGCTTTTGGATTGCTTAGTTAGGGACACTTAATATTCAACAATATTATTGATACCTGCATTGACACCATTGTATGAGAACTGAACTTAGCAGGACTATGACGCTATTTTAGATCTGTTGTACAGCAGAAACAAACTTTGTTGCACTTTTTTCCTGTTATAACTGTAAAGCTGCTTTGAAACAATCTATATTGTAAAAAGCGCATATAAATAAAGGTGACTTGACTTGACTTGACTTTGGCAAATAAAACAACTCAAGGTCACCCCTTTACCATGTCAGGTTAATTCAAAATAACAGTTTAGACTTACAAATATAATGTGACAGAAAAAGGAACACAAACATGAATATGTATGGGGGAAAAACAAAATGCTGGTTATGCTTGCAGGAAAATGCTCAAGGGACACTGGGGTCAATTGTCATGATGGCTGAATCTAAGTATTTGAGTCCAATAAGTCTAATTAAACAAATGTAATTGTTTGGCTTCAAACAACTTGTTTAAATTGCAATATCATCATATGTTTGATACATTTTGGGGGTAAAAAGTGAAGACATTAAAACCACCATGCATTTAGACATGAATGAAATATTGTATATAATGAAGGTATTTTTTAACTGAAATGTTAAACTGTGTTCTGTGATTTGTATCAGATTCGACTATTTAATGGCAGGTTCTCATTGTGGCAACTTACCCCATAAGTGTGACAACATATGTTTATGAAAACAATTTAGAGCAATTTAACTATATAAGTTTTCAAATTGAAAATCACATTGATTTCCATATAAATCATACTCTGAGTATCTGTCTTTTAGACTGTTAATTTAAATAAGTTAAATATTTGCAAATTTGGTATTTATAAGACGATCCATATTGATCCAGTGAAGTCAAAACACAGCACAGAGGTTTCTATACATTCAGAGGAACTGGACATTCACCCTTCAGGTGACAAACCTTTTTGAGTCATTTCAGATTTTCCTGTCTAAAGGGATAATGCAAAGTCAGAGTAGGCCAATATTATAGAACAATAATTTCAACTCAAATCTGCTCAGCATTGTGGTCCTGATCACACTGTCAGAGTAAATTTGTGCAAAAATTACCAGCTCACTACATTATTAAATGGCTGATTACCAAATAAATACATAGGCTATTTAGGCCATTCTTTAAATATTGATTTGATTAGTAGGCCTAATTATTTCACCTGTATATTATCTTAAAGCCACCACGCAAATGTATTATATTGTAATGTACAAAACAATCTGTCTCGCAACAAGATGTAAACTGCACAATATTACCGTAACGTAAAAGGTAGGGTAGGCAAAATATTAGGTAACTGTTTAAAAAATTACACATATATATATATATATATATATATATATATATATATATATATATAGTCTGTGGAAGTTTTAGGAACAAAAAATGTTTGTCCAATCATTGCATTCGGTCCGAATCATTGCTCTAAAGGGTGGTGGAATCTAATGCTTTTAAAGCTAGCTTGCTATTGCTAGCTGCTCCGAAATTGCCTGCTGCTCCGAAATTGCCTGCCCTATCTTTAATAGCCTACTGAGGTCCTCTGAGGTAATTTTCACTACAGTCCGTAAATGAGAGTCAATATGGTCAAATGCAGTTGCATTTGTATGAAACAAAGAGCACGCGAGTCCGCATTTTTGGTAGTCTTGGAGGGACGTGGTTTTAGTTAACAAATTAGCCAATATTTGACGATTGAATAAACATAATCAAGTATTATATTATCCCTCTGAATGACAGTTAAGAAAACCCTGTCATATTTTCAAATAATGTCACATGTCTTGACATTTAGAACTGTATAGAGTTATACAAATTTGTTCACATCTTATGTTGTCTAGTTTTAACGCAGTCTAAAGTTGTGTTCATTTATACTACTAACTTATTACTTCTTTGATCTTAAAGAGTGCAATTGTAACTTTGTTTTCAGGTTTTTTTCAACGCATGACCTGAGAAAATAGAAATAGAAGAAATGAACTCCTCCACACCTAAAGCATCCACAAACTCCACTGCCATTGATTATTACCATTGGCCAATGGCCAATGTAGACAACTGGGCACATGGCATCAGTTTCATGTTTGGTCTTCCAACACACTCCTATGTTAAATTGCTTACCATCACAGGAACAGGAAGTGGAGTTGTATCAGAGTTCCTCAACCTGAATCTCTCTGTTTGTGAATGATTTTTTTTCGTTTCATTGTTTGCTATCTGCACTGTCAAATGCTGTTCCGCTTCAGAGTTTTGATGCTTTACTCATTTTTTTTAATTGGAATACCCACCACTGGTCGCCCTCTGTTCCCTTTCCTTGTCACTCCGAGTTACGTCGGATGACGACGAATGGGGTTTCGCTTAGAAAGCCTATCAACTTCGAGTATTACAAAACGAGCCAATGGCAAAGAAATGCCATTGGTCTGCGGAATTTGCATGACGTAACTCCGCCCCACCTCATGGGTATAAAAGGAGGACGCCGGCAACATGCAGTTATGTTTTCGCTTCGGAGCCAAGTTTATTCTTCTCTCCACAAGCCATGTCTGAATTGTCAGCTTCACGAACGAGTTCCTCTGGTGTTGGTGTGACGCGATCTCCAGCGAGCGCGCGCTTCCTGCTTATCTGTGAAGTGGTTTGCCAGAGAGTGCGTGTCTCCCCGGGCGCTTCAACACTTAGAGTGTTTCTCTCATAAAAGGCACGGCACGTCTTTTTAAAGATGCCTCGCCCGTGTACTTCTGGTTGCGGCAGATTGGTATCGGACTCTGATGGGCACGAGCGCTGTCTAGTATGTTTGGGCATGGATCATGCTAGAGCAGCGCTCATGGATGACTCATGTTCTCTTTGTGGGAATATGACCATAGCGTCATTAAGGTCGAAACTCAATGAACTCGCAAGAGTGAGGGTCCCCTCATCCACACCCCGATCTAGGGCTCCCTCACGGGGTGCTACTTCGGCTGGTGGCCAGGGTGACCTGAGGGTGACGGTCTGGAATAAGGCGCCGACTCTGTGTCCGCGACCCCAGCCCCCTTCTTCAGTGACGGTGCCCGCTAGTGAACTGCCGATTCCCGCGGGTCTACCTTCGGGTGGCCCGCGTGTTTCGGTTGAAGCTACAGAGGATGATCCTATGTCTGTAGCAGCATCACAAGGTGGGTTTGAGTCTTATGGAAGTGAGGGCTCAGCACAGCTGCCACCTTCCGGTGTGCATACGGCTCTGCCTGAGTCTGATCCGGAGATGACGGCCTTGCTTTCCCGGGCAGCCGCGAGCATCGGACTAGAGTGGAGGCCTCCACCCTGTCCTGAGCGCTCGCAGCTGGATGATTGGTTTTTGGGTAAGGCCGCCGACCCTCGTCCACGGCAAACCCCAATTCCTTTCTTTCCGGATGTGCATGATGAGATCTCGAAGTCCTGGAAGACCCCCCTGTCTTCTTGGGACCGCTCGTTGGTCTCATCCGCCTTTCTTCCCCTCGATGCGATGGGGCAGCTGTCCGTGGGTACACTGGGCTTCCCCCGGTTGAACGCTCTGTTGCGATGCAACTGTGTCCTCAGAGTGCTTCTTCTCGTGGTGAGCCTAAGCACCCATCCAAAGCCTGTAGATTTTCGTCGACCCTGGTGGAGAAGTCTTACAGCGCGCCGGGACAGGCAGCTGCTTCACTGCATGCTATGGCCACTCTGCAGGTCTACCAGGCCCAGATGCTCAGAGACATGCACGAGGGCAGGACAGACCCAGGGCTCTTCGATGAGCTGCGCGCCGCAATCGACCTTGCCCTCCGGGCGACGAAGGTGACCGCGCGCTCCCTGGGTTTGGTGATGTCCACTTCGGTGGTCCAGGAGAGACATCTGTGGCTGAACCTGGCCGACATGCGGGATACCGAGCGGACTCGTCTGCTTGATGCAATCCCTGTCCCAGGCCGGCCTCTTCGGCGGAGCAGTCGAGGACTTTGCCCAACAGTTCTCGACTGCGCAGAAACAGACCGAGGCCATTAAGCACATTCTGCCCCGCCGACCCGCTGCTGCCTCCACGTCGGTCGGGCAGACACCTCAGCCTGTTAACCGCCAAGGGCGTCCTCCTACGGCTCCCGCCCCTCCCGCTCGGCCGAAGCAGCAGCCTCCTAGAGGCCCAGTCGTGGAGGAAGCCGTAAGAAGGCGCCACAGCCCTCTCCAGCCCCGCCCCCCGCCAAGCGCCGGGCCAAGCGGCGCTCCTGAGACGGGCTGCTCAGGGATGATGGTCATTTTTCAGGAGATGGTAGCAGGACCACTCCTTCCCCTGGTGGAGGGCCGGGGGAGAATATTTTGTTCTCCGCACCCGCTGCTCACCCACGGGTGGGCAGCACCCTAAAGTGGTTAAATAAAGAAACGATCCCCTCTTCTCTGAGCTCACAGAGTCTTCGGACGACACAGGGCGCCGCCCCCAAGCCGTGCTCTCCTCGCCCCCCTCTGTCCCAGAGTCGGTTGACACGGTGTGCCGTCCATGGACCGCTTCGCCCTTGTCCCCCTCTGTCGCCAGACCCCTGGCAGAGCAGGCCCCCGCGGGACGACCTTTCTGGTCCTTCCCTGGCCCCTTCTGACAGGGCGCAGTTGTTAACTGTGCCCCCACACCGGGCCGCTATGCCGTCCACGTCTGGGCCAGTTACTCCGTTTCGCTGCCCCTCCGCGGGGACGCCTGTGGTTCGCATGACCCTGCTGGTTCAGTTCCTGGGAGCCTTGCTAGAGCTTCCCCGTCTGTCCCACTGGGTCGCCTGAACCATTTAGGCTCGGCTATGCGATTCAGTTCGCACGGTCTCCTCCCCTTTACAGGGGAGTCCGCTCCACTTTGGTCGGTGGCAACGCCCCCATCATGAGAGCAGAGATTGTCACCCTGCTGGCGAAGGGTGCAATCGAGACTGTCCCTCCAGGCGAGATGAGGTCCGGCTTCTGCAGCCCCTACTTCATTGTCCCCAAGAAAACCGGTGGGTTACGACCGATCCTGGACTTGCGCGTGCTGAACCGCTCCCTTCACAGGATGCCGTTCAAGATGCTCACCGCCAAACGCATTTTCGAATGTGTACGGCCCAAGGATTGGTTTGCAGCGATTGACCCGAAGGACGCCTACTTTCATGTCTCCATTCTTCCTCGACACAGACCGTTCCTCCGGTTTGCTTTTGAGGGGCAGGCATACCAGTATGCGGTTCTCCCTTTCGGGCTAGCCCTGTCTCCTCGCGTCTTCACGAAGGTCGTCGAGGCAGCCCTTGTTCCCCTTCGGGTTCACGGGGTTCGCATCCTGAACTATCTCGACGACTGGCTTATCCTAGCTCACTGTCGAGACCAGATTTGCGAACACAGGGACCTAGCTCGCTTGGGCCTTCAGGTCAACTGGGAGAAGAGCAAACTTTGCCCCGTGCAGAGGATCTCTTTCCTCGGCTTGGACATCGACTCAGTCGCCATGTCCGCGCAGCTTACGAGCGAGCGCGTGCAGTCACTGCTGACTTGTCTGAGACAAATACAGGGCAAGAAAGCGGTTCCACTGAAACATTTTCAGAGGCTCCTGGGGCATATGGCATCTGCAGCCGCGGTGACGCCGCTCGGATTGCTTCATATGAGACCGCTTCAGCTTTGGCTTCGCGACCGAGTCCCGAGGTGGGCATGGCAACAAGGCACGCTCCGAGTACCAGTTACTCCAACCTGCCGTCAGACCTTCACCCCGTGGTCGAACCTCAGTTTTCTCAGGGACGGGTGTCCCCGTGGAACGAGCTTCCCAGCATGTTGTTGTCTCAACAGATGCCTCCACCACGGGCTGGGGCGCCATGTGCAATGGACAGGAGCCCAGCGCCTATGGCATGTCTATTGCCTCGAGTTGCTGGCAGTACGCCTTGCCCTGCACCGCTTTCGGGCGTTGCTCAGGGGTCAACACGTACTAGTCTGGTCAGACAATACCGCCACTGTAGCGTACATCAACCATCAAGGTGGTCTACGCTCCCGCTGTATGTCACAACTCACCCGCCACCTCCTCTTAAGGAGTCAGAAGCATCTGAGGTTGCTTCGAGCCATTTATATTCCCGGAGTCCTGAACTGTGCAGCCGACGAGCTCTCACGGCTTCAGCCCCTCCCTGGAGAATGGGGACTCCATCCCCAGTCGGTTCAGCTGATTTGGGACCAGTTCGGGGACGCACAGATAGATCTGTTTGCCTCTCACGACTCGACCCACTGCGACCTGTATTTTTCCCTGACCGAGGGTACGCTCGGCACGGATGCACTGGCGCACAGCTGGCCGCGGGGCCGCAAGTATGCATTTCCCCCAGTGAGCCTTCTAGCGCAGGTCTTGAGCAAGGTAAAGGAGAACGAGGAGCAGGTCCTTCTGGTTGCGCCGTACTGGCCCACCCGGACCTGGTTCTCCGAACTGGTGCTCATCGCGAATAAACCTCCTTGGCCAATCCCTCTGAGGAAGGACCTCCTTTCTTAGGGACGTGGCACCCTGTGGCACCCTCGTCCCGATCTTTGGAACCTCCACGTGTGCTCTGCTCTGTCGAGTACGCGCTCTCCACGCTTATGTAGACAGAACGCAGTGTTTCAGGACCTCAGACCAGCTCTTTGTCTGTTATGGTGGGAAGCTGAAGGGAAAGGCTCTCTCCAAGCAGAGGTTGTCCCACTGGATAGTGGACACTATTGCTTTGGCATACCAGCAGCAAGGTCGACCGTGCCCCCTTGGTGTGACTGCCCACTCCACCTGGAGTGTGGCATCCTCTTGGGCTCTAGCGCATGGCGCCTCGCTAACAGACATCTGCAGAGCTGCAGGCTGGGTGACACCTAACACATTCGCCAGATTTTACAATCTCCGAGTGGAGCCAGTGTCCTCTCATGTACTCGCTTCAACCAGCAAGTATTGGACCCGCTCAGGTGTCTTCGTTTGCTCGCTATTCCACTCCACGGACTGGATAAGTGCGATATTCTCCTCAGGTGAGCCTTTTCGAAGGCCCTGAGTTCCTCCAGCACTCCTGATGCTGGCGCCAGTGTCTATTGCCTGTGCGTCGGCTAGGTGCCTCCCGTGTGCATGGTCCCTCTCCGGAGCTACCCCCACATGTGTATTCCCGCTGTAAGCCTCTCCAAGCATGTTTCTTTCCCTTGGCAAGCCATCTTGCCACCCCTGGGGTTGAAATATTCCACCTGCTGCTGGACACCCCAGTGTTCTCCATATGCATCCTTCGGGTCATGTGTGTATTTTCTATGCATGTTGCCGGCGCCTCCTTTTATACCCACGAGGTGGGGCAGAGTTACGTCATGCAAATTCCGCAGACCCATGGCATTTCTTTGCCATTGGCTTGTTTTGTAATACTCGAAGTTGATAGGCTTTCTAAGCGAAACCCCATTCGTCATCATCCGACGTAACGTCTCCGTTCCCTACTCAGGGAACGAGGGTTACATCCGTAACCGAGACGTTCCAGTGTCCGATGTGATTTGAGCGTTACCTGGCAGTGGTTCATCCTGTAACCTTTTTGAAGTACAAACCTCTCAGATATAGAGTGATCTGCTGCACTGCGGGCTGGATAATTATTATTGGATCCTGTTTGTTCTCCATGTGTATTTTAGTCTTGCTCAGTGAAATGGCACAAACATGGTTCTATACTCTGCAGTTCCTCCTCTTCCTCTTCATTCAGATGTTTTTCCTTGTGGCTATACTTATAGCTCTGAAACAGTCAGGACCGGGAGAGAGAGAGGAGGAAAACCCCATAAAGAGAAGAGCATTTTATCTCATTCTATTAACTACTGTTAGCTTGTGTATTATATATGTCCCAATCACTATCAAAGGATTCCACACGATTCTGACTGAAGGGAAAATCCGTGGTCTCGAAATGAGTTGTCAAATTTGTTTTATTCTGGCTGGTATTGTTCAGCCTGTTCTTTTTTTGCACCGGAATGGAAAACTTCCCGTTATAACTTTAAAAAGACATTGTTGCTAAACCTAAAATTATTTATAAAAAATTCAGTAACATGACCTGTAATCTTTCTGAAGTACAAACCTCTCAGATATAGAGTGATCTGCTGCACTGCGGCCTGGATAACTACACTTGGCATCTGTTTAGGCTGCATGTTTGCTTCACTCTTATATAACTTGAATAGATTTATGTGGTTCTTCTTGATTCAGTTCCTCCTCTTCCTCTCCATTCAGTTGTTTTTCCTAGTAGCGTCTTTTTAGGCAACTTTAGCATGGGTGTCTAAACTTATGCATAGCACTGTATGTATATTATAATAGTGAGCAAACAAGGCTTTAAATCACGTGTCTCTCCCTGCCCCCGAGCGGTGATAACTGGACGCAAGCTGGATGTGGAGACCATTTTCATCCCGTGTTTTTGGGACTATATACAAACTATGCAACTATTAGGGTTGTGACGAGACACTTATCTCATGAGACGAGACAGGAGATGGGGTTCACAAGAAAGAGACGAGATGAGATTTTTCCACAATATTTTATAGAAATCCTCAATGATAAAATTCATGACTGGAAAAATTGTCTGCTGGTGCATTTTGAAATGTTTTAACTAATAATCTTTAACTAATTAATCTTTATCTTTATAATAATCTAATAATCTTTCTACTTTATGAATATGAATTATCAAATGCATTGAAAGACAACAATATACAAGCACTGTAAAAGGTTTTGCCACAAACTCAACTGACTGGCTTTTCTCATGTATGATTTCACACTCTTCAGACCTTACTGTACATGAATTATGAGCTTCCAGAACTTCTGATTGAGGCTGTGTGACCTCCTAATTGAACTCCTTTCCACAAATTGAACATAGAAATAAAAACAATATGAATAGCAAAAATAAATATATTTTTTCTAAGTTATTTACTTAAGTGCAAACAATATGTGCAAGAGCAACCATTATCAAAGTACTATCTCAGTATTCAAAGTGCAAAACAGAGACCAGAGCCATGCACAACTACACAGTCCAGAGATAGGTTTGATGTTGGGAGACAGGCTATTGTATGCAACCTGATTTGCGCGCATCAAGAAGCTTGCATTTTACTTTTATACAGGGAGTACGCGTGTAGAGAGCGATGTTTATAAATAGCTATTTTTATAAAGCAAAATGACAGTGGAGGCATACAATGTGAATGTAGCAGTACCATATTCGATGTTCATTTGAATATATATATATATATATATATATATATATATATACAGGTCCTTCTCAAAAAATTAGCATATTGTGATAAAGTTCATTATTTTCGATAATGTAATGATAAAAATTAAACTTTTATATATTTTAGATTCATCGCACACCAACTGAAATATTTCAGGTATTTTATTGTTCTAATACTGATGATTTTGGCATACAGCTCATGAAACCCAAAATTCCTATCTCAAAAAAATAGCATATTTCATCCGACCAATAAAATAAGTGTTTTTAATACCAACCTTAAAAAAAAAGCCAACTTTCAAATAATTATGTTCAGTTATGCACTCAATACTTGGTCGGGAATCCTTTTGCAGAAATGACTGCTTCAGTGCGGCGTGGCATGGAGGCAATCAGCCTGTGGCACTGCTGAGGTGTTATGGAGGCCCAGGATGCTTCGAGAGCGGCCCTAAGCTCATCCAGAGTCTTGGGTCTTGCGTCTCTCAACTTTCTCTTCACAATATCCCACGGATTCTCTATGGGGTTCAGGTCAGGAGAGTTGGCAGGCCAATTGAGCACAGTAATACCATGGTCAGTAAACTATTTACCAGTGGTTTTGGCACTGTAAGCAGGTGCCAGGTCATGCTGAAAAATGAAATCGTCATCTCCATAAAGCTTTTCAGTAGATGGAAGCATGAAGTGCTCCAAAATCTCCTGATAGCTGGCTGCATTGACCCTGCCCTTGATAAAACACAGTGGACCAACACCAGCAGCTGACATGGCACCCCAGACCATCACTGACTGTGGGTACTTGACACTGGACTTCAGGCATTTTGGCATTTCATTCTCCCCAGTCTTCCTCCAGACTCTGGCAACTTGATTTCCAAATGACATGCAACCACTGAGCAACAGTCCAGTGCTGCTTCTCTGTAGCCCAGGTCAGGCGCTTCTGCCGCTGTTTCTGGTTCAAAAGTGGCTTGACCTGGGGAATGCGGCAACTGTAGCCCATTTCCTGCACACGCCTGTGCACGGTGGCTCTGGATGTTTCTACTCCAGACTCAGTCCCATGCTTCCGCAGTCCCCCAAGGTCTGGAATCGGTCCTTCACAATCTTCCTCAGGGTCCGGTCTCCTCTTCTCGTTGTGCAGCGTTTTTTGCCACACTTTTTCCTTCCCACAGACTTCTCACTGAGGTGCCTTGATACAGCACTCTAGGAACAGCCTATTTGTTCAGAAATTTCTTTGTTTCTTACCCTCTTGCTTGAGGGTGTCAATGATGGCCATCTGGACAGCAGTCAGGTCGGCAGTCTTACCCATGATTGCGGTTTTGAGTAATGAAACAGGCTGGGAGTTTTTAAAAGCCTCAGGAATCTTTTGCAGGTGTTTAGAGTTAATTAGTTGATTCAGATGATTAGGTTAATAGCTCGTTTAGAGGACCTTTTCATGATATGCTAATTTTTTGAGACAGGAATTTGGGGTTTTCATGAGCTGTATGCCAAAATCATCAGTATTAAAACAATAAAACACCTGAAATATTTCAGTTGGTTTGCAATGAATCTAAAACACATGAAAGTTTATTTTTTATCATTACATTATAGAAAATAATGAACTTTATCACAATATGCTAATTTGAGAAGGACCTGTATATATATATATATAGTAATGAAGCAGCAGACACTAGGGGATCCATTTGCAGCATTTATGGAGTAGTCAAACAGGCAGGGATCAACAACAGCAAACAGGGCAATGGAGACAAGGCAGAGATAAACCAGATAACAAGCAATGGTCAGGGCAGGCGGCGAGAAGCAAGGTCCAGTAACAATCCAAGTCGAGGTAGGCAGAGACCGATCAGAAACGGGGTACACAGTCCAAGGCAATAAATAGTCCACAGTAATAAACGCTCAGAATGACAGCCAGGAAAGTCAAGACTTTGCACTGGTGTGGTGCATGGAAGTGGTTTATAAGAGTGTGTGAATGAGATGCAGGTGTGTGTAATCAGCGCCGTGCAGGTGTTTGGTGTAATCAGTCCAGGGATGTTTATGATGGGAAATGTAGTCCGTGATAACCCAGGGAGTGAGTGGCTAATCGTGACAGAGCGGCTTCCAGACACAAAAAAAAAAAAAAAAAAAAAACACAAAAGTTCAGGAGGGTGGTGAAGCGGAGGTGGTCTTGGGGGAGGGATGGAGGGCCAGGTCCGTGCAGGGGAACAGGACCAGGGCATGCAATGGTCCCATCATGGAGCATGAGAGGACCTGGGTCGTGGAGCGTGGGCGGAGCCGGCTGTGCAGGCGACCAGGGTGGAGCAGGTGGTTCAGGGGTCCAGGGTGGACCAGGTGGTTCAGGTGGCCCAGGCAGTTCAGGTGGCCCAGGCAGTTCAGGTGGCCCAGGCAGTTCAGGTGGACCAGGCAGTTCAGGTGGCCACGGTGGACCAGGCAGTTCAGGTGGCCACGGTGGACCAGGCAGTTCAGGTGGCCACGGTGGACCAGGCAGTTCAGGTGGCCACGGTGGACCAGGCAGTTCAGGTGGGCATGGTGGACCAGGCAGTTCAGGTGGCCATGGCGGCGTGGCCACCATGGTCCCATAGCGGGACCTACTGCCCCCCCCAAAAAAATTTTTCTTGGGGCCAGCTACGGGTACATAGGCTGGAGCAGGCAGTGCCGGCGGCTCAGGAACAGACAGCGGCTCAGGCAGCGCAGGTGGCTCGGGAACAGACCAGGCCGGTTCAAGAACAGACAGCGGCTCAGCCAGTGCAAGCGGCTCAGGAACAGATAGCGGCTCAGGCAGAGGAACAGGAACAGACTCTGTGACAGCGGCCATCTTGTCCGTAGACACTGGCTCGGAGGCGGCCATCTTGTCCGTAGACACTGGCTCGGCAGAAGTGACGTGAACAGTCTCTGGATTGACCGGAGGCTCAGGAAGGGCCTCCAGGCATTGCAGGATGCAGGAAGTCCTCTTCCTCCGACTCCGAGAGGGTGCTGGGCTGGACGGGGCCAGCGGTGAGGGCTATGGAATGGACCAGCAGGGAAGAGGGCTCCAGCTCTGGCTGGACGTGGCTGACGTGAGGCTCTGGCTGGACGTGGCTGACGTGAGGCTCTGGCTGGACGTGGCTGACGTGAGGCTCTGGCTGGACGTGGCTGACGTGAGGCTCTGGCTGGACAGGCTCGGCAGAACGAGATTCAGGCAGGACGGTGATCCTTGCAGACCGTGCGGACCTTAGCGGGGAATCTGCCAAGCTGGACATCAGCCCTGAACGCCCATAGACCGATCCCTTGGCAGACCCGCTTACTGGCGTGACGCGAGGATTCTCAGGTTCAGTAGAGAAGACGTGAGGAACTCGGTCTCGGCAGGAGGGGATACTGTGGGTTCACAGAGCTCCTGCTCTACCATGCCCACAGTAAACGATGAGTCGCTCAACAAAAGGGCCAGGTTAATATAGTGCTTTAAAGTCCAGTGAGGATCATGCAAGGTCATGAATGGAATGAGCGGTTCAGATAGTCCTCCCCGAAAAAATATCATAAGACATACTGTGTGCATTGAGGTGAGATGTGCCAGTTCAATAAACTCCTCGACATACTTCTCAATCGTCCGATTTCCCTGACGGAGACGCATGATTTGAATACCTGTATCCCTGGTTGGCATCGCTGCTGGATCTTGGTGTGGCGAAGTCTTCTGTAATGAAGCAGCAGACACTAGGGGATCCATTTGCAGCATTTATAGAGTAGTCAAACAGGCAGGGATCAACAACAGCAACAAGGGAAATGGAGACAAGGCAGGGATAAACCAGATAACAAGCAATGGTCGGGGCAGGCGGCGAGAAGCAAGGTCCAGTAACAATCCAAGTCGAGGTAGGCAGAGAACGATCAGAAACGGGGTACACAGTCCAAGGCAATAAATAATCCACAGTAATAAATGCTCATAATGACAGCCAGGAAAGTCAAGACTTCGCACTGGTGTGGTGCGTGGAAGTGGTTTATATGTGTGTGTGTGAATGAGATGCAGGTGTGTGTAATCAGCACCGTGCAGGTGTATGGTGTTTGGTGTAATCAGTCCAGGGATGTGCATGATGGGAAATGTAGTCCGTGATAACCCAGGGAGTGGCTAATCGTGACATATATATTCTTTTTTACATATACATTCGAAAAGGTCCAGACTGGTGAGGAGGAAAAGGCTAAAATCACAGTTTTTAGGAGATGCAGAGATCTGATGTTTTTATGACCAACTAATTTTCATGCTAGATTAATTCAATGTTAGATAATAGTTTAACAAATATGTTTAATAGGTAATAGTCATAATTAATCACATCTGTTGTTTTAGCATGATTTATAGCTGAACCAGCGTAACAGAGGAGTATCTGTTTTCTGCATTTTGAATAAGTTATTTGGATGGTTATTGAAAGCTGGTGGTTTTACCTGTGCATGAGAGTTTTATTTTATTACCACCAGTCCAGTGGACCTTTTCATATTTGACTGTTAACATTTTTCAGTTATTTTTTACTAGAGATGAACTGATTCAACATCATTTTTTATCAATCTACCATCTTGAAGTGATATTCTAACATTGTCACAGTCACACACCATTTAGACTGTTTTTCAGTTTGCACGGATTTAAGTTGGTTGTCATGGTTATTGATTTGATTTTGTCTCATTTAATTATTCTCATTTGCATGTATACTTAAGTTATTCTGCTTCAGTTCATTGTTGTTGAGTCTTGGTCATCTTATCTGAGTATAAAGTTTTTCTCTCTGTTTGGATTTACCTGCCTGTGGATTTAAAGGAGCGTTTATCTCATTCTAATATCTACCGTGACCATGGTTATTATATCATAATGACATCTCTATAATTTATTGTCTGCCATTCCATATTTAAACAGACACTTAACTATTTACTTGAACTATGCACTATTTTATGTATAGCTCTGCTTATGTTTCTGATGTTAATTGCAAATTAAAACACACATCTGAGCTCCAGAAGTTGTTTGTTTATGATTTTAAGGATGTTTTTATGTTGATTTTTTGCTGAAAAACAAACAAACAGATTTTTGCATCTAGTTCAAATTACTTAATTAAAATGAACTTGTTCAATCAACTTAACATGTATGTGTACTTAATCCATTTGTGATGGGATTACATGAATTACAGTAACTGAAACTGGGCGGAAGAGTTTTAGTTCCCAGCATGCTTTATGGCCTGCTTTATGCTTTATATTATTCATTTGGCTGGATCAGGAGAGTAGCCTATATGATGAAACTAAGTGTTATTTATCGTGTGAAGGAAAAAACCTGGGTAACACTTTATTTTGATGGTCCCTTTTGAACATTCTGGTGACTATAACTTTGCAACTACATGTCAACTAACTCTCATTAGAGTATGAGTGTACTGTCTGCTTAATATCTGATAACTCTTTATTGTGATGGTCCTCCAACAGACAGTCTCCTGACTATAAGTAACTATGCAACTTCATGTCAACTTATTCTAACCCCAACCCTACCAGTCTACTAATACTCTACTAACACTCTAATGAGAGTTAGTAGACATGTAGGTGCAACGTTACTTATAGTCAACAGAATGTGTTAAAGGGACCATCCAAATGAAGTGAAACCAAAACCTGTTCATATTTAATGTTCAGTTATGTTTGACAGTTAAAATAGTTTCTGTTATGTTCAATATTTTATGGTTAACATTGTGCTGAAGAGTAGAGCTTATAGGTTGTGGGTGACTGCTTTTACAAAGACTAATGCTACGTCCACTGAGCAATAGCTTTGCTAAGTACTTGTGCTGTGCGAGCTGCAGAGAGTCTTTTAATTGTACAGCATTACTGAATGTCAAATACAAAAAGGTTTTTTTTTCAATTGCTCAAAATCACAAACTTATATAACTAAAAAACATTAAGTTCAACTAAATATAGATGTTTAAAATGAAGAGAGATGTATTTTGTGTAACCACGTGTCTTAAATTTTGTTTAGTAAAATCAAAAGGACTTTTGCAGTCCAGTAAAATAAATTATACATTTCACAAATTGCTGATGGGAGTTTGTTTGGTCACTGAATAAACAACTTGGTCTCTAACCTGCATTTTTTTTTTTATTATAGATTTGACTGTGCAATACAATCAGTGTGTTTAAATATGTCCAGGAAACATGCAAATGCAACAAGCTACTCATAATTTAAAAGAGTTGAACTACAAATTACCTTGTTAAAAAAGTAGTTACCAACACAACAACCTAAAAAAGGGGGGCCATATTATTTTAAGTATTTCTATCTGAAGATTTTTATTTTATTTTATTTTTTAGGTTTTCTATAGTAAATCCATTCACACTCTGTTAAACTATATAATAATACTGTGTAGAGATGAATTGATTCAAGACCTTGTTTTCCGAATCTACCCTCTCGGTATAACAAAGTTGGTCTATGATGTCACTAGTGTATTTGCATGTCATTTTGCAAAGCTTCAGCACTCAAGCCTGACAAGTTTCATCCCATTAACACATCAATTTGGAATGCAGACAGTTCAGCTATAAAAGGGTTAAAGATCTCGGTGCACTATTATTAACTGTTTATTTTGCCTTCAAACTTGCATGAACCATACCTTCTTTTTCCCCCCAAAATAAATAATTTCATCTTTATAGACAGGAGCACAGGATTGAGGTAAAATAACCTGATGATTAAAACAGAACTGTTCTCTTTTTTCTAATGTGTGTTGTTTAAAAAGTAGTTTTGATTGGGTTTACTCCTGTACAGTCCCAGAATGTTCTGTTGGACTAACACTTGTATCTCTCATCTATAGATCACAGTTGTGTTTTTGACTCCAAACAGTGATGCGATGAACATCTCCAATGAGATCTTCCCCACTGATGGATCAAACTCTTCTGATCACTTCTTTTACTACGACACTGAGGAGGAAATTGGGTTTTTAATATCCTCAATGGTGGATATCATCATCATTCTACTGGGTCTTCCTACCAACTCCTATGTGATATGGCTTATAGTGACAGGAACAGGGAATGGACTTGCGGCAGAGTTCTTCAGCCTCAACCTCGCTGTCTGTGAGATCATTTTTTGTATGGAAAGTCTCTTCAGTCTTAGCAGCTTTAAAGCTGAAAATCTTTGGACAGCTGCAAATGTTTTTGATTCAATAGCCCTGACTGGTCGTCCTCTGTTTCAGTGTCTGATGTGTGTTGAGCGTTACCTGGCAGTGGTTCATCCTGTAACCTTTCTGAAGTGCAAACCTCTCAGATATAGAGTGATCTCCTCTTTTATTGTCTGGATGTCAACTTTTGGCTCCAGTGGGATCAGGGTTATGAGTGTGATCTTGTCCCAATTTGAGTTGTATCATATTTTCATCATGGCACATTTCTCCCTCTTCCTCTGCATCCAGTTGTTTTGTCTTGTGTCTGTTCTCAGAGCTCTGAAGCAGTCAGGACCAGGAGAGAGAGGGGGAGAGAGAGGGGAGGGAAACCACATGAAGAGAAGAGCATTTAATATCATTTTAATTATTACTGTGACCATGCTAATCATGTTTATTCCCTATATGATTTTATTTACTCTTTCAGGTAATGGAGAAAATTTCATTTTTGGTTTTGTTTGTTTTGTCTTGTCTGGTTTGGTGCAGCCTCTTCTTTTTTTCTACCGCGTAGAGAAACTTCCCTTCATTAAATGTCAATAATTCTTCCATAATTATCAATATGACGTTTCTATAATCCATTTTTTTCTATTGTTGAAATCCATTATCGAAATCCATGGTTATACAGTTATTTTAGCCATTCATTGTTGATGCTAGAAAAATTCAACTGAATTTAACTTTTGACAAGAACTTGTTCCTTGAACCTGTTCTGTAGTTTTTGTAATGTAGTACATCATTTTATTTATACTTATTATGTCAATTGCAATTAGTAATATTTGTGCACAAATATACATTTGAAGACAATTGTGATCAAACAAAAGTGAAGGTGGCATCTACGGTGAGTGTAGAGGACTGTTGTTTAGGTAGAGGAGAATTTGTAGGCTATGAGTGCATTTTGTCAGCCTCAAAAATGAATAATGCTAATGTTATTTTTCTAAATAATGTATTCAAAGCAAATGAGTGTGGGATCATTATTGATGGTTTGTTTACACCTGTTCTCCCTTTATCGATGCCATCTAAAAAAAAGTGACATTATCTAATTATTAAGTGACATTATCTAACCAGTTATTAACACAATCTCTTTCCCGTTACGACAAATTGGTGTATCCGATAAAAAAATAAAAGTTTGACAGTGGATCTCGGTTGTTAAAACAGTTTCATTTAGGCAATTCGCCTAGGTCGTATGAATTTGTACGAATTGCCGTGAGATCGGATTGGATAAATCAGGTTAATTCTGATATAATTATAACAAAGGGGTCGTTTAACAAACCGGCAGATGATGCGGAGTCCACTGGGTCTTCTGATGGTGGACTTACCTTGACGAATTGAATAGTTACATATTCGGATAGTAAGGCCTTAAACAAGGTGTCAGAGATCTCACAGTGCAAGTGAGAAAAAACATGATAGAGCAAATATACGAGAATGATGGCATTGACATAGAGGCAGAACATACACTGTTTAAAGTACCGTTAAAACGAAGGAAAAGTGATACTTGTGAGTTGGGTCCTGTAAAGAAAACAGATGTAGGTGAATGTGATGACCGCCAGGGAGACACAGAGAGTGACAGTGAATCAGATTGTAACCTCTCTCTTTCACAAAGTGAATGTGTGAGTCGCAATTATGAAGTGGATGATATAAAACTGTTTCTTTAAGCAACAAAGAATAGAAGAGGGGTACGAGTGAACGAATATTCTCTTGACCTTAAACAATCTCATGAAAATGCGTCTCTATAGCACGCATTGTGTTTATCATGCAATTTATACGCTAAAATGAGTTTATACGCGCATATGATATGCAGTTTTCACGTGCATATGATACGCACTTTATTGCGTGTAATATACACGCACCCCACACCACTAATCCTACCCAAACGTATAATGCATCGGCTACGCACCCCACACCACTACTAAACCTACCCATGAGTGTCATATGCACGTAAAAACGTCTCAGGTTACGACTGTAACCTATGTTTCCTGAGAACAGGGAACAAGACATTGTGTCGATGGCGCTTTGGAGAACGATAAACCCACGCTGCTATGCTAAGGGGAGTGCATCCCAGGTGGGAGTGACAACTGTCAGAACCAGCAAATTCAAATGAAATGCTAGAACCACTCACCCTGGGTCTGTCAGTGACAGCATTCCCTATGGTCATATCCCAAGCTAAGCCTCGCAGGAAACCCTCCATAAACATGGTTAAATGAAAGGCCTACCTGGGCCTGCTCAGGGCCTGGAACCACAGCTTCCAGTTAGAAGTGGTCCCTTCTGGAGAATGTGACTGCAGAATCCGAAGGAACCCCAGCCAGTCACTATTCAGGGGAACGTACTCACCCCGAAATGCCACCAGGACGGCCTGACCTGGCATCAGTTATATAGACACTTAGTCTGGCCACTTCTTGTCTGTCCGAAGACAGAGCCTCTGGACACTTGCCTTAGGTAAGGCATCCAACCCGAAGGACTGCGAAGCTGGCAGTGAACCACTCGGCCGGATCTCAGAGACGGGATATCCCGGAGAGTATGACTCAGTATAGTGCTTCCCAACCCTTGCCAGCAAGGGGAGTTTTTCTACTCGATCCACGGATCTACCCAGTGTTTATGTTTCAAAACACAGAGGAGGCCTGTGAAGGCCTAAGGACTGATCTAACTGGGAGGCCTCACGAGAGCCGTCTGACCAGACTCAGGCCTACTACCTGATAACCACAGTGTGTGGGAATTCACCTTCAGTGAAAGTTCCAAGGCGGCCTATGCTGTATAGTGAAGCCTATACTGGCGGCCCAGATCCAGTTCTACGTGGCAGGGTCGGGCAGACAGAACCAGTCTCTTCGTGAGGTGAAAGACGGCCTAACCCTGCTCAATAAAGACACATTGTACCGGGGAGGCCTATTTGAGGCCTACCCCAGGATCTTTATAAACCATGCCTCTGCACCACGATGCACTAATCTTGTCACCTCAGAATGCAGAGAAAGGGGCGGGCCTTGGCCTAACGACTCCAAAGGGAGGAGGCTGTCGTACAGGGATGCTAGAAACCTACATTCACAAAGTGAAGGGTCAGAGGCAGAAATGCTTAAGCAGAGGCACAGCCTAGGCCAGCTACAGAGGCGGCCCTGGTGAGGGCCAGCCTGAAAGCATAGATCTACCTGAGGGCTTGGAGGAGCCACAGCCTTTCTAGAAAAATAGTTATTATATAGTTATTATTGTTGGGGACTACGGATGAAAAATAGCCTTTGGCTAAATCCGGTACAATACATGAAATGGACATTTTATGTTAAAAATTGTGCATGGTCCCTTCATAAATAAATAAATGAAAAAAAAAAATGTATTTAATACAAGGGCTGCAGAATCGCTCAGCCCACTGAAAACCCAAAACAGAGCTCAAGGAGGCGATGTACTCAGGATAGAAGGTCTAGCGTCAGTCAAGACTCCAAGTAAAAAATTCAGTTTGCACAGAGGGCTCCCTCGAGAACCTCCCGTGCGACTCTTCTCCCAGGCAGAAAACGCACAGTTTGTGTGTATCACCCGGCGTCAAAAACCTTGGGCACGGGTCTACACACTTCTGAAAGCAATCGGCCTTCGCTGTACATTTCCTTTTTTTCCTTTTCTTACCTTACTCTTTGAGTAGGTTTCAGACAGACAGTCCCTTCAGACAATTAAAATGATCTGTCATGTTTACAAGCGCCCTTATATACTTGCAGGTCGCACGTTAATCATTCATGTTAATGATTCACTGGCTGTCGCCAGTCAATGTGATTGCCGTGATTTGATAGTGATTTCACGCCTGTCACGTCTGAGGCGTTCCCCAAAGCGTCATCGACGCAATGCGAGTTCCCTTTCGAAAGGGAACTCATTTTGGCGTATAAATTGCACGAAAAATACAATGCGTGCTATAGAGACGCATATAGTGTGATCGGGTTGAGAAGCTAGTGAGAAAACGCAATACTGAAATAAACAATGATGGTTGTGGAAAAAGCTATTAATGATAATCAATGGTTTGCTTTTGCTGTTTTGTTTTTTATTCTTTATGGGTGAAGTTGGTGTTGCTTGATGACAGTGAAGCTCAGGGAGGTGATAAAGGATTGTGTGAACTCAAAGAAACACCAGCAGGAGTTTCTGAAGAAAATATGATTGATGAATTAGATTAATGTCTGTACTGATGCTAGTTTAAGAAATGAAGATTGAAATGAAATGAACATCTGATATAACAAGAGTGTCTGAAAAAGATATGTATACTCTTAAACAAACCAACTCATTTTTTTAGATGAAACAAAAGGAAAAGCAGGTGTAAAAGTAAGTGATTTTTTTTTCAGATCTTGAAAAGTTTATTGCCTCTGTTGTATGGGCAAGGAAAACAAGTAGCCTTGAAGAGCTCTCACAGCAGAAGAGGTTTTGGTTAAAAAACACATAACTGTTAATAGACATGGAAAAGAAACAAGTAAATAACTTATAATGAGGGGAAAGGCAAAAGAAAAATGCAATAATAATGATGGCCGCTAATTCTTTTTTTCGCCCTCTTTCTTGTGGAAGTCTTGCGGGTGGGATCTCTAAATATTAATGGAATGATAGATGGGCGGAAGAATAGGTTACTTTCAGAGATTATACATTTGAAAGATATATGTGTGGTTTTGTTACAAGAGACTCACAGTGATCAAAGCAATGAGGCTGAATAGGCCCATGGTGGGAAGGAGAGAAAGTCCTTAGTTATGGGTCCAATTTGAGTGCTGGAGTTGCAGTACTTTTTCCCCTATTGTTAAAGTGAAAATCTTGTCAAAAATGAAGTTGATCCAGGGAGATCGCTGATTGTGAGGGGAGAAATTAGCAATCTTATTTTTCTTGTAATATTGTGAATAGTGAATACTGCTCCAAATATAGGTGCAGAGAGAATACATTTGTTCACTAAATCAGAGGATTTTTCAAGACAACAACACGAAGGAGATCTCATTATCTTAGGAGATTTCAATAGTACCTTGGACTTTACACAGGACAGGAATGAGGAACCTCATGCACAGAGTGCATTGTGCATATGTGATTAAAAATCTAAACCTATCTGATGTATGGAGAGAACATAATCTGTTTACACATCATTATACATGGGTTAAGATTAGTAATGAGACGGTTTCTGCTGCACGTTTGGATAGACTCTATACGTCACGTAACATGAGTTCTAAATTCAACTATTTTTCCCACCTCAATGTCTGATCATAAATTTGTCACTATTGAGTTATAAAGAATGCATAAAAGTCATAATTGGCAGTTATTTTGGGAGTCTTGGAAGAGTAAGAAGAATTGTTAAAAAAAATTGCATTCAATGGTGGGAAATGGGGAAGGTTCTAATAAGGAATTTGTCAACAATATTTATCACATTCTTCGTTTTGTATAAAAAAAGTCTTTGGAATGTCTTGAAAAATACATTTTTGCTATTGAGCAAAGTATGATTGAAAATGACTATGTAAACCCTAAAGATCTGAGGACTGAAAAGACTAACCTGCTGAGCTCAATTTTAAATTAAAGAGTGAAAGGAGCTCTTTTAAGGAGTCGTTTTGTAACAGCAAGAGATATGGATGCTCCTACTTTTTTTTTAATTATTTTATTTTTATCTAGAGTGTAAAAAAAGGGGCAAGAGAAATTGATGTAATATTTAAAAGACTGTAATGGTCAAGACCCTTCTGATCAAACAGATGCATACAATTCCTGTGGATTTCTATTCAAGTTTATACATCTATGAAAAATCAGATGAACAATGTAGAAACTAACTGCTTTATGACCTTCCGGTTTTAACCCCAAAGCACAAAAAAAATTAGAGACTGAACTTACCTATGAAGAAGTCACGGCTGCTGTTATGGGACTCTCTGTAGGCCGTATCTGGGACAGATGGACTGTCTGCCGAATTCTATAAGGCTTTCTGGCCTGTTCTTGAACATGATTACTTTGAAGTTCTTCAAAAAAATGTCTCTGAGAGAATTCTTCCTAAGAGCTTTCAGCCTGCAGTGCTAACACTACTCCTTAAGAAGGGGGATTTAACACTCTTAAAGAACAACACTCTGAGGTTAACACATTTAACACTCTTTGATGCTCTAAAGGCCTTTGGTTTTGGTGATAATTTTATTTCGATGATACAGTTATTGTACGCTGAAGCCACATGTATGATAAAAATGGCTGGTGGCCAAAGTCTCCCTGTGAAAGTTCAGAGGGGAATCAGACAAGGCTGTCCCCTTTCGGGCCAACTTTATAGTAAATTTAACCCTTGTTATGTAAGCTAAGGAAATACCTGGCAGGTCTACAAATACATTTTCTAAACTCCCAGCAATCTGTCAAATGATCTGCATATGCGGATGATATTGCAACTTTAATCAGAGGAGATGGAGATGATGAAGTGGTAAAGCATGCTCTAGAGTGCTATGGAAAGGCATCATCAGCCAAAGTTAACTGGTGTAAAAGCGATGCTGTGTGGTGTGGCCAAGTTGCTTAAAGTCCATCACTCCTTGGTGGTTTACAATGGGGAAGGGTAGGTTTTAAATATCTGGGAGTTTTTTTGGGCACATTTGAGTACAGAAAGCAAAATTGGGAGGGCCTGTTGGGGAAAGTATGTGCGCAGTTGTCTCATTGGAAATGGTTTCTGCCCCAGCTGTCCTACAGGGGAAAGGTCCTGATTTGTAACAACCTCGTAGCCTCTTCCCTTTGGCACATAATGATGATCATTGAACCTCCAGAAGACCTTGTGAGACAAATTCAGAGATGTCTGGTGGATTTTTTTCTGGTCGGGACAGCATTGGTTAAAGGCTCCAGTGCTGTATCTGCCCGGACAGGAAGGAGGACAAGGCCTAGTGGACATCATATCCAGAGTATAAACCTTCAGACTTCAAGTGGCTCAGAGACTTCTCTATGGGAAGGATGTGATCAGGGCTGGGATAGCGTGCACCCTATTGAGGAAAGGCAACAGATTTTGACTCAGATAGCTGAGTTTTTGCCACAGAGTTATAGACTTTCCTTAGAAAATTATAATGGAGAGATGAACATATGTGACTTCCCAGAATTAGAAATTGCAGCTGAGACTGAAAGCTGGGTAGAAACTGAGGGTGGACTATTATCTTTTAAGACACCTCAGTTGGGAGTTTTCAGCAATGCAGGTGTATAGATTCGGTGTTTCCCCCAAGGGCAGCTGGAGGAACTTGTAAAAACCTCTTATTAAGAAAATAATTGGAGATCTTTAGTGCATGGTATAATAGCCACTAACAGACACAAAGCACGTCTTGATCCACAGGTTAGGGAGGGATACCCTTTATGTGGTATACCAGAAAGATTTTTTTTATCATTTATTTTTAGATTGTCCTAATTCTAACAAAAGATGGGTGGTGTCAGACCCTGCGAGAAGTATTTTCACCTATGTATTTCATATATGGACTAAAGTGGACTAAAGTCCCATGTTTTAATGAACTTTTTATTTTATTTTATTTTATTTGTCTTGTGATATCGAATCAGTCCTAAGGGGTTTAATAAGGTCACAATTAAAAATTGAGTACACTTATTATAAATTGGTTAATGACCTTAACTTTTAAATATATATTTGGTGTGATTGTGAATCAACGTATTTGTGATGTTGAATACAATGGACATGTAATTTTCTGTTTTTTTTTTGTGTATGTGATATTTTGAAATGTGATATCTCATTGCCTTTATGATTGAAAAAAAAACGATTAAATTAAAGTGTTTGTTAAAGTCAAAAAAGTCTCTCTCTCTCTCTCTCTCTCTCTCTCTCTCTCTCTCTCTCTCTCTCTCTCTCTCTCTCTCTCTCTCTCTCTCTCTCTCTCTCTCTCTCTCTCTCTCTCTTTGTTTCTTAATTATTGATTATTTTAGTTATTGTTTTTGGGAGGCTAGCATGTAAAACATTATGCTACTTATATTGTCTAGTTATATTGCAGACTACACATTTGTAAAAGTCGTTAGCCACACTAGACATTTCTAACAAAAAGTGTACTATTTAAAAATAAAGGTTCTTTTTTTTTTGTCATTGAAGAACCTTTATCCATGGAAATTTTCCATTGAATATTTATAGTGGAAAAAAGATTATTTAGCTTATCGAAATTTAGTTTGATTTATTGTAGCTAATGTTTTGTGTGTGTGTGTGTGTGTGTGTAAATCTATGGAGTATCAGTATTTTTATTGATTTCCTTTGTAAATAGCTTTCACGTCACTTAAATGATCCTGAATGAGTTCTGTTAACTTTGTTCTTCTGTTAATGTTGAAATTTTCTCTTATTTTGTGTTAAGATACTGGCACTTTTGCTTCATTTTACATCTCCACTGTCTCATTGTTAAAATTTTACAGAACACATCTGTCTTTTAAAGCAAATATGTTGTCACTTAATGCATTTGCATATTAGGTTTTCAGGACACATCCCATACAAATTTCAACCCGTAATCAGATCAACTTAGAATGCAGTTGATGGTCCAGCTATAAGGCTCTCTATATAACTTGTATCTACAAAGTTGTGTCTATTTTAATTTGGAAAAATTGCATGAATTATACCATGTATACTGTAGACGACCAGACAAAGGTAAAGAGTTGATTAATGTTGCTTGTTTTGATCAAACATTTACTACTGGTATATTAATTTAATATTTAGAATGCTGATGTAGAAAGTGTTGATAGAATTTGTTTTAAATTGATTGTATAGAGCATTTTTTAACGAATTCCCTCTGGTTGCCTAACACTTGTATCTCTCATTCATAGATCACAGTTTTGTTTTTTGACTGCACACACTGAAGCAATGAACATCTCCAGTGAGATCTTCCCCATTGGATCTAATTATTCTGACTACTTGTTTTACAATGACAGTGTGTTGGAAGATAGGTTTGCAATGAACTCACTGGTAAATCTCATCATGATTCTGTTTGATCTTCCTACATGCTTTTATGTGATATGGCTTATAGTGACAGGAACCGGGAATGGACTTGCGGCAGAGTTCTTCAACCTGAACCTCTCTGTCTGTGAGATCTTCTTATGTGTGGAATCTATCTTGAGTCATCTCATGTATAAAGTTAAAAATATTTGGGTATTTGTGGGAATTTTGGATGGACTAGGCATCACTGGTCGTCCTCTGTTTCAGTGTCTGATTTGTGTTGAGCGTTACCTGGCAGTGGTTCATCCTGTAACCTTTCTGAAGTGCAAACCTCTCAGATATAGAGTGATCTCCTCTATTATTGTCTGGATGGCAACTTTTGGCTCCAGTGGGATCATTATATATTTTTTCATGTTCCAGTTAACGTTGTACTTAGTTTTTTTGTTGGCACAGTTCTTCCTCTTCCTCTCCATCCAGTTGTTTTGTCTTGTGGCTGTTCTCAGAGCTCTGAAGCAGTCAGGACCAGGAGAGAGAGGGAGAGAGAGAGAGGAGGAAAACCACATGAAGAAAAGAGCGTGTTATCTCATTCTAATAACTAATGGGACCCTGCTTATTTTATATGCTCCTTATATAATTATAGTTGTTGTTTTTATATCAACAACAGCTTCTGGTATAGGCTCATCCATTGGCAGTGTTTGTTTTACTTCGGCTGGTTTGGTGCAGCCATTTGTCTTTCTTTACCGGGTGAGGAAACTGCCCTTCATTAAATATAATTAATTCTACTTTAATCATCATCAATATACAACAGCATAATCTTAGGTGTAAATATGTATTGATGATGATAAAAATTAATTTTTTAAAAGTAAAAAATAAAAGTATTAACTAATTGTTATTGTACTTTTCCTTATGTTTGTTATGCCACTTGGGAATTTAAAGCTGTCTTACACAAACAGCCATTTATCTGAAAACCAGAAATGATATTTTGTATTCTATATTAATGTTGCTTTCAAACATTTTGTGTATGGGATGTCCTTGCAAAATGCTTGTTCAGTTTGTTAATAAAGTTATGTGCTTTTAAATGTGTTTTGAATTAAATTAATATAATTAAAATAAATTAAAATAAACATTTATTTGATCATTGGTTCTTGCAATAACTTGAGTAACAGGGTTGATTTGTATAAAAAATATACATTTCTTGCAATTATATGTATTTTTGCACACAAAATGAAGTACACTAAATATGACATTTTTTGTTGTTATAATTACAGGCATTAAACAATAAACTGACTATTAACTTATAATAATTGAAAAAAAAACATTGGATTTGTGCATCAAATAATTTCAATGTTTTCAGTATCAATGATAGTTTAAACAATGTCTCTCACACGGTAGCCTAACACACGAAGCGATAGGATTCAGAATTTGTTTAGTTGATTATCCAATATATATATATATGCTTTAGATTAATATACTTCTTTGTATTGAATGCTGGGATTGTTTGCAAAATATAAGTGAGCTGAATGTGAGGAATTTTGTCATTGAAATTAGTTTTAGTAACATTTTAACAATCGTCTATGCTTTTAATTACCCTTCATGTATGACAGTGGATGTAGTCGTGAAGGTCAAGATCTCTGAGGTATGAGTGGATTTGATGTCTTCATAATGTCACGGTAAGACACGGAGATGAACCCAAACGCAGACAGTATACAATAAGACACGGTTTAATGACAAAAACAGGAAAACAAAACCCATGAGAGGGCAAAACAGATGGAACACAGAATACCTGACTGACTAGACGGGGAAACAAATGAACAAGAAAACAAACAAGACTTCCAGAGACGCTAACACTGACTAGATGTACAGAGGGTACTCACGATCAACGTATAACAATGAACCGACACAAGACAGCAAACACAAGGGGATTAAATAGAAAGACTAATCAAATATAACAGGTGACACGGGTGAAACACTAATGACAGAATCAGGATAACAAGGGGGCGGGGTAACGAGACAACACAAGCACATGACCAAAACACAAGGCCATGTGCTTGCACACAGAACATGGGTCTGTCATGATCCTGCCAAAATACTAGAACACACAGAACTGATGGCAGAATCATGACAGTACCCCCTCCTTAAAGAGCGGCTACCAGACGCTCCACAAGGAGACATTAAACGCGGGACAAGACTGACAGAGACATAGACCAGACCCAACAAAACATGACAAATAATAACAGGGGCATACAAGCGTGAACAATGACCGGGTTAGGGTGAAACATCAGAAAAAAATAAACAAGGAAGGGGAGGCGGAGGGACAACAGAGTCTTTGAGCGAGAGTCCAGGGTGGGTGGGCGGGACGGTGATCTTGGAACTACAGGGTGTGGGCTTAGGACGGGGGACCCGAACGGACTTGGGTGGAGTGGTGTGAGTAGACGGAAAAACAGTCCTAGGTTGAACCATGACGGGGGAAACAAACGGGAGTCCGGGGGCAGTAGAGACAGGGACACACGAGGAGACAGTCCGGGGACTTCTGACGGGGAACATAGTTGGTGACGGGACAGGACTGGGTGCCGCGCTCACGGCGACCGGCTCTGGAGCAGCGCTTGCCGTAGCGGGCTCTGGAGCAGCGCTTGCCGTAGCGGGCTCTGGAGCAGCGCTTGCCGTAGCGGGCTCTGGAGCAGCGCTTGCCGTAGCGGGCTCTGGAGCAGCGCTTGCCGTAGCGGGCTCTGGAGCAGCGCTTGCCGAAGCGGGCTCTGGAGCAGCGCTTGCCGAAGCGGGCTCTGGAGCAGCGCTTGCCGTAGCGGGCTCTGGAGCAGCGCTTGCCGTAGCGGGCTCTGGAGCAGCGCTTGCCGTAGCGGGCTCTGGAGCAGCGCTTGCCGTAGCGGGCTCTGGAGCAGCGCTTGCCGTAGCGGGCTCTGGAGCAGCGCTTGCCGTAGCGGGCTCTGGAGCAGCGCTTGCCGTAGCGGGCTCTGGAGCAGCGCTTGCCGTAGCGGGCTCTGGAGCAGCGCTTGCCGTAGCGGGCTCTGGAACGGGCACTGGGTTCAGCTCCGAAACACCGAACACCGGCCTCTCTAAGATCCGAGCCAGACGCTCCAGATAGTCCCAGCTCAGGAAGGCAGACGGGGCCTGAACAGTCTCTAGCTGGACAGACGGGGCGTGAACTGGCTCTGGCTGGGCAGACGCAGGTCTCCTCTTCCTCCTCCTGATTCGCGGAGCCGATGATGCCTCGGGAGTCGAACTGGGACGAGTCTGTTCTCCAAGCCTCACGAAGCCTAACCTCAGATCCTCCGGGATCACCGGCAGACAGGCAGGAGGTAACGACACCATGGGACCCTGTGACTCCCGACGAACCAAGCAGTCCACCATGTCCCGGAACGGGCGGTGGGCCAGCCTCTCCCGTTCCGCCAGAGGTGGAGGAACTTTGAGACCCGCGATGAGGTAACGGTTAACCAGGCTCTCCGGTAAAAAATTTCTCTTTGCCTCCACGGCCTGAGCATATCCTCTCAGGGACCTCTCTCCCTGGGGAGGGAAAGGAAGCTTGCCCAACTTGCTGTCGTTGATAGCTGACTGCCACCATAGTTCCTGGTCAGCTGATTGTTGTCTTAGCGGGGATGACATACTGTCCGCTGGGTTCAGAATGGGTCGGTTCATTCTGTCACGGTAAGACACGGAGATGAACCCAAACGCAGACAGTATACAATAAGACACGGTTTAATGACAAAAACAGGAAAACAAAACCCATGAGAGGGCAAAACAGATGGAACACAGAATACCTGACTGACTAGACGGGGAAACAAATGAACAAGAAAACAAACAAGACTTCCAGAGACGCTAATACTGACTAGATGTACAGAGGGTACTCACGATCAACGTATAACAATGAACCGACACAAGACAGCAAACACAAGGGGATTAAATAGAAAGACTAATCAAACATAACAGGTGACACGGGTGAAACACTAATGACAGAATCAGGATAACAAGGGGGCGGGGTAACGAGACGAGACAACACAAGCACATGACCAAAACACAAGGCCATGTGCTTGCACACAGAACATGGGTCTGTCATGATCCTGCCAAAATACTAGAACACACAGAACTGATGGCAGAATCATGACACATAACCAGATACTTTTCATAGTTATTTAAGTTTATGGTAGGTAATAATTTATCAAAATATAACTAATAGCTCACATTTATGTATTTGGCAGACACTTTTACACAAAGCGACTTACATTGCATTACAAGGTACACATTTACATTCTTATCATTTCTTGCTTTCTCTGGGAATCAAACCCATGACCTTGGCGCCAACACTCTACTGTTTGAGCTACAGGAACGTTTTTTTTTTACGTCATGAGATGCAATATTGTTTATGTTGAAAGCGTCAGATGGTAAATCACATCTGTTGTTTGGTTTGCAGCTGATGTTGCTTTTGTAAATCCATGGCGTGTCAGTTTTCAATATTTTCTATGAGTTAGTTTGTAATTACAAGCAGGTGGTTATTTCAGGGTGTGAGGAGATTTTTGTGACACCTTTCTTTCATGTCACCCATCTGATTCTGAATGACGTGCAAAATTAGTATTCCTTTCAATGTAGAAATGTAAACAGATGTTGTGTATGAAGACATGTTATCGATCTATCATCTTGCATATATGGGACGCATTACATTTAATAGCATGCAAGTTTATAACACTTTAACTTTGAAGGCAGACATTCCAGATATAAGTGACTATAATTATAACTCTGTCTGCTAATTTTCTTGTAAGTATTTAGTTTGTTTCCCAAAAATTGCATGAATTATACTATCTTTACAGACAATATGACAGAGGTTTAATACGTTTTGTAATGGGGTAACAGGGTTGCACACAAAATGTGGGACAGTTTTTTTTTTATTATTAAAGGACAGTTAAAGCTATTTTTATAGTTATTTTACAAAATAATCTTAAAAAAAAATCTTTAGAAAAAAAACACTAAAAATGTTAAGACCTCTAACGTAGGACAAGGCAGAATCACTATCTTTGAGGGAGAACAGACATCGGACCCGTTTAAAACTATAATTTTCATTGTAGGTTCATTTCATGTCAGATAAAAGTTTACCAAACATATCTAATACTTCTCAATAAAAAATAGTTCTCAACATTTGTGCCTGTACTACAGATCCTTCTCAAAAAATTAGCATATTGTGATAAAGTTCATTATTTTCCATAATGTAATGATAAAAATGAAACTTTCATATGTTTTAGATTCATTGCACACCAACTGAAATATTTCAGGTGTTTTATTGTTTTAATACTGATGATTTTGGCATACAGCTCATGAAAACCCCAAATTCCTGCCTCAAAAAATTAGCATATCATGAAAAGTTTCTCTAAACGAGCTATTAACCTAATCATCTGAATCAACTAATTAACTCTAAACACCTGCAAAAGATTCCTGAGGCTTTTAAAAACTCCCAGCCTGTTTCATTACTCAAAACCGCAATCATGGGTAAGACTGCCGACCTGACTGCTGTCCAGAAGGCCATCATTGACACCCTCAAGCAAGAGGGTAAGACAGAAAGAAATTTCTGAACAAATAGGCTGTTCCCAGAGTGCTGTATCAAGGCACCTCAGTGGGAAGTCTGTGGGAAGGAAAAAGTGTGGCAAAAAACGCTGCACAACGAGAAGAGGTGACCGGACCCTGAGGAAGATTGTGGAGAAGGACCGATTCCAGACCTTGGGGGACCTGCGGAAGCAGTGGACTGAGTCTGGAGTAGAAACATCCAGAGCCACCGTGCACAGGCGTGTGCAGGAAATGGGCTACAGGTGCTGCATTCCCCAGGTCAAGCCACTTTTGAACCAGAAACAGCGGCAGAAGCGCCTGACCTGGGCTACAGAGAAGCAGCACTGGACTGTTGCTCAGTGGTTGCATGTCATTCGGAAATCAAGGTGCCAGAGTCTGGAGGAAGACTGAGGAGAAGGAAATGCCAAAATGCCTGAAGTCCAGTGTCAAGTACCCACAGTCAGTGATGGTCTGGGGTGCCATGTCAGCTGCTGGTGTCGGTCCACTGTGTTTTATCAAGGGCAGGGTCAATGCAGATAGCTATCAGGAGATTTTGGAGCACTTCATGCTTCCATCTGCTGAAAAGGTTTATGGAGATGAAGATTTCATTTTTCAGCACGACCTGGCACCTGCTCATAGTGCCAAAACCACTGGTAAATGGTTTACTGACCATGGTATTACTGTGCTCAATTGGCCTGCCAACTCTCCTGACCTGAACCCCATAGAGAATCCGTGGGATATTGTGAAGAGAAAGTTGAGAGACGCAAGACCCAACACTCTGGATGAGCTTAAGGCCGCTCTCGAAGCATCCTGGGCCTCCATAACACCTCAGCAGTGCCACAGGCTGATTGCCTCCATGCCACGCCGCATTGAAACAGTCATTTCTGCAAAAGGATTCCCGACCAAGTATTGAGTTCATAACTGAACATAATTATTAGAAGGTTGACTTTTTCTTTTTGTATTAAAAACACTTTTATTGGTCGGATGAAATATGCTATTTTTTTTAGACAGGAATTTGGGGTTTTCATGAGCTGTATGCCAAAATCATCAGTATTAAAACAATAAAACACCTGAAATATTTCAGTTGGTGTGCAATGAATCTAAAATATATGAAAGTTTCATTTTTATAATTACATTATGGAAAATAATGAACTTTATCACAATATGCTAATTTTTTTAGAAGGACCTGTGTTTCCATGTGTTATCAAAATATACCATATTTGTGGTTTGTGCTGCAAGTAAATCATGTTGTTTTCTTGACGCTGTTGTTGTTTTTGATCTAATACTGAGTGACAGGAGAGTATCCGTTTTCAGTATTTTGAATGAGTTGTTTAAAAGCTGGTGGTTATTTGGGGTGTGGTGGCATGTATTTGACAACTAGTCATGTTGCTGTTGTCACGTAGATGATCCTGACTGACTTTCGTGAACTTTATCCTACACTTAATGAGATAAATGTACTTATTTATATATTACCAATAGTTTTACAAGGACTAGGCATCACTGGTCATCCTCTGTTCCAGTGTCTGATCTGTGTTGAGTGTTACCTGGCAGTGGTTCATCCTGTAACCTTTCTGATGATTTTAGTTCTTCAAAAATCACTCAAAAAGTTCAAGACATCTAGGCAAAATCGCTATTGTTAAAAGGGGAATATACATCTGAAATTAGACACTCTTCATGTCAAGTTATATTATTTATATTAGAATAATAGTTCATCAAATGTAATAGATTTGACCTTAATGGGATTTGTGCCTTTTACTATTCCCATGTGTTATTAATATGCACCACACCTATGTAGAATGAATTGTTTTGCTTTGATTTCCATGTTTTAAACTAACAGTATGACTGATGAGTATCTATTTTCAGTGTTTTGTATGTGGCAGGTGGCTGAGTGTGATGGCATGTATTAAATAAAATTGCATGATGCATGTATTTGTTAAAATTGCTACTTTTATTAATAACATTGTGAATAAGAAAGGTCACAACTCAATGTAGTTTTGTATGACTGTTCATTAGTTATTTCTTAGTTATTTTTCTTGAACCTTAATTAGTAGATAATTAGTAGTAGCTCTAGTTCTTCAGGAGGTATGACAGAATTAATTAGTTATTGATTTACTAACTGTTACTTAACACACTCATAAAATTCTATTACATACTGATTAGTTAACACATCTTACGTAGTAGTTAACAGCTGTGAAGAAGTAGTAAATGAAGAATTATTAGTTCTTCAATAATTCCGTATTAGTTATGCAGTAAGTAAGAAACAGTATTCTAAAGTGTTACCCATTGTCCTACTAATTAGTACTTAGCCCTAACCTGGTAAAAAATGACTACTTGATGATAATTGATAAGAATCATGTGTTTCCCTTAGATTAATAACCTAGGGCTGGTTGGAGGGTTCGACGTAAAGGACACTGTGTGGCGAATAATGCGGCGAACAATTTCCAATGAGTTAGCCAAAATCATAAACTGGAAAGGAGTAAATGGTAAAATATCCCTTGCGGCCCTGCATCTAAAGGATGTTGTTATTGGTAAGGACATCATACATTTACAAATGTCAGAAAATGTCTTAAAGGTGCAGTATGTAAATTGTAGAGGCAAAGATAAATATCAGAAAGCCTTAACACTGTTTCTATCAAATTATTTTAAGCCTAATTTTAACAGTGCTAACATAATGTTTTGTTACAGTAGGTTGTTGTTGTTGTTATTGTTGTTGACAAGCCAATATCAAGAATATTTGCAATGTAAAACACATTTTCACCAACTGGAACTTCTCTCAACTTGTTCAGTGGTGTGATATCTAGAAGTTAGAATTAAAAATGTTTTAGCCTGATTTCATTCATCAAAACCTGAATATATTTTCATGACTGTTGTCCTCTCAGTGTGAAGAGAGCACAACAGTGTGAAGAGTTAAAAAAAGAGAATAATTGGTCCTAGCAACTGTAAAAAAAAACTGTAATGCTTAACAATATTTATTCCTTTATTTCAAAGCTGCAGTTCGGAAAAAAACCCTCACAGCCAGTGCTGCTGAAATGGAGGTCGAGGGGACTATGAAAAGGTGGCTCCAGCTGGCAGCAAATAGAGATGGTGGACGAAAGAGAAGCCTTCTGCAAAAAGAAGTTGTTCACAGAGTGTGTGTGTGTGTGTGTGTGTGTGTGTGTGTGTGTGTGTGTGTGTGTGTGTGTGTGTGTGTGTGTGTGTGTGTGTGTGTGTGTGTGTGTGTGTGTGTGTGTGTGTGTGTGTGTGTGTGTGTGTGTATGTGACTGAGAATTATTTGTGTGCGTGTGCATGTGTGTGTGTGTGCATGTGACTGCAAATTATTTGTGTGTGTGTGTGCGTGCATGTGACTGTGAGAATTATTTGTGTGTTTATTTTTTCTTCCTATATAAATATATTTTTATTGTTATTTTTATTATTTGTATTATTGTTTAAAATGGGTTGTTAATATTATTGTTTAAATTAGTTTATTTTTTCTTCCTATTTTTTCTATACATATATTTTTTATATATATTTTACATTTTTTTGTTGTTATTTGTATTGTTATTATTATTTTTATTGTTATTGTTTAAAATGGGTTGTTAATATTATTGTTTAAAATGAGTTGTTAATGTTATTGTTTAAAATGTTTCGTTAATGTTCATTTGAAAGTTTATTTGATCATTGTTAATACATGTTCATGTTATAGTGTATTTGTTTTGTTTTTTAATAAAAACCCTTAATCTTTTTTAAATGTTTGAATTTGTGTTTTTCCTGCTAAAATGTATTACATGTCGTAGTTTCTGGACCACACCTGGCCCGGGGACCAAGCCGAGTCTCAGCCAGATCTGTCTTACAGTGTCTGGGCCAGAAATGGCTGGGCCACATAAAACTAAGTCACTTTACAGTGTCTGGGCCAGAACTGGGCCACATAAAACAATACAAGTCACTTTACAGTGTCTGGGCCAGAACTGGGCCACATAAAACAATACAAATCACTTTACAGTGTCTGGGCCAGAACTGGGCAACATAAACAAAACAAATCTTACAGGATGTGGGCCTCATCTGGGCCGGAGGAACTGTTTTTGTGTCCATTTTCCATGTGTGGACCAGTTTTGGGCCGGGGACCAAGCCAGAGCTGGGCCAGAATTGAAGCAAGGATGTGGCCCAGTGGTGGGCCAGACATATTTTGCTATCTGAAACACCTCATATGTGCCGCTCACACCTCACAGTATCCTTGCCATTAATGCTTGGATGACCAACCCGTTCGGGTTGGGATAACGAGAGTCTCCTTCCATTAATAATAATGGCCAGTGCAGTGGCTGGGATAAACCTACCAACATCTGTTGCCATAATTTTTGGATTGACTTTTCGCGAGAGGAAAAACATAAGTTGTAGTCGCATAACATCGGTTAAGGGAAACACCATCATTTAGCAATAGTTTTTTGACATGAAGTTTTGCGCAAATCTCTATAGACAGAAAACGGTAAAGAGCTTATTCCTGATTGGGCAAAAACATTGTTTAAATAGCCTAGTATGTGTAAGTGTGATGACCAGATACTGAAACTGTTGTATTTTCACTATAATGTGTGTTATTTAAAGTAGTTTTGATCAGGTTTACTCTACAGTCGTATATTCTGGTGGACTAAAACTTGTAACTCTCATCTATAGATCACAGTTTTTGACTGCACACAGTGAAGAGATGAACATCTCCAGTGAGCCCTTCCCCACTGATGGATCAAACTCTTCTAGTTACTTGTTTAACCACAGCACTGAGATGGGAAATAATTTACTATATTCACTCAATGTGCTGTTGGGTCTTCCTACCAACTCCTATGGCTTATAATGACAGGAACGGAGAATGGACTTGCAGCAGAGTTCTTCAGTCTAAACCTCGCTGCCTGTGATATTTTATTATGTATAGAATCTGTTTTTATTGTTCTCTCTTATGAATTTAAAATTCTCTGGACAGTTGTGAATGCTTTAGATGGGCTAGCCATCACTGGTAATCCTCTGTTTCAGTGTCTGATGTGTGTTGAGCGTTACCTGGCAGTGGTTCATCCTGTAACCTTTCTGAAGTTCAAACCTCTCAGATATAGAGTGATCTGCGCTGTTACTGTCTGGGTGACAAGTTTTGGCTTCAGTGGGATCAGTATAATTTGTTACATGTTCCAGCCCGTGTTGTACTTTTTATTTTTGTTTCCACATTTCTTTATCTTCCTCTTAATCCAGTTGTTCTGCTGTGTGGCTGTTCTCAGAGCTCTGAAGCAGTCAGGACCAGGAGAGAGAGGGAGAGAGAGAGAGGAGGAAAACCACATGAAGAGAAGAGCATTTCATCTCATTCTAATAACTACTGTGACCTCGCTTCTAGTATATGCTCCCTATATAATCATATTAGCTCTTTTTTATGATAGATAGTAACCAAACACTCATGTCTGTTAGTTATATTTGCTTTACTTTGGCTGGTTTGGTGCAGCCTCTTCTCTTTCTTTACAGAATGAGGAAACTGCCCTTCATCAAAAATCCATAATTCTACTTCAATCATCATTATGAAGTCTCTATCATCCATCTTCTGCTGAAAGATACTAATAGAAAGTTATGCAATGTTGATTTATAAAAACGTTAAGATGTTATAGGCCTAGTTCATTTTTGGTTTAGAGTTAAAGTTTGATTTAGAGTTACTTTGGTGCCGTCATTTGTGTCCAAATGTGTCATGACAATTCATGCACATGCAGGTACAGTAGGGCTTCAGAAATATCTATAAAAGGTATAATGTTAATGTATGGAACTATGCTATTTTTATAATACAAAAATGATAAAAACATGTTGTTTTTTTATCTGATGATTGTCAAGGCTTCTATAAGTAAATAGTGTCAGCCTGGTTTCATTGTTTATAAGCAAGTATTCACATTGCATTTACAGGTACTGTTTTGTTGTTGTTGTTGTTGTTTTTTACAATAATTATTGCATATTTACATCTAGGAACAAGAAAAATGTTTATGTATCATGTAATATCATAAATATATTTAGTTACATTTTTACCATTATATATAGGCTATACATATATATATATATATATATATATATATATATATATATATATATATATTAGATCCCTTAATCCTAAACCTAAGCATAAACACTGTTTAACAATAATAAATAAAAAATAAAATAACAAATAACTTAACGGGCAGAAAAATACACAGTGACAATAATTTTTGGTACAATAGCCTACCATTAGGCTATATAATACCGCACATCAGATACGTGCACACCCTTTTTGCCCTTAGCCTACACTCCGAAGTGCCCTTTTTTTTTTGGTTGTGTTGTGTTTACTTCTTCAATAAATCAATGCTATTGGTCACCCTTTACGTCTGTCTGTCTGTTTTACAAATATTTAGCTAATGAAAGTTCTTAAAAAGAGCTTGTGTAAATCTTGTTGGATCCTCAAACTGTCTGTAAACCTAATAACTCCGCCCCTCTATCTGATAACTCCGCCCCCTCTATCTGATAACTCCGCCCCCTCTATCGAGACTGAATGAACTGAAGTTCCGCAGCAGCCGTCCAGCAGCTGCAGATGAACGAAGTTTTGCAAGGGTAAACTGATATCTTGTAGTTTGAATAAGTACTAAACACTATGTCTATAAAGATCATATTTTATTTATTTGAGAGAGAGAGAGTCTAGCATTTGCCATCTAGATAGCCAATACACAGCCTGTTCCTAGGCTATATTTGCATTCATCTTTTATACAATGAGAATTTGGCCAAATGTATTTTACAACAGGAAAAAATGAGCGTCCATATAGCTACAACTAACTAGTTTGTAACCTGTTGATGAAAATGTAATTTAATGACGTTTTAATGACGGACAAAATGCATTTGCGCACATTCGCTGGTCAAAAACCTCGTAACTGCATTTGAGTTTGACTTTTGTAAAATGTCTATTGATAAGTAATACAACAACATATAGGCTAATTTGTTTTCACCATCGGAAAATCGTACAGGTGCGCCCCCGCGCTGTTTCGGATTGGAACTTACACAAAACGACTGAGTGATCCTCATCAACATATATTTCTAAGAAATTTCTAGTTTGATTTATGATTGCTGACATACTTAATTTATTAACATTTAATCATGTTATGGTAATAATATTCAATTATGGTTAATTCAAGGCTGTTAATACATATTCGCTATATTTAGTTCATTTTTTAATAGTGTTCTAGACTCTCCTCTCGTCTTCAAATGTATAAATGTAGTAAAACATGTTTTTAGGGCTTTAGCCCATAGGGCTAAAGAAGCCCTGTAACCCTGCCTATATATCTATATTATTATTATTATGGTTGTTATTAATAGTGAATAAATCTAAAGCTTTTGAGACTATTATTTTGTGTTATTGAATTTGTCATGAAGATGTGACCATCTCCTCCTTTTATGTAGGCTTACTTAATAATCTTAACATATATATATATATATATATATATATATATATATATATATATATATATATTTATTTATTTATTTTTAAATGGAGGGGGGTGCCCTTATTCAGTTTCAACACATGCCCCTCAAAAGGTCTGTGCATGGCCCTGCCGCACCTACATCTAAACGTACCCGTAAATATTTTAATTATAGCCTATATTATACAGTATACGAATGTAACGGTGTAAATTAAATATAATCAGAGTAATTTATTCCAAAAAGAGCAAAAAGCAGTAGTCCATAGTGTTGCACTGGTCTCTGCCAGTAAAGTTTAGTGTAAAATACAGCTGTTAATCACTGAATTCTTATCTTGATTTGGCAATCACACCACTCTCTTCATCTGCTCTGTTTAGTGAGTGTCTGAGAGGATCAACACTGACTAAAATGAAGATCATTGTCGTGACTTAAGCACTGTGTGAGAGTAAGGACAACATTCTGTGTTTTCTAACTTTTAGAGTTATCATTGAAAATATAGCTGAAATCACAGCTCAGCCGCTGTCTTTAACAGACATGTATAGTGTAAAGATTATACCTGGAAACCCTAAATACAGATATTTTAGAGCGAAAATGACTGCATTAAGTTACAAGTCGCCAATTCCAATACGACTCGAATAAAAGTCTTAGGCCCGGTTTCACAGACAAGGCTAAGATTAAGCCAGGATTATGCCTTAGTTCAATTTGGGAATTTAAGTAGCAAAACAATGGCACAGACATATTTTAAGATATGTCGATGCAAGTTGCTTGAAACAGCTCAAATATCCATTTTAGTCTGGACTAGTCTTAATAAGCCTTGTCTGTGAAACAGTACTTTTGTACATGATGCATACCATCTTTATAGACGGAAAAACGTAAAGAGCTTATTAATGTCTGATTGGGCCAAAACATTTTTTAAATAGTCAAGTGTGAAGCGATGAACATCTCCAGTGAGATTTTCCCCACGTATGGATCAAACTCTTCTGATTACTTCTTTTAAAACGACACTGAGGTGGAAAATAATTTCAGTGTGATCCCAGAACTTGTCATCAGTTTGCTTCTGGGTTTTCCTATTAACTCTTATGTGATATGGCTTAGAGTAAAAGGAAAAGGCAATGGATTTGCGGCAGAGTTCTTTAATCTAAACCTCGCTGTCTGTGAGATCTTCTTATGTGAGGAATCTATTTTTGTTTTTCTCTTATGAATTTAAAATTCATAAGAGAAATGCTATATTTACTTCTAGCCCCTGGCTGTCCTCTGTTTCAGTGTCTGATCTGTGTTGAGCGTTACCTGGCAGTGGTTCATCCTGTAACCTTTCTGAAACCTCTCAGATATAGAGTGATCTGCTCTGCTATTGTCTGGATGACAAGGTTTTTTTTTTGTTTTTGTTTTTTACAGAGAGTTTGATTTGAGTCATGTGGTAATTCTTTATTAATTACTAATGGGTTCCCTATAATTTCACTTTAGAATAATATTTTAGGTTCTAAGTAATTCCTGAAGAACTTCAATAATTCTTTAATAATTACTCATATGTTTACGTACATTATCACTTTAGAATACTGTTTCAGGTTATAAGTAGCCTAATTCCTGGATAATTATTTGATAATGCTTTATTAATTACTATGAGTTCATATATTTTCACTTTAGAATACTGTTTCAGGCAGGGGCATAGCCAGAATTTTAATTTTTTGGGGGGTCCCGTCTTTAAATGAGGGGGCAACATATATATATATATATATATATATATATATATATATATATATATATATATATATATATATATATATATATATATATATATATATATAGCCAGAATTGTATATACAGGCTGGTGGGTGCGGTGATGCGGTGGCGACTCGTGCAACATGTCGGGTGGCGCTGCCAATAAAGCACCTAAAAGCTGTCACAAAGAACCGGCAAAAGTAATGATTATGAATATGTAAAATATAGCAAGGAGATATTTCAATTGTTTATTAATGAACAAGTGTTTTCTTTGTCGGCTAAGATGAAGTTGACGATGCTGATTCGCGATCTTCAGTAGTGAACGCACCAGAGAGAAATTCAAATTTCATAAGGATTACATAAGTCAAGTCAAGTCAAGTCAAGTGTATTTATATAGCGCTTTTCACAATATAAATTGCATCAAAGCAGCTTCACAATATCAATCAAATAACATAATGTTTGTTTCTTAGTGAAAAAACATCCACGTTTGGTAGGGCTGATCAATGGTATTAATGCTTGGCTAATTATTTTGAATATCCCCAACTGAACAAGCCAAAGGCAACAGAGAGCAGACATAAGCAGAGAGCAGTCTGTAGTCGGTTTTCTTTCGTTTTGAATTGTTCTGTTTAAAAGTAGACATGTGAGGCAAGTAGGCTACCTTATCGTCTGCTATATTTACTTCTTATTTATTAAACCCAGGCAATTGGTTGATGAAACATTGATTAAAAGTAAGATACAATTAATACAAAACGAAATTCAGGTTAAGGTTTTGTCATCTAGGTTTGATGTAAAAGTTTTAGATCTTGCCGCTTTCAGAGCGCTCACGTCCGTAACATTGTTTTTTCCTCATAAATGCAACACGAAAAATTGAATAAAATAAAATGAATATTTTATGTAGGCTACTGTGGAGACTGAGAGACAGCCTTTCTTCATCCGGTGGGTAGTATTACTTTGGTTTGCGCAAATTTTTTTAAGCAATCAGAAATCTGAGGGGGCCGGACACCCAGGCCCCCTCGTGGCTACCTCACTGGTTTCAGGTTATAAGTAGCCTAATTCCTTGATAATTATCTAATAATTCTTCATTAATTACTAATAAGTTCCTTATATTTTCAGTTTCCCTCAGTTGTAGCCTCAAATAGCCTACATGAATTTACTCAATGGCAGTTCCCTGAGAGGAGGGAATGAAGTATTGCGTAAGACTAGCTTATGCTATGGGAAAACTCCTTTTCTCAAGAATACTGAAGCCAATTTAAAAAAAGACAAAAAAAAAACGCAGTAACTGCAACTGCACGAACCTATGGCAAGGCGGCTCAGACGCATGACAAGTCAGAGCCCGCCAGAATGGGCGTGGTCTAAGACTACAAAGGGACCAAGCCTCACCTAGGATATTCAGGTTTAAACGACTGAAGCGATACCCAAACACAGCACAGTAGCAAGGCTCGTGCTCATCTGTGTCTGCTGGTGCAGCTACACTGCGTTTTAAAAAATTGGCTTCAATATTCTCGAGATAAGGAGTTTTCCCATAGCGTAAGCTAGTCTTACACAATACGAGAGACATCTCGAAAAGAAAAATTTTTTTTCACATTGTGTATAGGGTTCTGTTTGTTTTACTTCGACCGTTTGGTGCAGCCTCTTCTTTTTCTTTACCGCGCGAGGAAACCCGGTAAATTTGCTCGCAGCGCCTGAGAAGCCCTGTGGAGAGGAGCAGAGAGTTCGCTCATGTGTTGCGCTACTCACTCCGCCCAAGTAGCAGTGCTTTGCCTTCTGAGAATATAGTTTCCAGTATGTATAGGCAAGTCATGCCCCTCGGCCGCCATCTTGGCAACGCCACCGGGCAGCTATTTCGGACTAACAAGACCAGGCTCCTATCTAAATGAATGGGCAGAGAGTCAGAACTGCACTTTCACTGGTCACCGGGATATAAAAACTGCATGTATAGAAACAGCAGTAAAATTTGATAAAAATCACTGAACAAGTTTAAAGACTTTGCCCCAAAATAAGGTTTAAAATGCCTTTTTCCCCACAGGTTATACTTTTACTACGCATGCGCAAGGGTTGTCTTCTCCGCTGTCGCAAACCTCAACTGTGCGCATGCGTCAGTGGAACCAGACGATAAGCTTAAATGTTTCCCGGCTTGACTGTTAAAAGCAGACGATTGGCTTTCCAGCGGGAGGGGCGGGACATGTGCATACAACCGCCATCTTTGGCGTTACGGGTTTTCCCTATATAGTTGTATTGAGGATTGAGGAAGTGACATGTCTCTATATATATTGTCTCTGGTATAAGTTAAAAATATAGCTGTGTCTCATATGATATGACCTTTTTATTTGTACACACTGTGACTATACAAATCACAACATATAAATAGGAAAATGTTGTCGTTATTTTGTCACTTATTGGGAGCAGTATGCTAGCTGGAGCCATTTACTTCCAGTCTTTGTGCAAAGCTAGGCTATAGCGGTGGGTGGGTCAGACATACAGCACGCACGGAGATGAAAAGGGTATGGACTTATCTAACTCCGGGGATACGGTGAATAAGCTAAAGTCCCAAAAAGTCGGCGTGTTAATTTAAACATTGCCAATTATCAATGTCACCTTGATATCGAAGTCATCCATAATTATTATTAAAATAAATGTATTTGAGATGATTTACTTATCTTCTTCCAGCCATTTATTGGCCCTGAAATAAATTTACAGTACTTCTTATGTCACAGTTTTTAAGAAATGTTTTGTAATATGGTAAGATCAACCAGTGACAGGGTTGCAAATGGGATACATTAAATACTACGTTTACTACAGTTGAATATGTATTTATTCAACAAATTATTTCAAAATTATGACATTAATGCAGTAATTCTCAATTCCGGTCCTGGGGACCCACAGCTCTGCACAGTTTGTATGTCTCCCTCATTTAACACACCTGATTCAAATCATCAGCTCATTAAGAAAGAGTTATATGAACTGAACTGGGTGTGTCAGATAAAGGAGACATAAAATGTGCAGAGCTGTGGGTCCCCAGGACTGGAATTGAGAACCACTGCATTAATGGATGATTTTAGTTCTTCAAAAATCACTCAAAAAGTTCAAGCCATCTAGGCAAAATCACTAAATATTGTTAAAAGGGGAATATACATTTGAAATTAGACACTCTTCATGCTAAGTTATTTTTATATTAGGATAATAGTTCATCAAACATATGTAATAGATTTGACATTAATGGGATTTGTGCCTTTTAATATTTCCATTTGTACCACACAGTATGAGGAATGAGCTGCAAGGTAAATCAGGTGTTATTTTTGCTTTGATTTCCATGAAGCTGATGTTGTTTTAAGCTAATAAAATGACTAATGAGTATCTGTTTTCAGTGTTTTGTATGTGGCAGGTGGCTGAGTGTGATGGCATGTATTAAATAAAATTGCATGACGCATACTATCTTCATAGACGGAAAAGGGTAAAGAGCTTATTAATGTCTGGTTGGGCAAAAACATTTTTAAAATATTCTGTGTAATTGTGATGACCAGATACTGAAACTGTTGTATTTTCACTATAATGTGTGTTATTTAAAGTGATCAGGTTCACTCTGTACAGTGCCAGAATGTTCTGGTGGACTAACAAGATACAAGTATCTCTCATCTAGATCACAGTTGTGATTTTGACTGCAAACAGTGAAGAGATGAACATCTCCAGTGAGATCTTCCCCACTGATGGATCAAACTCTTCTAGTTACTTGTTTAATATCAATAATCCCACTTTATAATTCCAATTCATTCCACTTGCACCAATATGAAGTCTCTACAATCTATATACGCTATAGTCCTTTGTAGTTTTTCTTGTTGGTTAGTTCTATGAGTTTTCCTAGTGTGTCTTGTTTGCCAATTACCCTTGTGTATTTAAACCCCAGTGTTTCTTGTGTTCCTTGTAGTGATGGGAGAACGTAAGCGTTTCAAAGCTTAGAATTAATTGAACAAATTGCTTCGCAAAATGATTTTCAGTCAAAAAGGTGGTCAAAACAGTGTAAATGCAACAAAAACCTATGCCAAACATGCATAAAAACAGCTTTTACAAACCCATTGCAAATGTTTTATTGAAAGTATTGGGATGTCTAAATATGTATTATATTATACATTTTCAGGGCTTTTTTGTTTTTTCTATGGATGGGTCAGCTAAACAGACTCTTAACTATTATTCATTTTAATTATCCACCTGATTCACAGAGATCGCCCCCAGCGGTGTACCATTGACATTTCGAAGCGTTTCGAAACAGTAATGACATAACCTTGTTCTCTTTCAAACATTCGCTCTGTATCTCACTATGGGAAACGCCTCTGGGCGTGACAGATCTGGAAGTACCAATCACACCACGTCTGTCAGTTGACAGACCAATCACGACAGTGATGCAGGAGTCCCACCTCCCTCATATATACCGCTGCCTGTGATCCCTACTTCATTCTATAATCTCTTCCCCGTGAAGATCAAAATATGAAGCTATCCTTCAGTAGAACCTGTCTTAAAAATAGTTGTTTAACTGTTCTAAGACGAGCCGTCAAGGTACGTCGCCGAACGCAGCTGTTTTGATAGCGGGTCTTTTTCCACTGTAACGGTGATTTTTATTGATTCTGATATACTACGAGAATTAAGGCGTTACGGCGAATTCTCTTAGATATTCCTTGTTTCTGAGCTGCACGTTGTGGTGAACTTGGATACGGTAATTAGTATGGCATCTGCTAGTTCTGCAAGTGGCGGCCCGAAAGCAGAAACTTCACGTCCGTGTGCGTGTGGTTCTATGATTTCAGGCAAGGATCCTCATCCTCTGTGCATTGCATGCCTGGGGGTTAGACACGCTCAGGCAGCCCTCGCTAACCCCGAGGGCTGTTCTCACTGTTCTCTCTTCCCGTCGAGGGTGCTAGAGAGAAGAGTGCGAGTCGCGGCCACTAACAAGGGAGATCCCTGCTTTTCTCTACCGCCCGCGGAGGAGACTAAACAGCCCGCTGCGTCATGCAGCTGGGGCGAATTTATGGACGAAGTCTCCCCCCAACTACCTCCCCTCTTTGGATCCTTTACGGATATAAGAGAGGAGGACGATGATGACGATGAGGCTACCGCTTGTCTGTTGGAGGACGATGGTGAGGAGGATGACGACGACGCGATCCTCCCGCAGAATCCCTCCCGGCCAGGCAGCGTGTTAAGCGAAGGGTCACCCTCCCCGGCTCAGGCGGAGCTCGACCTACTGGAAATGTGCCGGAGGGCGGCGGCAAAACTCTCCATAGACTGGCTGTCTCAGCAGACGGGCCAGGGGACGGAGAGACATCTCTATGACGGTAAGAGACTGCCGTCACGTGCCCCACCAGCTAAACAGCTCATTCCAGCGGTCCCCGCGTGCATTTTAGAAATGAAACGTTTCTGGGATAAGCCCTTTTCACACAGGGTTCCCGTAAAGGGTTTTTCTAGGCTGGATGTGGATAAAATGGAGGAGTTTGGGATGTCAAATTCCCCTCCTGTCGACCTGTTGGTTGCACATCATCTCCACCCTAACCGCAGGACAGCTTTTTCCTCAGCTTCAGCTTCACTGCCAGGATGCACTGAGCGTCTAACAGGCTCAGTGTTTCAGAAGATTTATCGGTCTTCTGGCAGTGAGAGCTCTTAATGCCACCTCTCTCCTAGCTGCTTATCAAGCAGAGCTTATGGAAGAGATGGGGAGGCAAATGGATGCTGGGACACCAAACCCAGCCCTCTGGGAAGAGATTTGCGTTATTGCAGATCTCAACCTGAGAACTTCCAGAGGTGCAGTCCAGAGCTGTGGCTGCAGCATGGGCCTGGCAGTGGTTGGTGAGCGAGTTCTCTGGCTGGGACTTTCAGGGCTGTCAGACAGAGAGAAAGCTGATTTCTTAGATGCTCCAGTTGAGCCCAAAGCTCTTTTCGGGGCATCCGTCACTGCTATGCGACAGCGGTGTGATCTAAAGAAGCAGGAGGGTGAGGCTTTCCAAACTTGCCTTCCTCGCAGATCCACTGTAAGGGTTTCTCAACCACCTCGGTCCAGGTTTGAAGCCCCCCAGCGGAGTGGTCGGTCAGACTTCAGAGGCTCTAGACCTTTTCAGCCTCAGCAGGCTGAGCCACAGTCTAAGCCACCCCAGCTGAGGGGAAAACCTTCCTTCGCAGCGGCTGCAGCCAGACACTGGCCAGCAAACCCTCAGGGAGGGAAGAAACGGCGAGCAACCTAACATTCCATTATGTTCAGGAAAAAGGGATGAGCAACATCACTCACGGAGTATCTGTTGTTATCCTCCCTCAAAGAGAGCGGTCATTTTCTCCCCCTCCCGCCAAGAGAAGGCATCGGACACGGAAATTGTTCTCAGAAAAAAGTTACCCAATGACCAGTTCAGTTGTGAAGTTTGCACCTGTTCCCCCAGTGCCTCACAGAGAAGTTACCCTCCCTCCACCCACGGGGTTACAACAGAGGGCAGAGGGCTGTTTTCTGAAAAATATGTGTGCTGTGAAAATAATAAACACGTTCCCTGTGCATCCAGGCAGTGGGCCGAGGGCACAGCAAAGTTCAAAAATAAAAACACACACAAAAACACAAATTTCCAGATCAGAGCTGCAGTCCCCAGCTCCGCCTCTAGATGGCGCCGCCACGCCACTAGTGGACAAGAGCCGCTGCGGTCAACTCGCTGCTCGGGCGGAGAGCTGGCGCGCTTGCGCAGTACACCCCTGGGTTTTATCCACAATATGCCGGGGTTATCGTCTGCAATTTGCTGTAAAACCTCCACTTTTCAACAGTGTGTTAATGTCAGCAGCAGAGGGGGAGTAAGCTCAGATTGTAGGGTAAGAAATAACCTCTTTATTGAGCAAAAGAGCTATTCAAATTGTGCCGCCAGAGGACAGCCATCAGGGTTTTTACTCCCGGTAGTTCGTCATTCCCAAGAGAGGGGGGGTCTCCGTCCTATTCTGGATTTACGGAACCTCAACAAACACCTCAGAAAATACAAGTTCAAAATGTTGACCTTAAAGATGTTATCTCAAATTATTCGTCCAAAGGACTGGCTTACGTCAGTCGATCTGAAGGATGCATATTTTCACATAAGCATCTACCCGGCACACAGAAAATTCCTCAGGGTTGCCTATCGAGACACAGCCTACGAGTTTTTGACAGTTCCGTTCGGTTTGTCTTTAGCTCACAGGGTTTTCAGCAAATATGTGGAAGCAGCGCTCACACCGCTGAGAGTAAGGGGTCTAAGAGTGTCAGCATATTAGGACGATCTGCTGCTGTGTACGCCGTCATGGCAACAGGCAGAGAGAAAGACAAAAATGCTCGTGTCTCATTTGGAGAGCTTAGGTTTCAAGATAAACGAAACAAAAAGCTTCTTGGTGCCTACACAGGAAATAATTTACCTGGGTCTCAGACTGAACTCAGACCTCTATCAAGGCTTTTCTGTCCGAGGAGCGCGTCAGGTCAGTTCGTGGCTGTCTATCCCTTTTCCAGAAAGGAAAGAGTTTCATTCAGACTGTGTTTACGTCTTCTGGGGCTGATGGCCTCGACAGTTTCTGTCATTCCACTGGGACTGTTGTGAATGAGGGAGTTTCAGAACTGGACAGCGGCGCAGGGTTTGTGTCCAAAACGCCATCTCAACCGCAAAGTGATAGTGACGTCACTCTGCATGCGCACTCTCCGTCAGTGGAGAGATCGCCTTTTTCTCGAGTCAGGGACTGGGAGCAGTTTCTATGAGAAAGGTGGCTACAACGGATGCGTCGCTCACAGGTTGGGGTGCGGTGTGCGAGGGCAGAATAGCGAAAGGGAAATGGCCCATCTCGCTACGAAACGTGCACATAAACTTCCTGGAACTGTTAACAGTGTTTCTGGCACTGAACCATTTTGTGCGGTTCTTAAGGAATCACCACATTTTGATCAGGTCAGACAACACAACGGCGGTGGCATACATAAATTGCCAGGGAGGCACACGTTCCCATCTGCTTCACAGTCTGGCACAGAAAATAATCGTGTGGGGCGTGAAACATTTTCATTCACTACGGGCGAACCATGTCCCAGGAATAATGAATGTGGGGGCGGATCTCCTGTTCAGAGGGAATCCCCTGTATGGAGAGTGACTCTCCACCCTCAGGTAGTGAGCCAGTTGTGGGAGAGGTTCGGCCGAGCTGCCGTAGATCTCTTCGCCTCGCACGAAAACACCCAGTGTCCTCCATTCTTCTCTCTGGCGAGAGACGGTGCGCCTATGGGTGTGGATGCTCTGGCGCACCCATGGCCAAACGCACTACTGTACGTGTTTCCTCCACTGAGTCTGATTTTTCCAACTTTAAGAAGGGTAAGAGAGTACGGTCACTCAGTCATAATGATTGCCCCGAACTGGCCAGGGAAGTTGTGGTTGACGGAGATAATTCAACTCCTTTGCGACCAGCCTTGGCCTCTCCCGTTGCGCAGGGACCTTCTCTCACAAGCGTGCGGGAAGATTTTTCACCCAGCCCCAGACAAGGTGGCTCTTTGGGCCTGGCCCGTGAGAGGTTAAACTTGAGTGTGACGGGTTTGCCTCCAAACGTGATTGAAACAATTCAGAACGCACGAGCAGCTTCAACGCGCTCTGCATATGATCGGAAATGGACTGTGTTCGAGCGATGGTGCGCTCTCAGACAAATTGTTCCTCTTCTCTGTTCTGTTGCGGATGTGTTATGTTTTCTGCAGAAACTTTTGGATAAAGGCAGAGCTTTTTCAACTGTTAAAGTTTATCTTGCCGCAATTTCTGCGTGTCATGTGGGGTTTGACAGAAACACTATAGGTCAACACCCGCTTGTATGCAGGTTTATGAGAGGTGCACGGTGTTTGAACAGGGTTTCAAAGCCATTGATTCCGCCGTGGGATCTGTCTGTGGTGCTTAACGCACTATCTCAGCCCCCGTTTGAGCCTATAGAGAGTGTTGAATTAAAGCTCCTTTCGCTAAAGGCTGTTTTATTATTGGCTCTTTCAACCGCCAAGCGAGTTAGTTAAATTCACACGTTACCAGTTTATAACTCTTGTATGCAGTTCGTTATGGATTACTCGAGAGTAACTCTCAAAACGAATCCAGCGTTTGTCCCTAAAGTGAGCGAGTCAGCTCTCGCCTGTAAACAGGTGGATTTACTGGCTTTCCATCCGCAGCCTTTTTCCTCGTCAGAGGATGCGCGGCTTCATTGCTTGTGCCCTGTCCGTGCGTTGCGTTATTATGTGGACAGAACAAAAGCGCTGAGGAAGAGTAATCAGTTATTTGTTTCATGGGCTGATTCTCATAAGGGGAAACCTATTTCACGTCAGCGCCTGTCCCACTGGGTAGTGGAAGCCTTTATATTAGGTTATAATGGCATGGGTCTTTGTCCTCTGGAAGGGCTGAGGGCTCATTCTACCAGAGGTTTGGCTACCTCATGGGCACTGTTTAAGGGCGTTTCAGTTCAGGACATATGTGCAGCAGCAAGTTGGGCTTCGCCTCACACATTTGTCCGATTTTATAGACTGGATATTACTGAGCCATCACTGGCCCATTCCGTCTTAAGTGTGTAAAAAAAAAAACACTCATTGTGGAGTGTTTATGTCGCATACATCACTGAGTTGGTTGACATGCCTGCTTCGGAAAGCATATCTGCAATACGGGAGTTGTCTATATCCCATAGTGAGATACCAAGCGAATGTTTGAAAGAGAACTTTAGGTTACTTACGTAACCCCGGTTCTCTGATAACATGAGTGAGGTATCTCACCACACGTCCCTCCTTGCAGTGCACGGAGAAGAGATATGCAGAGAATGAAGTAGGGATTACAGGCAGCGGTATATATGAGGGAGGTGGGACTCCTGCATCACTGTCGTGATTGGTCTGTCAACTGACAGACGTGGTATGATTGGTACTTCCAGATCTGTCACGCCCAGAGGCGTTTCCCATAGTGAGATACCTCACTCATGTTATCAGAGAACGTCTCGGGTTACGACTGTAACCCTCGTTCCCTGAGAAGGGAACGAAACGCTGCGTCGAAAATCGACACTATGGGGAACGCCTTCAGCGTGACGCGTCTGAAGCCTGTATGGAACTATTCCAATCTTGATTGGTGCTGCGTGATGACGTCACTCGTGATGCCGCATGTGGCGGTGAACCGGAAACTATAAAAGGACACCGGCAGCATAACAGCGCTAGCTTTCAATTGGTCGAAGCAAGTCGTTCTCAGGAGCGCGAAGGAGTGGCCGAGGGACGCAGCGTTTCGTTCCCTTCTCAGGGAACGAGGGTTACAGTCGTAACCCGAGACGTTCCCTTTCGAGGGAACTCCCGCTGCGTCGAAAATCGACACTATGGGGAACGAATGCCCACTGCGCCACTCCTGAGCGAAACGCCCTGGTCTGAAATCTGGCATACTTAAGACGAGAGAACTTGTGATCCCGGTGTAGAGGGCAGATCCAAACTGTAATGTTTTATGAAGGTGTGAGGGGAGGCCCAGCCTGCGGCATCACAGACCTCTTGAAGAGAGACTCCTGACAGAAGAGCCTTAGAGGAAGCCACTCCTCTAGTCGAGTGGGCTTTCACTAGAAGAGGCGACGGCAAACTGCGCGCCTCGTAAGCTGAAGATATAGCCTCTACTATCCATCTACTGATAGTCTGATTAGAAACAGGAGAGCCCCTTTTAATTGACCCAAAACACAAAAGAAGTTGGTCTGACTTTCTCCAGCCCAAGGTCCTCTGAGTGTAGACCTCGAGGGCTCGGACAGGGCACAATAAATGTTGCTTAGCTTGCTCAACCGACACATGTGGTGGAGGATGAAACGCCTGAAGAATTATAGACCGTGCCACATTTGACGGCACTTTAGGCACATAGCCAGGTCTAGGGTGGAGAATGGCCTTTACCCGGCCAGGAGCGAACTCGAGACAAGAGGGAGCAACCGATAAAGCCTGCAAGTCCCCAACTCTCTTGAGGGACGTGATTGCAAGCAGAAAGGCTTCCTTAAAGGACATAAATTTCTCAGCCACCTCATCCAAGGGCTCGAAGGGGGCCAGGGATAACCCTTCGAGGACCACTGTCAGGTCCCAAGAGGGAACTCTGGACTGGACGACAGGCCTCATCCTCCTTGCTCCGCGAAGGAAACGAACAATAAGTGGGTATCTCCCCAAGGTGCCCACCCCTAGAGGCGTGTGTAAGGCAGCTATGGCCGCCACATAGACCTTAAGCGTGGACGGGGAGAGCCCGTCAGAGAAGCGACTCTGGAGGAACTCCAGCACTGAAGCCACCGGGCAGTTAACTGGGTCCAACTGAAGTTCTCTGCACCATAGGTTAAAAACATTCCATTTTAGAGAATAAAGTTTCCTTGTGGAGGGGGCTCTAGAGTTTAAAATGGTCTCCACAACCTCAGTTGAGAGACCAGTATTTATGAGCTGGTCCCCCTCAGGGGCCAGACCCACAGTTTCCACAACTCCGGCTGAGGGTGAAATATTGTGCCCTCGGCCTGAGAAAGAAGGTCCCTCCTGATCGGGATTTGCCAAGGAGGGCCTGCTAGAAGAACCATGATGTCCGAAAACCATACTCGGGCCGGCCAGTACGGGGCTACTAGGAGTAAGCTGATCCCGTACCGCCGGACTCTCTCTAGAACCCCTGGGAGCAGAGTGATAGGGGGAAACGCATACAGACGTAGCCTCGGCCACGTCTGCACCAAGGCATCCAGCCCCAGGGGAGCTGGATGTGATAGGGAGAACCAGAGTGGACAGTGAGTATTCTCGTGAGTGGCAAACAGATCCACTTCGGCCTGTCCAAACTCCTTCCATATTAGCTCCACCGACTCTGGGTGGAGTCTCCAATCCCCGGGCCTCAGCCCCTGCCTCGACAGAATATCTGCTCCCACATTGCTGCTTCCAGGGATAAACATAGCCTTGACTGAAAGAAGTTTGCCCTGGGCCCAGAGGAGGACCTGGTGCGCCAGTCTGCATAGAGGGCGCGATCTCAGGCCCCCTGTCGATTTAAGTAGGAGACCACTGACGTATTGTCTGTTCACACCAGAACATGATGGCCTCTGAGGTCCGGAAGAAAGTGCTTGAGAGCCAGAATTACCGCCAACATCTCCAGGCAGTTGATGTGCCAAGATAGATGGTGGTCCTTCCAAGGACCCCTGGTGTAGCGGCCTTCCATAACCGCACCTCAGCCTGTTAGGGAAGCATCCGTGGTCACAATCTTTCGTTGACATGGTGCCCCCAACACAGGACCTAGGGAGAGGAACCAAGATTTCTTCCACATTATCAAGGAATGAAGGCATCTGCGCGTTACCTTGATAATGCGAAAAGGGTTCCCCCTCGGGGAAAACCCCTTGGTCTTGAGCCACCACTGTAAAGCTCTCATGTGCAGCAGGCCAAAAGGAACTACGTTGGACGCCGCTGCCAGGAGATCCAGCACTCTCTGAAAGTGCTTGACAGTGATGGTTTGGCCCAGTCTGACACTCCTTACTGTGGTCAAGATGGTATTTACGCGAGCAGGAGACAACTGCGCCCGCATCGTAAGTGAGTCCCAAACTACTCCCAGGAAAATAGTCCTTTGCAGAGGAGTCAATGAACTCTTCTTGACATTGAGTCTCAATCCCAAGCACCTTAGATGGTGCAGAACAACATCTCGATGTTGAACTGCCAATACCTCCGACTCCGCTAGAATTAGCCAGTCGTCAATGTAATTGAGGATGCGAATGCCTTGAAGTCTGAGAGGAGCAAGAGCAGCATCCATACATTTGGTGAAGGTGCGTGGTGACAGTGCTAGACCGAACGGAAGAACCCTGTATTGGTAAGCCTTTCCCCCGAAAGCAAACCTTAGAAACTTCCTGTGCTGCGGAAGGATGGAAATATGGAAGTATGCATCCTTTAGATCTATCGTTACAAACCAGTCCTCGGACCTGATTGGACTTACGATAATAGGTATGGTCAACATTTTGAACCTGTATCTCCTCAGAGACCGGTTCAATACCCTGAGATCCAAAATGGGACGTAAACCCCCATCCTTCTTGGGAACTATGAAGTACCGGCTGTAGAACCCGGTTTCCTGCTCTTGAGGAGGAACATACTCTATGGCCTCCTTTGTTAAGAGGGACTGAACTTCCTGTTCCAAAACCTGACCCTGCTCGGAGCTGACCAGTGTGTGCACGACCCCGTTGAATCTTGGCGGGCGATATTCGAACTGGATTCTGTAGCCCTTCTCTATTATTTGCAGGACCCACTGAGATTTATTTTGAAGACCCTTCCAGGTGTCTAAATAATCTACTAGGGGGATCAGTCTCTCGAGACTGACCTCTGGTGTTAAATTTAAAACCTCGGTGACCTGAGGCAGATGACTGGCAGGTCTTAACCGAAATAATTTTTCTGCAGGCCTCATGAGAGAAAGCGAACTCGACCAGGCCACCAATATTACGGGTGGACGCTGCGATCCACGTTTGCTGGAAACCGATGCGTCCCGAAGCGCCTTTGGCGGCGGGAAGCGAACATCGATTTCCTGAGGGCTCCGCGAAGGAGTGAGTTCTTGACACTCGATCACGGGGGGGAACGCCCTCAGAGGCCTGCGCAACACGTCAGGACCTCTTCGCCGAAGCCTTCCTTGCCTGAATAACGGTCCTCAGATCCGTTTTCGGCAGGGAAGACTTCGGCTGAGAATGTTGTCTCTGGCTCCAAGCCTTATTCGGGGGAGAACGAGAAGCAACACTCTCTTTCTGCACTTGTATGTGGGAGGAGCCAGCGACCGCCCCGTGGGACTGCCCCCTGGCAGCAGACCCACGAGACTGGGGACGACGGCGTGGGATTAGCTGTTTTAATGCAGCTGATTGACGTTTCGTCTCCTGAAACCTCTCGACGACAGTGTCGACTGCATCGCCGAAGAGGCCAGAAGACAAAATCGGGGCGTCGAGGAGGAAGGCCCTGTCCCTGTCCCCGATGCCCGACAAATTCAGCCACAAATGTCTCTCCGTTGCCATAGAACAGCCGATTGCGCGGGCCGTCTCCTTGGTAGCACGGAGAGACAAGTCAACCCGCTCGATGCATCTCTTGATTATCGTCGAGGGCGACCTCCCCGCTATCGTCCACCTCTTTTAACAGGTCGGCCTGGTATGCCTGCAGGAGCCCCATTGTGTGCAGGCATGCACCAGCCCGACCTGCCGCCATATATGCCTTCCCAACCAAGGCCGATGTTGTACGACACGGCTTGGAGGGAAGCGTCGGAGCCCTCAGGGGCGATGCAGCTTTGGGCGAGTGATGAGATGCAAATGTCTCTTGAACCTTAGGCATCGTCCCATAGCCCATCTCTCTCGACCCCATTATGTTGGAATATATATTTACATTGGGGCTGGAAAGTCGAGAGGAGAAGGGCTTATTCCACGATCTTGACACCTCGGTGTGAAGATCGTGAAAAAATGGAAGACTCCGGCGTGAAGGTTGCGACTGGGTTTGCAGGAAGCGCTCATCAAGTTTGCTTTTTACTGTCGCTTCCTGCACCTCTGGTGGCCAACTAATATTTAACTTGGCCACAGCCCTAGTCACAACCTCCAGCAGCTCCTCAGATGCAGGAGAATGGGGTGGCAGATCCCCACATTCCCCTGCACCGATGCTCAAATTATCCACCTCCTCAGAGGCAGACAATTCGAGCATCTGGTCCTCATCACGGGCGGGAGAAGCCGCAGAGCGGGCTCCCGAACCGTGAGCGGGACCATGGGAACTGGTTATTGAATGTTGAGAAAGGGCCTCAGCCGTCTCAACATCCCCAACCAGATCCCTTTGCGATCCCCATGAATGCAAGCGCCGCGCTGCCTCGACAGACGCGGGACCTGATCCCTGGGGAGCGCGTGCCTGACCTGTTTTATCATTAAACAGGCCCAGGCGGGAACGGAGCGTTCTCATAGGCATGAGATCACAATTTGCACAGACAGCACCCTCGAGTGCTGCCTGTGCATGCTCCATTCCCAAACAAACAACACAGAGCGAGTGTGTGTCACCCTCGCTCAAAAAGTGTGGACAAGGGAACGCACACTGCCTGAATTGTTTCTTAGCTACCATATTTCTATATATAAATCACAAACAACACCAAATAAGACACACAGTTTCACATATAACGCTTGCTGAAGATCAGAAAGCTAGCGCTGTTATGCTGCCGGTGTCCTTTTATAGTTTCCGGTTCACCGTCACATGCGGCGTCACGAGTGACGTCATAACGCAGCACCAATCAAGATTGGAATAGTTCCATACAGGCTTCAGACGCGTCACGCTGAAGGCGTTCCCCATAGTGTCGATTTTCGACGCAGCGGGAGTTCCCTCGAAAGGGAACCGGGGTTACGTAAGTAACCTAAAGATTCCTGAAATCACATGACTTTGGCAGTTTAAAACACACTCCGAACCACTGATTCGAAACAAAAGATTCATAAAGGTTTTGAAGCTTCATAAAGCAGTGTTTAGAAAGTGCTTATCACTTACAGAAGACTCGACCAAACATGGACCCAGCAGTGAGGATTATGTGTCTCCGTCAAGGAGATCGCTGCCTGGAGGACTATGTGACGGACTTTATCCAACTGGCTCATTTGGCCAAAGTAATTCCCTGGACTTTTGTTATACTTCTTGTTTCCTGTTCTGACTGCCATCTTTGTAGTCCTTTTGTAGTTTTATTGTTGATTTCTCTTTGATTGTCTCTCCCAGGTGTCCTGTTAGCTTGTTATTTTGCCTTTTCTTTCCCTACTCGATACAGTTACGTTTTTACAATTTTATAGCTAAGAGTCCTTAAGAAGTCTTAAATGCAGTTTTATCAATTGGAAGCCCCTAAAAAGTCTTAAATATCTTGAATAGTATCAAAACATATCTAATATCTCTCACATTAAAAATATTGGATTTGTGTCATAGTCAAAGTCATAGGATACATATTGTTTATGTTGAAAGTGCCGAATGGTAAATCACATCTGTTGTTTGGTTTGATATCTTTTTAGTTGATGTTGCTTTTGTAAATCCATATGTGGAGTATAATTTTCAGTATTTTCTATGAGTTAGTTTGTAATTACTGTAGGTAGCAAATTTTAAAGCAGGTGGTTATTTGAGGGTGTGAGGAGATTTTTGTGACTTTCAAGCCACTCATCTGATTCTGAATAACATTTGTAAAAACAAAAAACATTCTTTATTTCAATGTTTCAATACTGTAGCTCAAAGACATTTTATAGATCTATTACCTTGTGTTAAAACTCTTACAGACCAAATATGATGTCACTTATATTTGCATATCATGGATTCAGGACTCATCCCATTAAAAATGCAAGCTGCGTTCCCTTAACACAACTTGGAAGACAAAACCGTCCCACTGTAAGTAACTACATAGATATAACTTCTCTTTTTTTATGAAATTGCATGAATTACATAATCAGACAATAGGACAGAGGTAAATCTGATTCATGCTATTTCTTTTTTTTTATGAAATTGCATGAATTATATAATCAGACAATAGGACAGAGGTAAATCTGATTCATGTTATTTAGAATAGCATTTGAACATCTGATAACTCAATGTTTATATATACTGCAAACAAAACTTTTCTTATAGACTAATGTGGCTTATTTAAAGTAATGTTGATTGTGTTTACTCTGTATAGCCTCAGAATGTTCAGGTGGACTAACAGTTGTATTCCTCATTCATAGATCACAGATGTGTTTTTGACTGTGAAGAGATGAACATCTCCAGTAAGATCTTCACCACTGATGGATCAAACCATTCTGACCACAATAGCACTAAGGTTACATTTTTTAAATGGCCTCCTTGGTAGATATCTTTGTCCTTCTGTTGAGTTTTCCTACCAATGTGATATGGCTTATAGTAAAAGGTAACTACCGGTATATAGTATAGTAAACAGGACTTCAGCCTAAACCTCGCTGTCTGTGAGATGCTCTTATTTGTGGAATCTGTCTTATCTCTTCTCATAATTTTCAAATTCTCGGGATAGATGTGGACTTTTTAGATGTACTAAAAATCACTGGCCGTCCTCTGTTTCAGTGTCTGATGTGTGTTGAGCGTTACCTGGCAGTGGTTCATCCTGTAACCTCTCTGAAGTACAAACCTCTCAGATATAGAGTGATTTGTTCGGTTGGCAGGGTTTGTCTCTTGTGGGATCAATATTATGAGTAAACTATTGTTGTTCCTCACTAAGTTATACTTTGCTTTTTTCTTTGCACAATCTTCTTCTTCATCCAGTTGTTCTGCTGTGTGGCTGTTCTCAGAGCTCTGAAGCAGTCAGGACCAGGAGAGAGAGGGAGAGAGAAAAGGGAGGAAAACCACATGAAGAGAAGAGCGATTTACCTCATTCTAATAATTAATGTGACTATGGTTATCCTATGCACTCCTTATCTTATTTTAATAGATACACAATGGATTTCTGGAAACATTCCTGATACACTATCCTCTATTGCTTATATGTTTCTTTTACTTTGATTAGTTTAGTGCAGCCACTTCTCTTTCTCTATCGGGTTGGGAAACAATTCATCAAATGTCAATAATTCTGTTTTAATAATGCACATTTTACAGTAAAACACATGTAAACAAATCAAATACCCATAATCCTGACAAGCAGAAAAATGTCATTGGACGAGTCTAGGGATACATATACTAAAATGCATGATATATTTCAGTTTTGAAAAGCTACCTTAAAAAGTTGTTTACCTTAACCTTATAAAGCCCTTTTTTCTTAAGTTTGACTGTGCAATGAGAACCTACATGTTCCATCTAAGTTTGAAGATGAGTTACTCGAAGATAACTTGAGTAACAGAGTAGAAGGTTGAGCTTCATGAATGTAGTCAACCCTATGATAATGGTAAAAATTCAAGAAAAAAAGAACGAGATTTGTGCCTCTTATATTTCCATGTGTTATCAAAATGTACCACATTTGTGGAATGCGGTGCATGCAGGCAAATCATGCACATCTGTTGTTTTAGTTTGATTTCCTTGATGCTGATGTTGTTTTTGATCTAATCCAGTGTGACAGAAGAGTATCTGTTTTTTAGTATTTTGAATGAGTTAGATTGTAATTAGCTGGCTATTAAACGGTGGGTGTGATGGTATGTATTTGACAATCAGGGCTGTTTACATGACACCAGACAAAACCAGAAAACTTTTAATGCTTTTTTTGGCCGTTCATTTACACGACAACAGCATTTTTGGGGGCCTGAAAATGCAAACTTTTGAAAATGAGTTTCAAAGTGCAAGTTTTTGAGAACAAACACCGTTGGCATCTTATAAACTTCAAAAACATGGATTTGTGAAAACGTCTACTGAATCTACTGAACTGGCATGCATAATACGGCATTTTAACCTTTTTCATAGACCCGTGTGAACGGGGATCGTTTTGACAAACGGAAAAAAACGCGAAGGAGAAATGTTTCCGTTTTTGTACATCGTTGTAATTTAAATATACCCTTAGTCTTGTTGCTTTCATGTCAGATTATCCAAAATTATTTCTGTGGATATTATCCCTTACGTCAGAATTTTAACTTATTTTCTCATGTAGAGATGAATTACTGACAGTGTTGCTTCAAAACATGTTGTACTGTATACATGTAGGTCTGCTATCTCATGGTAATGCTCTTAAGGATAAATTATTGAATGTCAGGGTTTTAGGACACATCCCAGAAATGAATATCTGCAACATCTGAGGACTGAAGATGTTAAGAGGTTATTGTAGTGTTTGGTTTTGGGTTAGAATGCAACTTTGGTGCTGCCACTCACTGACCAATTGTGCCATGCCAGTTATGTAAAAGCCTTGTTTAGGGTTGGGGTTAGAAGCTGAAAAATATCCATAATGTGACTATTTATTATATATAATGTTATAATATTAAACATATTTTATAATATAAAAACAATAAAACATATGGTGGTTAAACACTTCTGTGTTTCACAATATCTGAAGATTGCAGTGGTTTTAATAAGTAAATATTGTCACTGCTTTTAGTTGCTTACTCCTTGAAAACTGTTGCTTTGTGATATTGATTGTGCTTTCAAGGTTTATTTGTTTTAAAGCTTCAGCCGACAAAAAAAAAAAAAAACATGCCCAAATTGATTCAAGTCTGTTGGTTTGAGTTACTGTAGCTGATGTTGTTTTTGATGTGAACCCAGCTCCGAGTATCTGTTTTCAGTATTTTGACTGAGTTAATTTGAAAAGCAGGTGTTTTGGGTGATTCTTATGACAGCAGTTCTGTTGTTTTCACAGCTGACGCTGAAGGAAATATTTGCATGCATTAGACATATGCCAAAGTGACTTTTGTTATTTATTTAGTTGTGTTCCCCAAGAATTCAAAGCCATGACATATTTGTTTAGGTTCTGTAAACAAAAACATGGTCTTTTCAAATATGATGTCACAATAACACATGCGCATATCAGAGCTTCGGAATCCACCCCATGATGTGCAAGTTATGTTACGTTAAAACTAAGAAGCCAGTAAGTCCAGCTGGTATTTTAATATTCTTTTTAATTATTTATTCTTTCATGTGAAGTTTGATTGGACTAAGGTAATGAACTGATTATTGCTTCTTCTTTTGTCATTGTTCTTGTTTAATAGAAATTCAAAGTTAGCAATTGGATATATTTTGTCATGCACAAAACATTTTATGATCATAATATGCATGAATCCATTGCCATATTTAAGTTTGCATTTGGGTAAACTATATATTTTTTTAGTTGAATTGTGCTGGTGCTCTGATAAAAGCTTTATTTTCTCAGTTTTATGAGTTTGTTTGTTTTGTTTTGTTTTGTTTTGTGGTTGTACAACCATCCTAAATGTAAATGTATTTATTTAAATATAAATATATAACAGCATTTTAAATATTTAATTCAATTGTAATGCTATAATTTTAGAACTTTAAATACTAGGCAATGCACATCACTTGAACTTTTATTTCATTGCACAGTTGCATGGATATTCAGCAAAAATGTTTCTTTCTGTGAAACATAAGTTACATCTATCCCTCTGTTTCTGACCGCACACAGTGAAGAGATGAACATCTCCAATGATATCTTCCCCAATGATGGATCAAACTCTTCCAGTAACTCAAATGCCACTGTGGACCCTGGATTAATGCATTGGGTTTTATATTCAATAATATGTGCTGCAAGTGTGCTGTTGGGTCTTCCTACCAACTCCTATGTGATATGGCTTATAGTGACAGGAACAGGCAATGGACTTGCAGCAGAGTTCTTCAGTCTGAACCTCTCCGTCTTTGAGATGATCTACAGTCTGAAGTCTCTTTTTGAACTTCTCAGATATATGTTTTCTGTTATCTCAAATGCAGTGAATTTCTTTCAAGGAATAGCCACCACGGGTCGTCCTCTGTTTCAGTGTCTGATGTGTGTTGAGCGTTACCTGGCAGTGGTTCATCCTGTAACCTTTCTGAAGTTCAAACCTCTCAGATATAGAGTGATCTGCTCTGTTATTGTCTGGGTGACAAGTTTGTCCTTCAATGGGCTGGTTAATACATTTTTAACAGTCCATGTCAAGTATTTTTCCATATGTTTAGTATTGACACAGATCATCCTCTTCCTCTCCATCCAGTTGTTCTGCTGTGTGTCTGTTCTCAGAGCTCTGAAGCAGTCAGGACCAGGAGAGAGAGGGAGAGAGCAGGAAAACCACATGAAGAGAAGAGCGTTTATTATCATCCGAATAATCACTGTGACCATGGTGATGATATATGTTCCATTTATTATTTCCCTTCTTTTTTCTTTGAAGTCATCAGAAGTTGCAGATGTAATCGCATGTTTAAATTACGCTTGTTTTGGTCTGGCTGGTTTAATGCTGCCTTTTCTCTTTCTTCACCGGGTAGGGAAACTGCCCTTTGTTAAATGGCAAATGCAATAATTTTACTAAACAAATGGCCTCTTGTTGCTCACTCACTGTAAAAAAAAAAAAAAAAAATCACCTATTTCAACTTATAAATTTACAGTTTTTTTTATTCGCTTTGGTACTATTTTCACAAGTAAGGTGTACATTTTCAAAACTCTTAGTGCTAATATCACAACAGATCATCAAAACTGCACTTTTTTCAAACATTTCAGCATGTTTTCAATTGTGTTAGTACAATTCACAAAATAACAAAGTATCCTTTTCACAACACAAAATAAGTGTTTCATCTACATAAATGTTTCATTCACTGTAACTGCCTTTCATAAAGCTCTTATAATCAAGCTTTTGATTTGCATCTCTTTTTGTTCAGTTTAATACATTTGTCTATTATTTAATCCAACTGATCTTAATGGTTAATCAATTAATCATTTAGTACACCTATAGATTTCTATAGATATTGATTCTATATACAGTTTCTATAGAACTTGTTTGAAATTTCCGATATGGATAACCAAATGTAATGAACTCTTTATACACAAGTGATTTATAGATAATAACCACCACTATGTTCAAAGTGTGTGTACACGCATGTGTGTGTGAGAGAGATAGAGAGAAATTTGCCATTTGTGAAAACACTGTAAAGCAGAATAGAGTATAATGGAGAGGAAACGGTCAATGACTGTAATAAAACATTAGATTGATTGGAGATGCATCAGTAGAAGGGAGAGAGATGGCATCAAATACAACATTTTACATTACAGTATGTATGCCATGTGATACTGTAAACAGATTACCATAGTAGAGACTGCCACATTACTGTAACTCAACCTTCATCTGCAAACTCTATTCTAGCACAGAATCTCGTGGATGTGTCATACTTCATCACAGCTTTTGATAACTCACTGCAGATACGATTACAAACATTATGGATTCAATTATATGAGTTAGGTAATGCACTGTACATTCAGTTGCTTCCTCATTTGTAAAGTGTAATCAAATTGGCTGTACAAGTCATTTAAACTTAAATTAAAATTGACTTAGAAATTGTAGTTAAATCTAACTATAAAAGTTTAAATTATTTAGTTAAAATTATTTTGATGAGATATAAGGTGCCATTGATATTGATCATGAACACTTGTTGCTTTAGTAATGCCTATTCTTTCATTCAACTAATGTGCATTTTTATATTTTAAAAGTTGTTCTATGTGTTACTGTTATTCTATATATTAAGTTATCGATTAAAAAAAATCAAGAACTATGAGTGATGTAATAGATTGTGTTTTATTTATACTCATGAAAAATAAAAACTGTGCTTTTGCTAAACAACTAACCATGACGCCAGATTATTTTTTATAGTAACTTTCAGTCCTCTAGTGTTCTATTTGTGTGTGTGTGTGTGTGTGTGTGTGTGTGTGTGTGTGTGTGTGTGTGTGTATACAAAAATGATGAGGTCATCCTGTTCCTTTTCATATTTACTTGTATACTGAAATAATATTGGTTTCTTGTCTAACACCCATATTTAACCATTATGGCCACATTTACATTGCAACAATGGTGTGTTACGACCTCCTCCCAGTCTAGGGTTGGGAGAGGGTAACAAACTTAAATTTAACAAAAAAGAACGCAAACGTAAGTGTGGAGGGTTCCCTTCAGTCCTCTGCCCCAGAAATGTGAGCCAACACTTGATGCAAAAGTAAAATTATTTATTGTATTTAAACAAAGAAAAATGGAAGCTTTAGATCTTCAGGAGAAGGTCAGGCCAAAACAACAAACAAAAGAGGAAGCTTACTATTTGAAAGAAAACTAAATGACCTACACAGGTAAAAGAAAATAAATAAACAACATATGCTTCCCTCCACTCCCTGACTAACCAAAAACAAGGATTAATATATAAAAAGAAAAAGGTGGTGACTCAATCTCCCTACTGCCTTCCAAGACCAACAAAGAAAACGTTGCTATACAATACCTTTTAGTTACCAAACAAAGTTATAAAGAAGAGAAAAAAAAGAGATTGCTTTATCACACAAAGCACACCAAAAACAAGCTCAACTGTACCACACAGGGACAACACACCAGTTTCACTCTTAAAGTTGCAGCAACACACAAGTCTGGTGCAGGGGAGAAGTGAACCCCCCCCAAGCAGTGTTCACTCTGATCTCTTATAGTGCAGCTCTGCAACTCTCCTTACGAGCCTCAGGTGTGATTAATTAGCTGTAAGGCAATCAGAGTGAGGGAGAGACTGACAGAGCATAACAAACACAACAAGTTAACAAAGTAAAATACACATCAAAAACACTTTTTATATAATACGTCTCCAGGACGTAACAGTGTCACGTTATGTGTTGAGTCTTGTGCACAGCCGACACAAAATAAGACATGTGCCAAGTGTCAGCAAATCGGCTTTCGTTCATAACAAAAAGTATATTATGTTACTTAAAGGTCCACTATGTAACTTTTGATGCCGGCGCCGGCGCCCGGGGGTGGGGGGCGTTATTTAGGTATTTGTTTATTTTCTAATTTATTTAACCATTTACTTGATCTAATCACAGGATATGACAGCGCAAAATATGAATCATTGTCCATCATTTTGCTAGCAATTGTTGATAAAGAAACTGTCACGTCGCAATATTGTAAATATTTCCTTCCGGTTTAACCCTCCCATTTATTTTTTTTCATCGGAAAAGTAGGAAACTTGGTAAAGGTTTTGCCACTTGCTGAGTGAACACACACACACACACACACACACACACACAATCATGGACATGATTTGAAAAGGTCAAATGGTCCTGAAAAAAAGAGTCATGCTCAAAAACTGAATAGATAGATTATAACCACTGCATAAATATAATTTCGTACCGTAAAATCCCCCAAAATACTAATTATTAAATAAGAAATATCATTGAACTAAGATATACTGTAGATGTAACACTTTATTATGACGTTCAGTTATAAGTCACTTATAAATTATTAGTCAATGATGAGCTAATCATTTACAAATCTTGACTGTATGTTCATAAATTATTAAGTGGAATGCAAACAATTTTCAAATGTAAGTTATCTTAAAATATGTGTGAATCATTAAATAAATCATCCATATCAAACAGATCACTATTAGATGGTTGATAAGTTATTAGTTGATACATTATTTATCACTTATAAATCATTGAAGTATTTATGTCAAAATTGGGTATTCTAGCTTAATGCATTCTTTCTCTTGAATGTGGGTAAGTTTCATAAAAAAATCAACATTTTGAGAAAAAAGCTGCAAAAATCGCATTTTTTGTCAAAAACTACATCCGGATTCAGAACGATGATTAAAACATAGATGGAGTAGATCGAGTCTATCAACACCCCCAGCACAGTCCTATAGCTCCACCTGGGTTGACATTTCATGCAGTAACATTAGGGGTAATACTTTACAATAATGTTCATAGTTAACAGTTATGTATGGTGGGGAAAGAGTTAACAGTGATTATAGTTATATATAGTTTCACGAGTTCACACTTACATATAATTCTGAGGGAGTAAGATTTAATGCGTTTTTGGCGTGCTGTCCGGAGGGAGGGCTCCGAGCTCGGAATTCAGCCCGAACCCAGAGTACTCCCCCCGTATGTAAGTGATTTTATAGAACTAGGAGTGTGGAGAAGGGGTGGAGGGGGGATGCTGCAAAACTGTCAATGGATCGAGGTAAGACTGCTGAGTCTATATGTACCCTCTTATCATTGATTGCTGATTGCTGTCCACTCGTGTTAATTATCTGAACGTGCTCCTCCCGAACTTAGTTAATAAAACTTCATTATAATTATGAATATCTTTCTTACAAAAACACATCTCTTCGCTTCAGAAGGCCTATATTATGCTCATTCGCTGTGGTGGAAATGAGGTTGGCAGGTTATTTGTTTTACAAATTGTGTCTAATTTATAGAATTCCCTATTTTACTAAAGCACAATCTGATAAACCATTTCACATCCCTGACTTGTGTATACAGACACTGATTAACCTCTGTATTGTTGCTTTAATACTCTTGTCTCATCCTGTGTAACACTCTTAAAAACACTGTCTTTGATAAGCAAATATGATGCACAAATTTGAATTCAGTGCTCCATAAGAATGTTGCATCCTCTTGTGAAACAAATCGACTGGGAAATCAAATTTATAACTACATCTAACCCTTACAGATATATATATTTTTTCCTGATTTTTTTTTTAATCACTGTAGACAACAGGACAGACGTAAAAGGCTGGTGTATACTGCTTGTTTAAAAGACAACAGCGCATTGCAATTCAGAGTAATTTAGAATATCTAAAGTTTCTGCTACTGAAAACTGAAAATGTGAATTTTTTAAGTAAATTTAATTCAAGTCCCAGAGTGTTCTGGTGTTCTAACACTTGTGTCTCTCCACAGTTGTGTCACACTGTGAAGAGATGAACATCTCCAGTGAGATCTTCCCCGCTGATGGATCACTCGGGCAACTTTTCTGATGACTACTTTTTCAATGATACTGGAGTGGAAATTGGTTTTGATATGATTGTAGATATCATCTCCATTGTGTTGGGTCTTCCTACCAACTCATATGTGATATGGCTTATAGTAACAGGAACTGGCAATGGACTTTCAGCAGAGTTCTTCAGCCTCAATCTCTCGGTCTGTGAGATATTGCTCTGTGCTATATGTCTGATCAATGTCTTCTCTTTTTTTTCCTATTTGTTAGTACTGTCCATTGTTGCTTTTATTGGACAAGGGCTCGCCCTGAGTGGTCGTTCTCTGTTTCAGTGTCTGATGTGTGTTGAGCGTTACCTGGCAGTGGTTCATCCTGTAACCTTCCTGAAGTTCAAACCTCTCAGATATAGAGTGATCTGCTCTGTTATTGCCTGGACTGTAATTTGTACTTTATGTGGGGTCAATATTTTGGCTACGTTTTTTTTGCTCTTTGATTTCTTATATAGTTTTATCCTGGCACAGATCATCCTCTTCCTCTCTATCCAGTTGTTCTGCTGTGTGTCTGTTCTCAGAGCTCTGAAGCAGTCAGGACCAGGAGAGAGAGGGAGAGAGAGAGAGGGGGAAAACCACATGAAGAGAAGAGCATTTCATCTCATTCTAATAATTACTATGGCCATGGTTATCATACATGCTCCTGATATTATTTCAGGGATCATTTTGGGGATTTCAGTTAGTGATTTTGATATAATTGCATCTATTGCGAATTCTAGCTTTATATTGGGCGGTTTGGTGCAGCCTTTTCTCTTTATCCATCGGGTGGGAAAACTGCCCTTCCAGCGGCATTAAAATTGAAAGTCAGACTATGGGGACAGCCAGACAAAATATTTTCCATGTATCCAATTGTTTCTGCATTTGATTAATACTAGTCTGATTGGGATCGAGCAATAGGCCTACATATAAATTGTAAAACATGACGTAAATGTAAAAATACAAATAATAAAAGTGTGATCAAATATTTCGGCCGTTCTGAAATTTTATGCACGTTTTTTTTTTTTTACAGAATTACGAGATTTATTCAAACATTCATTAAAAAAAATAAAAAAATGAATAACAGAAGAAAAAACAAAGGCTATGTAATTCATTTATAATGTATAATGCATATTTACGAACTAACAAGCTACTACTGAATGACTTCCAACGCCACATGACATGATTTTCGCACGCTCTTTAATTAATGTCTTTCCGAGATTTAAACACTTTTTGTGCGATTGCATGAGCAATCACGCATTTGGTTGTACTATAACATATCTTCTGATGCTCATTCACGTTTGTTTATTGCATAGGTTAATTAACAGGAAAGCGTAAGCAAAAATGATCGCTCGTGCTCCATGCTGTTGTTTGAAATGAGACAGATGAGTGATGTCACTCCACATTAAGCAGCGTCAGAACATTTATTGTTCACATTTTGTTAAATAGTTTGAAAGGCGAGCCTTTGTTATATCAAAAATAAAATAACAGAAATTAGTATAAAAAAAAAGTTCACTAATCTTTATATGTGAATAAATTATCCAAATGAATAAATTCACATAGGCTACAATCAGTCAGACTTGCAAATGCAATACTGAGAGAGATTTAAAGGTTGAAGAAGAAAAAAAACACTGTGTAGGCTATTTGTACTTTATGAGTGCTCATTTTACTGGAAAAGATGAACCCTACTATTTTGAAGAAAAATTGTGTTGCGGTCTTACTATACGAAAGTTAAGTTATAGTGTTGCTACTTTTAGTTACTCCACAAAACTGTTTTTAAATGTATGTGATTGTTTAAAGCACCTTAACATAGCGAACGCCATACCACAACAAATTTGTCAAGTCATTGTAGGAATACTGGCTGTTTATCAGTATCGCAAACCATTCATCATTGTTAAGCACCTTGACAACATTGATCATGTTGCTCAATAACAATAAACTTCCAATAACAATTGACAGTGCCCACAACAATGCAGGTTTCATATTAGCGTTTTATGTAAATAAAAATAATAATGCTGTGTTGTTTTAAACCAATTTACCTGTATATGTAATAGAGAGGGATCATATCTTGATTTTATTTGCATGTTCTCAGAGATTCACATGCCATTTAAATTTTAAAACAATTGTTCCGTGCAAAGTACCTCAGTAGATACATAGACGTTTTAAGCAACATTTTAAAATTATATATATAAAAAAAAAATCTAAAAAAGTAATAAATATTTATTTATAGATATGATCCATATAAGATGTAAACAAAAACAGGACACAGGTTAAGGCTGCTCCTTTATTGCGGCTTTGAGGTAAACATAAATGAATGCAGTTTATCATTGTGAGTGTGTAAATACATTTATGCTGTCTCTATCTCTTTATTCTTATAGTTTAAACCCACCTCTGTATCTTATACTAAACTTGTGTAAGTTTAAATAGCAATAGATTTTTTTACACAGTGAAAATAGCAGTATTTTCTTAGCACTAAACTAAATACCAATATATTATTTACACTATGTAAAAATAGCAGTATTTTCTTTGTAATAAGTGTAAATATTAGTTAGATAATATGTATACTAATAAATAGTGGCAGATACTATCTGCAACTCAGATTGGTTACGATACATTAAAATAGCATACAGTGTAAGATTATATTTATTAAAATGAATAAATGGATGCTGCCTTCTTGGGACAATAAAGCCCTCCCTACACCTAACCAAAAAAAACCACCTTATTATTAAACCCACTGTAACGAAGAGGCAGCGGAGTTGGGATCCATGTGCAGTTTTAATAACAGCAGTAAGCGTGGTACAAACAGGCTGGGGTCAAACACCAGCAATAGAGATATCCAAGACAGTACAGAAACGTAGTCAAACGGCAGGCACAGGGTCAGGGCAGGCAGCAAACAATGTAGAGAATATCTGGGCAAACAAGGCAGAATTACAAGGGCATGCAGCAGAGGGTCAACACAATGAAAGCAGTCCAGGGTCAGAAACGAGAAAACAGTAGTAACAGGGATGTCATAATTTGCCTGGGCAGAACAAGACTTCGCAGTGATAGAGTGGAGACTGACTGAATAAATAATCCAGATGATGAACGGCAGCTGTGCAGGTAATCAGTGCCAGGCACGGGCTCATGGGAAATGGAGTTTAAGGGATATTATTCAGGGTCAATATTCAGGGGAGGAAGCCCTCTGGTGGCGAGTGCGAGGAACCACAGAGGCTTGATTAGTGACACCCCCATGTTAGATACTTAGGGAGTTAGAAAAGGGAGTAGAGCAAGTTCGGCTTAAGGCGGATTCGAACTCGGATCGATTTATGGCCAGATTTTGTCTGGCTTAACCAGACATCAGTGGGCAGAGTTAGTGTAAATAACCTCTGCCATCAAAGTGGGCTGTTTGCACTTAGTGTAACACTCTGATATAGGCATGTCTAAAGCCCAAAGCATAGTTGTTTTTTTACACTTATACTAGCGTATGCTTAGAGCCGAATGCATAGCCTTTAAAGCAGTGTAACAAATTAAAGTCTGAATAGAAGTTAAGGCTATAAGAATGTTCTGTCTATGTGTGTGTAACACATTCTGTCCTTTGGGACTTGCCGTAGGCAAGAGAGGAATGGGCATGCACATAGGATGACCGGGGCGGCACATGTGGTTTTTGGTTAAGAGAAAGATTAAAGAAGTGTGCATCGTTCATGGAACTTCTGTGTCTCGTTTTCATTATTTTATTATTCAAGTGTGTTTAGGCGAACCCAATACAAAAGCTTGGTTACAGCAGCAATAAGTAGGAATTCCGTTTTTGTCAAACAGTGACCCCTAGAGTCGCCGTGGAGAACTTGTACTGTCGTAATAGCACTCACGCAGAGATGGCTCGCACTCACGGCCGGATCCCCTCCCCCTGTACACCAGTACCTTTTCACCAGGATGGACGCTGTAATGAGTGGAAATGGCCCCTTTAAGAGCTGCGCGCGCCCAACACCACATGTATACGGCACCGGGTTATTTCTGCTTGATGCTCATTTTATCAGAATTTTATCAGATCTGTTTTTTGCCGTAAAGCAATTCGTTACCTCGCGAGACCTGATATCACACGATACTTCCTAACACTGAGGCCGGAGGCCTTGCACCAAAGTTGCAAGGGTGGTTTTGCGGCTCACAGGCACCAGGGGGGTGCGAGACAACCACCATTCAACACGAAATCAGTAATATAAACATTACAATGACTCCAAAGCTGTTCGGTTAAGGTAAAAAAGTGACTTAGTTCACCTTTAAGTAGGCATTTATTCTAAATTGATAGCGTGCGTGAACGCAGGTGGTCGACACATAAGTTCTAGAACTCTCAGAATTGTGTTTTGGAATTTTCTCAGTGAGAAATGATCACAATGAATGCATCCAGCCCCCTCAAGGGCTGAACGTGCACGTTCTGCTCCCAATACAAATAACAGACAGCTCGTGACCAATGCAGGCGTTAAGAAACACGGACACGGAGGAACACAGCACTTGAATTGTCTGCTTACCTTCTGTCCTTTCTTGAAGACAAAGAAGCTGATGACGTGTTCTCAGGCGCCCTTCTCATATGCTGGGGAATATGCTCATATGCTACCTTGCGAAGCCATGGCACTGGAATGGCGTGTTTGTACACGTGCCTCAGACACCGGGTTCCGCGAGAACGTGTCCCCATAGCGCCAGCAGCTGATGCAGCGTAGAGGTTACCTCAAAAGGGCACTTTATTTTTTTTAAACTTCATACGCACACATACACCCGTGTTGTGCTATATTTACTGTTATAGCAATTGCAACTCTTTATGAAAGGGTCTAATCATTATCACTGGGAGAATCTGGTTGCATGGTTCTCTTTTACTCATTTGCTAGAAGCTAATACAAAACAAAACACAAACTGTTTACTCTTTTAAACACTCCAACAAAATAGTCCTAATCATGGAAGTCCATGAATACGCTCATTGGCCTCAACACATCAGTCCCTTAGTTCACAGAAATAAAAAGTATTACACACAAAAAATACTAACAACTAAATAATAAAGTCTGATGAATCAATCCTTTTTCTACCTTGGGCAGTCAGCAAAAGTCCTGAAAGTCCAGATGAAACAAAAAATCAAATGTCCCCAAAAAGAGAAAAAGTATTATCTGCTGGTTCCAGGCCCAACAAAAACACAGGTTGTCCTACAGCTGAAAGAAAAAAATAATCCGTAGAGGATAGTCCGGGAAAAATATATATTCCAGACTAGTGCGACCACATGTAAAGCATCTTAAAAGTATAATCCTCCATGACTCTTTTTCAGAGGTTATCTTTTTGGACCAAAAGCTCTGGAGTTAGGTAGCCAAAAGCATGCACCTCATCACAATCAAAATGGCCACCCTTTCCCTCTTATGGCCTTGCCCATCATAATAAAAGTCTTTAGCGACCAACATAAGTCCCCTAATTCCTCCTAAGTGAGCTTCGTGCTGGGCAGGGTCACAAAGTATAACATATATCAAATGAATGATTTCTTGCATCTTAGCAAAATGTATTGCCCAGCCCAGTATCTGCTAAATACAACTAAAATTCTTGAAGATATTAAAGTAGTGAATAATTGTATCCCTTAAAACTAATCTTTGATCACCAAAATTACATATTTAAAAAAAATTCCTTGAAAATAGCTTGAATGGAACTCTACACCCTTGCCTCATTATATAGGCGTTTCTAAGAATATGTAAATGAGCTCCGCCTCCACTCAGACATCCACTCGGTGACGTGATTGGTTACAAGTTTAACACCAGTGATTTCAAACCGCATTTTTAAGACTGTATTTGGTTCACTGCAGTTTTAAAGAGAAAATATTCAATGGTGTTGACTCACGAATTTGCACATGGTTTGTCTTAAAGCATATTAAAAACACCACATATACATATAAACAACATCAAAGCTTGATTTTCACCACAGGGAGATATTATAATCATTATTATTACGTATAATCATTAACATCATCATTTTCTATAAAGCTGCTATGAAACAATGTGTTTGGCGAAAAGCACTATACACTAACATTTTCTTGATTTCTGTAAATCAGTAATTAGATAAAAATTCCACAATTTGTCTACATCATCAATCACTTTTGAGTAATGATGTAGACATAAGTGTTATTTTCATACATACTATTTTATGTATCATATGCAAAGCATATGTAGTCAGTAAGAGTGTTCTTTTTTAACATAAAATAGTTTCCATTAGTACCAGGTGCATTTTCATTTCTCATATTTGCATGTGATTAATTTACTGTGACATTCATTTAGTTCATTCATTTGAAATGAGACTCAAGTTGTCCATCTGGCCACTGAATATCGCATCTCAGGTTAGGATTTCTTTATTCATTCTTGTTAGTCAGAATATGTCATTCTTTGTAGGTGTTCAGTCTGGTGACATCAACACTGTTCAGGTTGCATCAAGCCACATGTCTGACGATAGAGCTGATTAGGATCAACTGATAAAACAGATTATTCCCGTAAGGTAAACAGGTTTTCTTTCTGATTGTTTAGTTATTGCCATTGTGGGTCCAAAAGAAACCCAGAACAATCTGTCTTGGTTCTGCTCATTGTGAAAATTCCAAACAAAAGATGTTTGTTAATTATTAACCGAATGGTATACTGTCAAAAAATGATATATTTGGAAACTTTCTGGTTGTCAGATGTTGGTGGAATGTAGTAATGTGATGAACTGCACTTGTGGTTACCACTTTATATTAAATATTGCTTTGTTATGTACTACATAACAAGCTATGTGGCAGGCTGTCTAGCTTTGAAGATTATTAATCTGGTACAAGGACATTACTCAATTGAAAAGTATTAATAATAAATCATAATAATTCAAAAGATTAATAAATACAGTAACAAATGCATTGCATTTTTTTGTGGTTGAAAATTCAATGGAAGCAATTCAATTGAATAAGTCTGAGTCTTTAGTTTTTCTACACTTAAAGAGGACTTAAACATAACTTTTTTAGTGTAATACATTGCCACTAAATATCCAATATTTTAAATATCCTAAATATCCACTTATTTTATATTTAACATTGTTTCTAGTAATTTTTCTGATTTAAACAAAATACACTTTTAAAAATAAAGGTTCCAAAAGGTTTATATATATATTGTGATGCGATAAAGGTTTGTATATATATATAGTGATGCGATAAAGAACGATTTTTGGTTCTCCAAAGAACCTTCCACTGAACAGTTCTTAAAAGAACCACTTTCTCTTATAGTTTTAAGAACATTTAGATCACCTAAATAACCTTTTTCCTCTGTAAAGAACCTTTTGTGTAATTGTGTAATGTTCTTCATGAAACCATTGATGCCAATAAAGAACCTTTATTTTTGAGATAAGATTGATTGACATATTATGTTATACTATTTTGGATGTCAGGTAAACAGAGAGAGAACACAAATGGATATTTCTGCCATGTCCAAAATATATTCTTCCAGCAACATCACAACAAATGACACAAACAAGACTGAGTCACCCTTCGATTTTTACACGGCCGGATGGATCTTCAGCCTTATTGTTGTGCTTCCTGAAAACTCTTATGTGATCTGGCTCATCGTCACAGGAGCGGGAAATGGAGTCGCATCAGAGTTCTTCAGCCTCAATCTGTCCGTTTGTGAGATTTTCCTCTGTCTGCAGTCTTTTTTGTCTCTACTGAGCCGCACTATTCCAAGTGTCTATACTTTTGTGAAATTTCTGACAGGTGTTTCAATGACTGGTCGTCCTCTGTTTCAGTGTCTGATCTGTTTTGAGTGCTACTTGGCAGTCATACATCCCTTCACCTTTCTGAAGTTCAAACCTCTCAGATATAGAGTGATTTGCTCCAATGCTGTCTGGCTTGTGATTGTTATTTCCTGTGTGTTTGCCTGTGTTGATGTAATTCCAAATCAGTTCTATTACTTCATGTGCTTTTCCTTGTCTCAGGCTCTATTTGCTTTGTCTGTTAAATTATTCTGCTGTTTAGCTGTTCTCAGAGCTCTCAAGCAGTCAGGACCAGGAGAGAAAGGGAAAGATAAAGCGAAAGACAACCTCATAAAGAGAAGAGCATTTAATATCATTGTTATGATTATAATGGCAACGGTAGTCACATATGCTGCATATTTGGTGGCAGCACTCATCTATGTTCTGACACATACGTTTATTTCAATGCCCTGGACTGCTGGTCATGTCTGTTTTGTTCTGGGTGGTTTGGTTCAGCCTCTTCTTTATCTCCACAGGACTGGAAAACTACTTTTTTGTAAAGTTCCATAGTCCTTTACACATAATTTATTTCTATTTATTCACATATTGATAATTTTTGTTTTAATTGAAAGGTCAAGTGTACTGGTATCAATGCCTCCCCTTATGAAAAAAAAAGTTTATTCATGCACTATTAGTATAAGTCTTTTAAACTAAAAATAAGAAAGTGAACTTTCAGTGCACTTTTTATGTACATCTCAAAAATATACTTAAAGTTGCACTAAAGTCGCCTATGCTTGACTTGAACTGACAGAAAAGTGTAATTATATTTGGCCTATACTTGTACTCAACCTTTTGATCGAGATAGGCTAATTAAAAGTATAAGTAGTTTGTCATGATTAAATTGGGATTAAATTGTAGTATAGTGAAGTAAACTTAGGAGTCCTGATAGCGGGACGGTGACAGTTAAAGGGTTAAGTATTCTAAGTATACTTGGCTTGTAGTTGTACTCTTTTTATTGAGTAGCCTATTAAATATGTTTTTTCCTCATAGTGTTACTTACTGTCTAATAAACTTACATTACTTTAAAGGTGCAGTGTGTAACATTTTTGAGTATTTATTAACAGAAATGCAATATGACATCCATAACTATGTGTTCAGTTGTGTATAAAGAACTTACTTAATAAACCGTAATGTTTTTATTACCTTAGAATGAGGCATTTATATCTACATAGGCGCGGGAATCCCCTTCTATGAAGGTCGCCATATTGTGACGTCATGTTTCTACCGTAGCCGACAGAGATCAAACAGCGTTACAGAGCGCGTTTCGTCACTACTTTGAAAGAGAAGCCGCAGAAAGCTAGAAGAAGCTAGTCATAAACACCGTGAGTAGTGACTTTCCCTTTTCAGTGATGTAAATATGTAGTTGGATTGTTTCATGTAACTTAATTCTTCTCCCTCGCTGTGTTATGGCTTTGCTATGTGGGGATAAATGTGCTGGTTGCGCTCGTGAGACAGCTGATTAGTAGGCTACTCTTGTCATTGACCGCAAAACAGTTACAGGAATCACCAACCCGTCGATCTTGGAAGCATTTAAGTCGATCGAGTTTCCAAAATCAGAGAAAAAAGCCTATTGTGTGTAGTAAGTGGTGTCTATGGGATGCGGAGGCGCGCGCGCTGTTACCATCACGTCATTTTTGCCGCGCGCACCTTTGGGCTCATGCGGACGCGTCGAGTATAAACAAGGCTTTACACTTTAACCAGCTCAGCCACAGTAACAGCTCATATTAGCCAGCTAAACTTTTACTACCCTGTTAGAAAAAATATATAACGTTAGTTGCATAGTTTCATGTGGTTCTTCTCCCTCGCTGTATTATTGGGTTTGCTATGTGGGGAGAAATGTTCTGGTTACGTTCGTGAGACAATCAGCTGATTACTATTATTATATTATGTATTAAGACCCTTGATCCTTAGCTGACTATGGCTTTGTAAACTTTATCCATGATGTGGTTTATAATGGACTGTGGTACAAAAGCTTGTTTTACTCTGGCTATTCTCTGCTGTCTCAGACGACGGTATTTGTCCCGTTTTAGCCACCGTAGCTTCTTCGAAAGGGAGGGGTGAGCAGTGGGCTGAGCCCTTAGTGTAAACTCGCAAACGAACCGCTAGATGTCGCCAAAAGCTACACACTGCACCTTTAAAATATTGATTATAAAGAAAACAGATATGTTTGTAGTTCTGAGTATCTACATTTTTGTCTTGGCTAGTACACTTGTAGTGTACGTAGGAATTATTTCAAATACTCTTTCCCTGCCATTGACTGAATTTTCCGGCTCTCTATGTTTTCACTGTTATTCAGAAGGAGGCGCTATTACTCATCTTCTTAAGAGTACAGAATCTCCGGATCGAAAACACAGGTGAAGAAGAGGCAGAAACAACTGAAAGAAGATTGCTAACGCAAATGAAAAATAACATGATCATCAAACATTACACAGCATATAAGTTCAAAACTGACTAATGTTACTGAATGAAATGTTGAACCGATGAAGAGGAAACGACTGTGAAGCTGTGCCGGTGTTTCGACCCCCTGCCAAATTATTACCCCCCTCGTTGAAGTCAATACCTGATTGCCTAATCCTAACCCCACCCCTAATCTAAACCCCTCCCCCACAACTAATCCTAAACCTACCAATGCTAGGGGGGTAATAATCTGGCAGGGGTCGAAATTTGGCACAACACCGGTGTTGATGGAATCAAGCTACTCAATCTATGTTTTCATCATCGTTCTAAATCCGATACGGACTTAGTCTTTGTCAAAAATGATTTTCTCAGCTTTTTGTTTACAATTTTGCTTTTTAATGAAACTTACCCAAATTAAAGTGTTGATATAAAAGGATGCACGAGGCTACAATAAAAAAAAAAAAAAAATTGAAAGAGTTAAGAGTTAAGTATACAAAATGAATAGCCTAAATAGGAACATAGGCCTGGTATATTTAAAGTGCAAAAATAATATATTAATTGTAAATTAATAAGTATGATGTTATGTTCACTTAAAGAAAACGTATAAGTAGGCTATATGCTTGCAATATAGTAGTAGTTGAGAGTATACTTCAAAGAGTACTTTTATAAACTAAAAAATTGTGCTACAAGTACCCTATTAAAATAGTAAACTACTGCTATACTGAGAAACGTACTAGTTGTGCACTTAAAGTTTACAACTGTTTACTATGGTTACACATACTGTACACTGAAACTTATACATTAAATACTAAAAAGTGGGCCAATTTAGTCCCAAGCAGTATTTAAATACTACACTTACAAGTATACTACTAATACATTAATATTAGTATACTTACTACATCAAATATACTTAAAAATATACTTGAACATTACTCAAATATAGCCTACTTAATAAAATATACTTGAAGTATACTTCTTTTTCAGTAGGGTGCTCAATGAGAAGTTTAGTTGCTCCATTGCTTCTTAAGTAAATACACCACAATAAAAAAAACACTAATTGCTCTGTATTGGTTTTATAAAACATGGACATTTTGTGTGTGGTCATATATTTATAGAAGCGATTCAGTTTAATGGGCTTACTTCTGTGTCTGTTTCTACATATAAAGAGGACTTTGTATGCGTTTTTACATGTTCAACTTTCTTTAATGTTGCTGTTTAAGCTTGAAAAAGATCTGCAAAATTACAAAGCACAAAGTCACTCCAGAGGGAGTTATACTTTATATCAGTAAACATCTTGATTGTATTTCATCTGGGAATTAACACGTCACAGTATTCCTCATTTAAATCATTCCTGCTCGAAGCATATGCAAAATAAAGGTCTGAGCCCTGATTGAGTTAAGTTGAGTTAGTGAGTTGAAACTCACAGTTATGGTTAGGGGTATGACATTTCCATTTCCAAAACACACCAATCACAACATACTGGTCCAGCTGACCAGTCAGAGCACATTGTTCCTTTCGGAAGGAGGAGCTTTATAGAGACAGGAACTAATCAGGGGTGCGTTTCCCGTACAACGACGTAAGTCGCTGCTTATAGTACGATGCATCGTTGAAGAAACTATCTAGTCACGACTGTTTCCCGAAACCATATTGCCGCAAATTGGTCATTCCCTTTCGTAGTCACTCCGAGTTACGTCGGAATGACGACGAAATGGGGTTTCGCTTAGAACACCTATCGACTTCGAGTATACAAAAACGAGCCAATGGCAAAGAAATGCCATGGGTCTGCGGAATTTGCATGACGTACTCCGCCCCACCTCGTGGGTATAAAAGGAGGACGCCGGCAACATGCAGATATGTTTTTCGCTTCGGAGCCAAGAGTATCTCTTCACTCCACAGCCATTTATGACTTCACTCTACGAGACGAGCCATTCTCTCCGGTGTTGGTGTGGTAGCGATCTGCGGCGAGTTCACATTGCCTGCTGATCTGTGCAGTGATCTGCCAGTGAGTGTGTTCTCCCCGCTCGCTTCGACATCGCTGAGTTTTTTTTTCTCCTCTCACAAAAGAGCTCGCACGCGGCACGTCTTTTTAAAGACGGCTCGCCCGTGCATTTAAAAAAAAAAAAAAAAATGTGGCGGCAGATTGGTATCGGACTCTGATGGGCACCAGCGCTGTCTAGTTTGTAGGGCTTTTATCATGCTTGTACAGCGCTCGTGGGTGATTCATGTTCTCTCTGGGAACGTGATCATCGCGTCATTTAGGTCGAGACTCAATGAACTCGCAAGAGTGAGAGTCCCCTCATCCACACCCCGATCTAACGCTCCCCCGAGGAGTGCTACTTCGGCTGGTGGCCAGGGTGACCTGAGGGTTATAGTCTGGATCAAGGCGCCGACTATCTGTCCGCGACCCCAGCTTCCTCCTGTGTGACGGTGCCCGCTAGTGAACCTCCGATTCCCGCGAGTCGACCTTCGGGTGGCCCGCGAGTTTCGGTTGAAGCTACAGAGAAAGATGCTATGTCTGTTGTAACATCATAAGGTGGGCTTGGTTCTTTTGGAAGTGACGACTCGTCACAGCTGCCACCTTCTGGTGTGTTATGCTGTGCCTGAGTCTGATCCGGAGATGTCGGCCATGCTTTCCTGGGACGATTGGTTTTGGGTAAGGCCGCCGACCCGCGTCCACGGCAAACCCCAATATCTTTCCTCCCGGACGTGCATGATGAGATCTCGATGTCCTGAAAGACCCCCGTGTCTTCTCAGGACCGTTCGTTGGTCTCATCCGCCTTTCCCCCCTCATGGGGCCGCTGCCCATGGATACACTGGGGTCCCCCCGGTTGAAGCGCTCTGTTGCGATGCTACTGTGTCCTCAGAGTGCTTCCCGGCGCTATCCTAAGCACCCGTCCGAAGCCTGTAGTTCTTTTCGTCTACACTAATCTGTGGCGAATTCCTATAGTGCCACGGGACAGGCAGCCGCCTCACTGCATTCCGTGACCGTTCTGTGGTCTACCTGGCCCAGATGCTCACGGTTTTGCAGGAGGGCGGGACTGACTCGAGGCCCTTAATGAGCTACTCAGCGCGCCGCCGCTGACCTTGCTCTCCGAGCGACGAAGGTGGCCACGCGCTCTCCGAGTCAGGTGATGTTTACCACTCTGGGGCGGACCGGTCTGATGTGCTGGAGGTCGGTAGATTCGTCTGCTCACCCCCACGTCCCAGGTCGGCCCCTTCGGCGATGCGGTTGAGTTCTTCTGCCCAATAGTTCTTAACCGCCCGGGAGCAGATTGAGGTTGTTCTGCCGACGGCCCCGCCGTCCGCTCGAAAAAAGGCCCCTCAGTCTGCCAACCGCCGAAGGCGTCCTCCCACGGTCCTAACCCCGCCCGTTCATCCGGGCTGGCTTGGTTCCGTGGGGGATGCCTCAGCCCTCTCCAGCCCCGCCCCCCGCTAGACGCCGGGTTAAGCGGCGCTTTTTGAGATGGGCTGCTCAGAGATGGGACTCAGTTCTTTCCAGGAGTTGGTAGCAGGGCCACTCCTTTCCCCGGTGGAGGGCTGGGGAAGAATCTTTATTCAGAAAGAACTGACTCTCTCATCTCTGAGCACACAGAGTTCTCGGACGACCCAGAGCGCCGCCCACCAGCCGTGCTCTCCTCGTCCCCCTCTGTCCCAGAGTCGGTTGACACGGCGTGCCGCCCACGGGCCGTTTCGTCCCTGTCCCACTCTGTCGCCAGACCCCTGGCAGAGCAGGCCCCCGTGGAACGCTGGTCCTTCCCTGGCCTCCTCTGTCAGGGCGCGGATGTTAACTGCGCCCCCACACCGGATCGCTATGCCGTCCACGTCGGGGCCAGTTACTCCGCTTCGCTGCCCCTCCGGGGGGACGCCGGTGGTCCGCATGACCCCGCTGGTTCAGTTCCTGGGAGCCTGGCTAGAGCTTCCCCAACTGTCCCGCTGGGTCAGCCGCACCGTCCGGTTCGGCTATGCGATTCAGTTCGCACGGTCTCCTCCCCGATACAGGGGAGTCTGCTCCACTTTGGTCGGTGGCTACGCCCCGATCATGCGAGCAGAGATTGCCACCCTGCTGGCGAAGGGTGCAATCGAGACTGTCCCTCCAGCCGAGATGAGGTCCGGCTTCTACAGCCCTTACTTCATTGTCCCCAAGAAAACCGGTGGGTTACGACTAATCCTGGACCTGCGAGTATTGAATCGCTCCCTTCTCAGGAGGCCGTTCAAAATGCTCACCGCCAAACGCATTTTCGACTGGGTGCGGCCCCAGGATTGGCTTGCAGCGATCGACCTGAAGGACGCCTACTTTCATGTCTCCATTCTCCCTCGACACAGACCGTTCCTCCGGTTTGCTTTCGAGGGACAGGCATATCAGTACGCGGTTCTCCCTTTCGGGCTAGCCCTGTCTCCTCGCGTCTTCACGAAGGTCGTCGAGGCAGCCCTTGTTCCCCTTCGGGTTCACGGGGTTCGTATCCTGAACTATCTCGACGACTGGCTGATCCTAGCTCACTCTCGAGACCAGGTTTGCGAACACAGGGCCCTTGTGCTCCGGCACCTAGCCCGTCTGGGCCTTCAGGTCAACTGGGAGAAGAGCAAACTTTGCCCCGTGCAGAGGATCTCTTTTCTCGGTATGGACATCGACTCGGTCGCCATGTCCGCGCAGCTTACGAGCGAGCGCGCGCAGTCACTGCTGACTTGTCTGAGACAAATACAGGGCAAGAGTGCGGTTCCACTGAAACATTTTTCAGAGGCTCCTGGGGCATATGGCATCTGCAGCCGCGGTGACGCCGCTCGGATTGCTTCATATGAGACCGCTTCAGCTTTGGCTTCGCGACCGAGTCCCGAGGTGGGCATGGCAACAAGGCAAGCTCCGAGTTCCAGTGACTTCGAGCTGCCGTCAGACCTTCACCCCGTGGTTGAACCTCAGTTTTCCAGGGCTGGTGTCCCCCTGGAACGAGCGTCGAGTCATGTTGTTGTCTCAACAGATGCCTCCACCACGGGCTGGGGCGCCATGTGCAATGGTCATGCTGCCGCGGGCTCCTGGACAGGACCCCAGCGCCTATGGCATGTGAATTGCCTCGAGTTGCTGGCAGTACGCCTTGCTCTGCACCGCTTCCTAGCGCTGCTCATGGGTCAACACGTACTAGTCCGATCAGACAATACCGCCACAGTAGCGTACATCAACCATCAAGGTGGTCTACGTTCCCGCCGTATGTCGCAACTCGCCCGCCACCTTCTCCTATGGAGTCAGAAGCATCTGAGGTCCCTTCGTGCTATTTACATTCCCGGAGCCCTGAACCGTGCTGCCGACGAGCTGTCACGGCTTCAGCCCCTCCCTGGAGAATGGCGACTCCATCCCCAGTCGGTCCAGCTGATTTGGGACCAGTTTGGCGACGCACAGATAGATCTGTTTGCCTCCCGCGACTCATCCCATTGCGCCCAGTTTTATTCTCTGACCGAGGGCACGCTCGGCACGGATGCACTGGCGCACAGTTGGCCGCGGGGCCGCAAGTATGCGTTTCCCCCAGTGAGCCTTCTTGCGCAGCTCCTGCGCAAGGTCAGGGAGGACGAGGAGCAAGTCCTTCTGGTTGCGCCGTACTGGCCCACCCGGACTTGGTTCTCCGAACTAGTGCTCCTCGCGACAGCACCTCCTTGGCCAATTCCTCTGAGGAAGGACCTCCTTTCTCAGGGACGGGGCACTCTATGGCACCCTCGTCCCGATCTGTGGAACCTCCACGTGTGGCTCCTCGTCGGGACGAGACAGGTTTGAGTACCCTACCACCTCCGGTGGTGGCTACCATCACTTCCGCTAGAGCGTCGTCCACGAGACATGCCTACGCGTTGAAGTGGAACCTATTCGTCAATTGGTGCTCTTCTCGCCGAGAAGATCCCCGGAGTTGTTCGATCAGTCTCGTGCTTTCCTTCCTTCAAGATGGGTTGGAGCGAAGGCTGTCTCCCTCCACCCTCAAAGTTTATGTTGCCGCTATTGCCGCTCACCACGACTTAGTGGAAGGTAAGTCCATAGGGAAGCACGACCTGATCGTCAGGTTCCTGAGGGGGGCGAGGAGACTGAATCCTCCTCGCTCTCCTCTCGTTCCCTCTTGGGACCTCTCAGTGGTCTTAAGTGCCCTGCGGAGTGCTCCCTTTGAGCCTTTGCAATCAGTGGAGCTTAAGTTCCTGTCAATGAAGACAGCGCTCCTGATTGCATTGGCTTCTCTCAAGAGGGTCGGGGACCTGCACGCATTCTCCGTTGACGAAGCGTGCCTAGAGTTCGGGCCGGCTGGTTCTCACGTGATCCTGAGACCCCGGCCTGGATATGTGCCCAAGGTTCCTACCACTCCCTTCCGGGACCAGGTGGTGAACCTGCAAGCGCTGCCCTCGGAGGAGGCAGACCCAGCCTTGGCACTGCTCTGTCCAGTACGCGCTCTCCGCGCTTATGTAGACAGGACGCAGTGTTTCAGGACCTCAGACCAGCTCTTTGTCTGTTATGGTGGGAAGCTGAAGGGAAAGGCTCTCTCAAAGCAGAGGTTGTCTCACTGGATTGTGGACACCATTGCTTTGGCTTACCAGCAGCTAGGCCGACCGTGCCCCCTTGGTGTGACCGCCCACTCCACCCGGAGTGTGGCATCCTCCTGGGTGCTGGCGCATGGCGCCTCGCTGGCAGACATCTGTAGAGCTGCAGGCTGGGCGACACCTAACACATTCGCCAGATTCTATAATCTCCGAGTGGAGCCAGTGTCCTCTTGTGTTCTCGCTTCAAACAGCTAGTTCCGGACCCGCTCAGGTGTCTTCGCTTGCTCGCCATTCCACTCCGCGGACTGGATACGTGCGATATTCTGCTCAGGTGAGCTTCTCCGAAAGCCCTGAGTTCCTCCAGCACCCCTGATGCTAGCGCCAGTGTCTATTGCCTGGGCGTCGGCTAGGTGCCTCCGTGTGCATGGTCCCTCCCATGAGCTACCCCCACACGTGTATTTCCACTGTAAGCCTCTTTTGAGCATGTGTCTTTCCCTCGGCAAGCCACCTTGCCACCCCTGAGGTTGAAATATTCCACCTGCGGCTGGACACCTCAGAGTTTCTCCATATGTTACTTTCAGGTCATATGTGTATTTTTCAAATGCCCCCCCACTGGGTTGGTGATATTTGCATATTTCCCTTAACTTCTTGGGATATGCTTCCCAGTGTACCTTGGTATTCCTGTGCTAAATAGGAGTCCTTCGTCCTAATATCTCGAGGGCTCAGATTTACGCAGGGCACTGGAAGACAGCTGTGAAGGTGGCGTGATTAGACTGGTAACCCCATTTCGTCGTCATTCCGACGTAACTCGGAGTGACTACGAAAGGGAACGTCTCGGTTACGTATGTAACCCTCGTTCCCTGAGTAGGGAACGGAGACGTTACGTCTTCCTGCCACCTCCGCTGTACCGCGGGGATTGCCGAGTTCAGTCTTGGCTCCTCAGCGAAGAAACATATCTGCATGTTGCCGGCGTCCTCCTTTTATACCCACGAGGTGGGGCGGAGTACGTCATGCAAATTCCGCAGACCCATGGCATTTCGTTGCCATTGGCTCGTTTTTGTATACTCGAAGTCGATAGGTGTTCTAAGCGAAACCCCATTTCGTCGTCATTCCGACGTAACGTCTCCGTTCCCTACTCAGGGAACGAGGGTTACATACGTAACCGAGACGTTCAACCGCGTTGGTTTATGACGTCATACATGGTTGAGTAGGCTATAACTTATTTTAATGAAACTGTTTGCAATCGAATTAATGCTAGATGTTTTGATATAAATTACACACCTGGCATCTAAGGACTATTTCAAATTTTTCTCAGTTATTTTGCTTTGTTTCCAAATTCAATTATAGGCTCGTTCTTACATAGTTGAGCACGTTCCCACACGCGCAATCTCTAATAACGGTGCTTTAAATCTCTTGACAAACTAAAAGACGTAAATGACATTTGTATGTATTATAAATGAAATATATAGATTGTAGACTACTGAATGTCAGCTTGCTTATTTTGCTCAAGATAAGGATTTATTAAGTCCACATGTCATACAAACTAGAAACTATGCTTAACCACAGCTCGAGAGCTGTCGTTGCAAACACACAACTTTGTGATGATGTTTGCGAATGTTCTTTGGAACGATGGTTTCGGGAAACACCGACTCGTTGAACTATGCTGATATCGACGATCTTGCGACCGTAGTTGGTAAACGGTGCTTTCGGAAACGCACCCCAGAGCATTACTGCCAGCCTGGATAGAGAGGTGCTGCAACAATGTAAAATATGAGAAAACCCATGTTTTTCACAAGCATGAACACCTATTCTAGTAGACCCCAAAAACAAAATCAAGACTTTGTAAAAGGGCATGATAGCCTATGCACTCTTTAAATGTACAGTTGTGATTTTGTGCTCTTATTCATGTCAAAATTATGAATGAATCAAATTCACTTAGGTTATAGCAATGCAAGTAAGGTATGTGTCAGTTGCTAACACTTAAAAAAGTCATGAACATGAACCTAAAACACATTTTTGGAGATATAAACAGATATGTACAGGCTGCACATCACTGAAGACACTAAAGGCACTCATAAATATTACCAACAAGAGGTATTTTTGCATTTTTCAGAGCAATTTCGTTCTTCTGGGATAAAAAAGCAAAGTTGAAGCAACCTCACAGAATCTGAGATACAGGTGAAACTTGAAAAAATTGAATATCGTGCAAAAGTTATAATTTTGACGATTATGGCTTACAGCTTATGAAAACCCCAAATTAAAAATCTCAGAAAATTTACATGAAATCAATAAAAAAAGGATTTTGAAATACAGAAATGTCGGCCCTCTGAAAATAATAATCATGCATATGTATATAGTTATATGCTACACTAAATATATTAGTTTCACCTTTTAATTTAAATTACTGAAATACACAAAATTTTGCACGATATTCTAATTTCTCGAGTTTCACCTGTAGATGCATCCTGAGTGTCTGATTGTCTGGCGGCCCAATTCTACTATATCCGGTTCTAAGCACTTTTATTCATGAGAAAGAGCTCGTTCAATCCAATCACTGCACCGAAGTATGCATGAGAATTCAAAGAAAATTCTTTCTTTCTTGAAACTTGCATTTAAAATCCACTTGGCTCTAAAAATCTGCCTAGTAATGACAGAAAGGCCCAATTGCAGAAAGCAATCCAATTGAGCATTTACAATGCAAATATTTGCTCTTTCCTCAACTCACCTTTACATGAGCACATTTTCATGGATATCAAATCATTCTGACAGATGATTTCATAACAACTGTTTACATTAGAGTCATCAGGTTTATGTGTGGGAGGCCTGAATGAAATTTTAAACAGATTTGTTTTGTTTTTAAACAGTTTTTTTTTTACTGACATGATTAGATGCTGCCTATTTGTACCACTACCTCTAAGGATATATAAACTGTTTAAGGGTTAACAAACTATTTAACCTGGTATTATTGATTACTCATCTGAGTCAATAACATTACATATGAGTGTATTTCTTTCATTGAGAAAGCAGTGATACTGTACACATTAACTTTCCATTAAATACCTCAAATGTGAACATGCATAAATGCCAAGGCATTAACAGGACTACAGAGCTTTACAAAATGGTAGTTTCCCAATCCGGTGGAGATAGAGGAGAGGCTGAACCAGACCACCCAGCAAAAAAGAGAACTGACCAATAGACCATAACACTAGAATGAACTGTTGTGTCAGAACATAGATGAGTGCTGCCACCAAATATGAAGCATATATGAGAAGAATTGCCATCGTAATCATTAAAATGGTATTAAACGCTCTTCTCTTCATGTGGTTTTCCTCCTCTCTTCTTTTCTCTCCTGGTCCTGACTGCTTGAGAGCTCTGAGAACAGCCACACAGCAGAATAATTTAACAGATAAAGCAAGCAGAGCCTGACACAAGCAATTACACAAGAACACATACATATTAAATATATTAACAACGTTTAACACACAGGTGATAGCAATAATTATCCAGGCCGCAGTGCTGCAGATCACTCTATATCTGAGAGGTTTGAACTTCAGAAAGGTTACAGGATGAACCACTGCCAGGTAACGCTCAAGACACATCAGACACTGAAACAGAGGACGACCCGTGAAGGGAATGCCTGTTAGGAATATCGTAACAAAACAGAGACTTGGAATAGTGCGGCTGAGTAGACACAAAAAAGACCGCAGACAGAGGAAAATCTCACAAACGGACAGATTGAGGCTGAAGAACTCTGATGCGACTCCATTTCCCGCTCCTGTGACGATGAGCCAGATCACATAAGAGTTTTCAGGAAGCACAACAATGAGGTTGAGGATCCATTCGGCAGTGTTAAAATCGAAGGGTGACTCAGTCTTGTTGATGTTGCTTTCTGATGTATTAAAAACATTCATTGCTTTCTCTTTTACTAAACTTCCAAAATAAAAATAAAAAACACACATAAAAACAATATGTTAGTCAGCCTTATAGTACATTCTTAGAAGAAAATGTTCTAAATAGAACCTTTAAAGGGTTCTTTCAGGCACTTTTAGGGTTATTTGGAAGCCTGATTAACCTTTTTTCTGTGTTTGACAAATAACTTTAATAATTTAAAGAATTGCTATAAAAATAATGTTAAAAAGTTACACTTAAAATGTAGATACTGTATCAAGTTATGCATTAGTGAGGTACAAATAATAATTATCTGCGAATAAAATGCTGCTCTATTTGTAGACCTACAGTATATGATTGTTTTTTAGACATTTGTAATTGTAGAAAATCCTGTTTACCTTAAAGGGATGTTTACTCAGTCGATCCTAAAAAGCTCTATCGTCTTGATGCTGTCTGTACAGTGTTGATGTCACCAGACTGAACACCTGCAAAGAATGGCATAATCTGGCTGTATATATTGGAAATGAGAATGAATAGAGAAATCATAACTTGATGTGATATTCCAGTGGCCAGATGGACACCACAGGTCTCACACTTTACAATGAAGTGAACAGAATGTAAATGAATCACATGCAAATGGAGAGAAATGAAAACACTCTTGCTAATGAACACTATTTTGTGTATGAAAATATCACATATGGTGACACGAAAAAAGAATTTTAAGAAATGTTACGATTCTGTACACACATGCAGAACATGGGAGATTGTAAAATATATTTTTTTAAATAGTGAGTTTTTTACAGGGAAACATAACCAAAATAATACATGTAACCATTTATATAACACACATTATATAGAAACAGCAATATTTATGATTACATACTTTGGGGTCAGTAAAAAAAAAAAATATTATAATTTTTTAAAGAAGTTAATACTTTCACTCAGCAAGAACGCATTAAACTAAAGAAAAGTGACAGTAAAGGCATTTACTTTGTTACAAGAAAACCGGTTTTAAATAAATGCTGTTTTTTAAAACCTTTTATTTACCAAAGAATCGTGAAAAAAAAATGTATCACAGTTATCAAAAAAATATTAAGCAGCACAACTATTTTTAACATTGTAATAAATGTTTTACGTTGAAAAGGAAGCACATATACATTTATAATATATATAATTATATTATGAATTTAAAATAATTCAATCTAAAATAAATTATATAAATACATTTAAAAATCCTGATATGTTTTGATGGTAATCAAAAGTTAGAATCTTGCAAAGGCATTACAGAGACTCAATTTTATCACATTTAATTTTAAGACTGGATCATTTTATATCAACGAAATGTGTATTAGATTTTGATGGGCACAATGATTTTACACAATCATGTGATGTTGTTTACATAATTATACATCATATGATTTATAATATTTGCATACAGTTGTGTGCAACAACTAATAAATCCAACATTGTAGATTCTGGAATGTGAGCTGCACTGATCACCATATGACACAGAGCTCCAAGTTTGATATTTGAAATTATTTGAAATTCATTATTCAGGTAACTAAGATTTAATTTAAGTTTCCAATCACAGTTTTTTAACCTAATGTCAAGATTTGAAATTATCAAATGTTTAGTGTGCCGTCAAGATTAGAGGTTACTTTATCACTATGGTTTAAAAAGCAGTAGCTCAAATTGGCAAAATACAACTACATGTTTTCCATAAACAATATGTATTTCTTAAATATTTGTCCAGTACTTTTAGATATTTATTTAATAACAGATCTGTTGACTCAGAAATAGCAAATATACTTCACACTTTACAGTATATTTCAAAGTTGATTGTCTTTTTTGAAAGTCAAGTGAAAGCAGAGTGAGAAAAATGGATTTTCTCTCCGGGTCAAACAATACGACAACAAGCAGCGCTGATTCATTCCAGAACTTTCACACGGCCGGCTGGATCTTCAGCCTCATTGTTGTGCTTCCTGAAAACTCTTATGTGATCTGGCTCATCGTCACAGGAGCGGGAAATGGAGTCGCATCAGAGTTCTTCAGCCTCAATCTGTCCGTTTGTGAGATTTTCCTCTGTCTGCAGTATTTTTTCACTCTACTGAGCAGAGCTTTTCAAAATCTCTGGTTTGTTGTGGTATTTCTGACCGGCTTCTCCATCACTGGTCGTCCTCTGTTTCAGTGTCTGATGTGTGTTGAGCGTTACCTGGCAGTGGTTCATCCTGTAACCTTTCTGAAGTACAAACCTCTCAGATATAGAGTGATCTGCTGCACTGCGGCCTGGATAATCACTCTTGTATCCGGTTTGGTCTCCGTTATCATACTAACATTATCTAATCTGAAAGCATTTATATGGTTATTCTCGGTGCAGTTCCTCCTCTTCCTCTCCATCCAGTTGTTTTGTCTTGTGGCTGTTCTCAGAGCTCTGAAGCAGTCAGGACCAGGAGAGAGAGGGAGAGAAAAGGAAAATCACATGAAGAGAAGAGCATTTAATATCATCGTGATGATAATAATGGCAATGCTTCTCGTATATGCTTCATATTTGTTAACAGGACTCAGCTATTTTCAGACAAATGAGCTTATTTTAACACTCTGGTCTATTGGTCAGATCCTTTTTTTGCTGGGTGGTCTGGTTCAGCCTCTCCTCTATCTCCACCGGACTGGAAAACTACCTCTTTGCAAAGCAAAAAAGTATTTTTGGAAACTGTTTTTGATGGAAAGATGCTTTCTTCTCAAAAAGTCACTAAATGTTACTGGATGACTTTATGGACTAACTGTTGGCATTTCACATCTTTTTTCTCTCCTAATCCGTGCTCACATAGACCTACTGTATTTTAATATATAACATAGTCAAATATCCAATAAAGCATTATCATTTACATATGTTATGTCAGACAACGGAATGAGTAACTTACTCAGAGTAAGGACTGACAACATGTAAACCAGCAGTCCAAAAATTAGTCGCTGGTTGCTTTTTAAAAAAAGTTGCTAATCTGGAACCAAGCAGCTAAATTGCAGATCCATATAGTCCTGTTAATGCTTTGGCTTTCATTTATTTAAAATATGTTTGCATTTTCATAATTTAACTGAAAGTATACTGCTATCAATGTTTGCTTAATGAGAGAAATGTACTAATAGCCTACTCTTCTTAAATATAAGAGTCATTATGACATATGTTATTAATTTATTGCTCATCTTGTGGCTTGAAATATTTAGAGAAATGTTTTTGTATATTATGTGGTAACACCTACATTAATTGGTTATATTTAGTCAAAAACACGAATGAATTTGTTTTACATTAATAGTGTATTTAACCTCAAGAGGGAAGCATGCAATTCTGAAACTTTGCTTGGAAAATGATTTATCGTGCAAATTTACGCAAAAAAAAAAATTTGTATTTACGTGCATATGATATGCACTTTATGGCGTGTAATACGCACGTACCCCACACCACGAGTCCTACCCAAGGGGTTTACAGTGCGTATCATATGCACTTAAAAACTATTTTTTTGCGTATAAATTGCACGGTAAATACAATTCATGCATTTTCATGAGATCATGTTGGCTAGTCATACAATACAGAAAAAGCTAATACACTAAAATAACAATAATAATAATGCTATAAAATGTACTCACCTCACTGTATTTAATGTCTAAGTGTGATAATGCTGATCTTGCATGATTTGAACCCTTTGGCCACCAAAACTTACAACTATATTGCTGATTTTCTTTTTTTTTTTTAAATGTGCAAGTTATATGTAATTCCTTTGCAATTCAAAAAGGCTATTTTACATGTCAAAATACAGTGAAAATCTGTATTAACACAATCTATTAAATGCAATACATCACCTGAGGGATTATGCGCTGCATGTGGGATGTGATTTATCAGCTTATTCAATCCCAGATCATTTCTGTTTATGTTACAAAATAGCTTTATTTGTTGTGATCTATGCAGTTAAGAATCACATGGTATTTTCATCTGGCTAATCTATGATTCAGAATATTTGCATTTAGTTTTTTTAATAAATCCAGCATTGTAGATTTGTGAGCATGAGTTGCAGTGATCACCTTACGAGACCGAGCTTAAAGTTTATGTTGAGATGGTGGGATGATTTCACATTCATTATTCAGGTAACCAACCATTTCTAGGAGATTGGTGATACTGTGGAAAACAGTGCAATTGAATGAATTAATTTCTTTATGTTGGTCCAGGACAAAACAAAAGACAGTTGCACGATGAACATCTCGAAGGAAGCTGCAACACTTCTCACACATGAGGAGTGTAACTTAACCGAACAGCCTGAACATAAAATTCCAACATGTGACCTTGCAATAAATGCTATCAACGTCCTGTTTGGTCTTCCTACACACTCCTATATTCTGTGGCTTATCGCCACAGGAGCAGGAAGAGGAATTGCATCCGAAATCTTCATTCTGAACGTCTCTATTTGTGAGATTGTGTTCTGTCTGCGCTCACTGATATCTGCACTTGCCAATGAATTTTCAAAGCTCTTGGAAATTGTGATGTTTTTAACAGGAATTGTCACGACTGGTCGTTTCTTTCAGTGTCTTATGTGTGTTGAGCGTTACCTGGCAGTGGTTCATCCTGTAACCTTTCTGAAGTACAAACCTCTCAGATATAGAGTGATCTGCTGCACTGCGGTGTGGATCATTATTCTTATGTCTTGTGTGTTTTGTCTGCGATTCATAAACCCCTGTGTTAAGCATCATTTTGCATACTTTTACCTGTTACAGTTGTCAGTCTTCCTCTCCATAAACCTGTTCTGCTGTGTGGCTGTTCTCAGAGCTCTGAAGCAGCCCGGACCTGGAGAGAGAGGGAGAGAGCGAAACATGAAGGGAAGAGCGTTTTATGTCATTCTAACAACTACTGTGACTTTACTAATTGTGTATGTTCCTGGTATATTTATGTCATTGCGATATCTTCTGTCAATACCATCTCCCCCAGGACTGGGTACAATGAGTCTTATATGTTATTTTATGGCTGGCTTTGTGCAACCTATTCACTTTATTTACCGTGTTGGTAAACTGCCCTTGTGTAAGTGTAACTAGTTGCTATAAAAAAAATTGAGTTGTGGGTATAAGGAATGTCATAAATTGTAAAGAACATTTATTTTTCCCAAGAAAAACCATGCCGTCTTATTTTCATACCAGTCACAAATCTTCTCTAAATTACATTGATAGCATGGCATTGTCTATACTGGAAATTTCCTGATGTTGTAATTACCTAGATGGTATTGAAAGATGCAGATGAAAAAGAGAGAAATTACAAAGTACAAAGGTTAATCAATTATAAAATAATGTCTATTGGATTTAAAATATATAGGTTAATAATAAAAAAATGTATAAAAATGTTATTAGCTCATACAAGTGAAATAATTTGAATCATATGTTTGGATGATATTCCGATAATACATGGCATATAAAGGGCCTTTAGTAGATTTGTGTAAAACTAGAAATACAAGATAACTAGCATTAATCTTTATGCTTAAAGAAGGCAGCATCCTCAGTATTGCTGGTCAGAGATTGTTTATTTAGCTTTTGGCTTAACTGATTTTGTATTGTATTTTTTTTCTTAAATGAATGCCATTTAAATGTATCAAATAAAATAACCATTTTGTTGTTAAAGCAGCCTCCTGTGAGACTTTACTTAAAACTTTCAAATAAAGCCTGCACCCCTAGCACTTTATGGTTTAGGCATTTGTTTATCCTTTTACACTATTACCAAAGATACACAATTATGTTTCTCCTCAGTCTAGGCTCTAGGGGTATGAAGTATTAAAAAACAAAATGGTAGGAAAAGACGAAAGCATTAATTTAATTTTCTTTATTACTCCATCCTACACCTAGACCGGAGAGAAACTTGATAAATTAGGGGCTCGTCCAGGATCACCAACTGATTGAAAGCCACCTGATAGTCCTTAGCAGAGTCTGAGAGAAAGAAAAACAGAACAAAAAAAAGCAGAGCAAATAAAATAAAATAAAAACACCCCCACTTTATATACCTTTATATACACTGTGGTTTTGCCAAGTAAGGCGTGTTCCTGGATCAACATATTTTGTTGATCCTGGATCAACATTCTTGTCCAAAAATGTAGTCCTAACCATATCCCTATCCCTAAACCTAACCATACCCATAACTCATCTCTAAAATTAGAGGGAAATGATAAGTGAATAACACTTTTGTAGAAGCATAAACTGTAAACTTGTCCCTCAAATCTGATTGGTTGATTGGAATGTTGATCCAGGGTGAAATCATGTCTCCACTATATGTTGTGGCGTTTGTGGTAGTTCGAAACAAGTACCTGGAATACCTACACATAACACTACACTCCACTGTAAAATACAATTGCTGACATCATTAATATGATCTTGTATCACAAGAATGTATCACCCATATCAAGCAAACAAAAATACTAACTTACACGAACAAACACTAACTCTTTCTAGTGCTGTAAAAACAGACAAGTGGAATATTTTGCAATGAAAAGTCAACAAAAGAAGTAGAAAATTTTTAATTAAGATAGTACTTGTCTGCAGGCAACAATTTTTATCAAATGCTAACAAATACCAGCACATCATATTCCCCGGCAGTGAAAAGTATATATTTTTTATGAAAACATGGTGCATTCTGGTGTTTCCACAAATGTATTTGAATGGAAAATATGGATTAGATTACATTTCAATTATTTGTATGCAATATGAGGACAATTTGCATCGATTTATATACAAATATTTTGATTCTTACTAAGAGATGGCTATCTCATATTTGCATATGTGTATTAATACGAAAACTTGTCTTCAGATGTCGAAACAGATGTATTTATAATATGAAAAATATGGATTACAAAATGCCTTAAATTGCATGCCAATTTTTTGTATGCATGGATATGAAACAATGAGGATGATTTGCATTGTTTTGTATACAAATTATATGATTGTTACTAAGAGAGGGCTATCTCATATTTAATCTCATATTTGCATTTTAGGTTTTTTACATGGCATTTCTTTTTTTAAGTCATACATATATATCCGATGTGACAGTTGTGAAATCATTCAACAAATCAACACAGGGATTGAGGCTGATCCAGACAGAGCATTCAATCTTCAGGTGACACTATTTTTTCCACTGAACTATATATTACAATGTGACTGTGATTACTAGACTGAACGATTATGAAGATGAATGGGTATGTAAAATACGTTGTGACTTTGGGTAGCTCAATTTGTTTCGAACAGATGAATCCAAAGGAAATGTGACAGAAAATCATTTGTTTTACTATGCACACGTCTAATGTGCACTATTAAAAATAAAGGTTACAAAAATTATGCCATAGAATAATTAGCATAATTAATAATGTGATGCCAATTGAATTTTTCACCAAAGAACATTTCACTTAGTGTGAAGAAAATGTAAAAAATCTAAAGAACAGTTTTCCAATATAAAGAACCTTTTTTGGTTCAATGGATGTTAAAGGTTCTTCATTGAACCATCAATGTCAATAAAGAAGCTTTATTATTATGAGTGCAGAATCCCAGTTTTAAGTAATTTACTATTGAGATGTAGACTTATGTTGTTTGCACAAAATACCAAGTTAATTTATAATGTTCTCTTCCCATAGGTCACAGTTTTATTGCTGATGTTATACAAGCTTCTAAGTTGAGAAAATAAACGAAAAGGAGATGAATAACTTGACAGTGAACTTCACATCTGCAGCATCTATGAACTCCACTACTCAACAATCACTTAACATTATGGAAATTGTTGTGTACAGCTTTAATTTCCTGGTTGGTCTTCCTACACACTCCTGCATTATATGGCTCATCGTCACAGGAAAAGGAAGTGGAGTTGCGTCAGAGTTCTTCAACCTCAGTCTCTCTGTTTGTGAGATTGGTACCTGTCTGAATTGTTTGTTCTTCATACTGTCAAACTGGTTTCCAAGAATATCACCATTAGCAATATTTTTTGTTGGACTAGGCATCACTGGTCGTCCTCTGTTTCAGTGTATGATCTCTTTTGAGCGTTACCTGGCAGTGGTTCATCCTGTAGCCTTTCTGAAGTTCAAACCTCTCAGATATAAAGTGGGTTGCTCCTTTGCTGTCTGGATAGTCACTTTTGGCTGCTGTTCAGTCTGCATGATCACAATGGCATCTAACTTGAATGCATACACATGGTTCTTCTTGATGCAGCTTCTATTCTATATCTCCATCCAGTTGTTCTGCTGTTTGACTGTTCTCAGAGCTCTGAAGCAGTCAGGACCAGGAGAGAAAGGGAGAGAAAAAGAGGATGAAAATCAAGTTAAAAGAAGAGCGTTTTATCTCATTCTAATAATTACTCTGAACATGTTTGTCATTTATCTCCCATTTGTTATCGCTTGCTTATTTACCCTTGTGGCCCACATGTTTATTCCAATACTATGGAATATTGGTTTCTTTTTTTTTGCACTGGCTGGTTTTTTACAGCCTGTTCTTTATCTTTACCGGTTTGGAAAACTCTCCTGCCTTTGTTCTCCATAAAGCCTGCAATTATGATATTTTATGTTACTAAATACTATTTTAAATATTATGAACAAGCACTTTTGTTATGAACTGCTAATATGAACAGTTAGGCCTATGTTTTATTTAGAGGTTATAAAAATGATTTGTGTTGCGCCTAAATAAAATAGGGAAGTAATTTATTAAGAGAAGTGTATGTCATTTAATTATAGTTTGTGATGTTATTTGTTTATGGTCTATTTCATTTACTATTTCTGACACTTTTTCACAACTTTTTTTTTATTCCAAGTTCTTCCATATGGATTAATAAAACTAAATGTTAAACACTCATTCATGTTATGTGGGATTTGAAGCAATTTAAACCCAACATTAAAATATTTTGGTTTAACCATAAGCAAAATGCAGAGCGAGAACAAGATTGAAATAATTATTAACAGGCAGTATGCATTTTTGTTTTGTTATTGAGACATTATTCTGATTCAAAAATAATCATAGCAGTGATAAATGGCAACATATAAGACTGTTTTTCCCCACACCCTCAAGTACCCTTCGTAGCGTGGGCGCAGAGATCATCAATAAATAAAAAAATCGTTCCTTTATAAGTAACCACTTCGATTTAAAACAATGTAAGGGAATATAATACAACGGAATGTTTTACTCGTGAAAAAATGTGATGACGTAAAAGGAACAGCTGAATCTTTTTTAACCTTTTCATTGAAAGCGATGGTCAGCAACAGTTGCAACGGGACGTAATGTAACATCTCCCATTTCCTCCTTCAGGGAACGAGGGTTACATTAGTAACCGAGACGTACCCTATCAGTTGCTCACGTTCGACGTTACTCCGACGTGGCGACATAATTGGGATCCCTATGGAAAAAGCCACGGTTGCTGCCACATCCAGCACCCTACGCAAGACTTTCAGACCCCCAACTGACTGGGGCGAGAAGGCCTGCGTAGAGGGAGTTCAACTGCTGTTCCATTATACCCCATACAGTGGAACTCTTGGATAACACTGAGTTCCATATCAGCCATATCCACTCCATATCAGCTGGACCACCTGGGGATGGAGTCACCATTCTCTCAGGAGCACCTGCTGCCATGAGAGCTCGTCGGCTGCACGGTTGAGCAGGCCCAGAATTTAAATGGAACAAAGTGACCTTAGATGCTTCTGACTCCAAAGGAGGAGAACACCATGCTCGCACATGGGATCAATGGCCGCCTCTGCGACTTTCGTGAAGACACGGGGCGACAGGGCCAGCCCGAAGGGTAAGACTTTGCACTGATATGCCCTTCCTCAAACGCAAAGCGAAGAAACGGTCTGTGTCGAGGGAGAATTGAGACATGAAAGTATGCGTCCTTTAGGTCGATCGCTGCAAACCAATCTTGGGGATGGATGCACTTGAAAATGCGTTTCTGCGTAAGCATCGTAAACGAAGCATCTTGAACGGCAGCCTGTGAAGGGACCGGTTCAGGACACGCAGGTCCAAGATTGGTCGTAACCCACCGCCTTTCTTGGTTACAATGAAGTACGAGCTGTAGAAGCCGGTCTTCATATCGGCTGGAGGGACCGGCCCGATCGCGTCCTTCACCAGTAGGCTGCCCTGAAGGCTGGGGGAAGCTGGGCGAACTGAATCGCATAGCAGAGTCTGATAGTACAGATGAGCCAGCGAGACGGGCTGGAAAGCGATAGCCAGGCTCCCAGACACCGTGCAAGTGGGACCCGCGGTGGGGCAGCATGGCAACGAGCGGACGGAGGGTCTGTGGCCGGCGGACTGGTGGGATGTGCCGGATGGCCTCCATCTGCTTCTGGGTGGCCGAGAACTGCTGGGCAAAGCTCTCAACTGCGTCTCCGAATAACCCAACCTGGGAAAGAGGGTCATCCAGGAACCGATATTTATCGGTGTCCCTCATATGCGCCAGGTTGAGCCAAAGGTGGCTCTGCTGGACCACCAAGGTGGACATTGCCTGACCAACGGAATGTGCGGGCTCCTTCGTCACCAGGAGGACGAGGTCAGTTGCAGCACGGAGCTCCTGGAGGACCACCTTTATGCATGTCTATGGGCCTGGTGGACCTGCAGAAGCACCATGGCATGGAGGGCGGAAGCAGCCTGTCCACAGGCTCTGTAAGCCTTCGCCGTGAGACCGGACGAGACCTTACGATATAGTTCACTACGGACGCTGGACACGGTTGCATCGCAACTATGCTCCTCTGGTGGGACATACCCCTTAGCCGCTCGGCCATCAAGGGTGGCGAGGAGGGAGGAGCCACTAGAACGTCTTCTGGCACTATACGGTGACGTCCAGGTCCTAGTGAGCTCCTCATGCACCTCCGGGAAGAATGGCACCGGGGCGGGACATCCACATACCCCTAAGCCACTCCGCCATCGAGGCTGGTGAGGAGGGAGGAGCAACTAGGACAGCTTCTGGCACTATATGGAGCCGTCCACGTCCTAGTGATCTCCTCATGCACCACTGGCAAGAATGGCACCTGGGTGGCGCGCTTAGAACCAGTACGGGCCGCCCCGAGAAACCACTCATCCAACCGAGAAGGTTTTGGAGATGTTGGAGGATTCTATGCAAGCCCGACCTTCTCGGCGGCCCGGGAAAGCATAGCCGTCCATTCTGGATTAGAATCGGGCAACGCTACACTCCCCGAATGGGGTAACGCAGCCGAATTCTTATCTCCAAAGGACTGAAGCTCCCCCTCCGATGCTGCGACTGACATCTGATTGTCAGGAGGAACAGGAGGAAGCCCTCACGGTAATCCTCAGATCACCCTGGCTGAGCGCAGAAGGAGGCCTATTCTGAGGTCCAGAATAAGCACTAGATCGGGGCATAGGCGAAGGGACTGCACCTCCCTTGAGGTAAGCGAGTCTTGATCTTAACGCTGCCATAGTCATATTCCCGCATTGGGAGCATGAACTATTCACAAAAGCTGCCTCAGCGTGCTGAATGCCCAAACACGTGAGGCAACTATTGTGGCCATCTGCTGGTGCCAGGGAACGACCGCATCCAGAAACACACAAGCAGAATGACATCCTGAAAAGGACGCAGGGTAATGCTTGTGTTGCTCTTTCAGTTAAAAACAAAAAAGGGAAAATAAAACTCTTTCCATGCTGAGGCACCCAGGGGTAGCCACGGCTGTAATGAGTAAAAACTCAGGAACCCCCACCGAACCGACACACACACACACACACACACACACACAGTGTAATGCTGTGAAAACGCTGTGAGCTGTAATGCTCGTGGCCACCTCTGATCACAGCATCACACCAACGCTGGAACAGAGTTGAGATGAGTTTTCCAACTTGCAGAGTCTCTTCTTGCAGCACTCGTGAAGTCAAATAACATCTCGGCTCCGAAGTGAAAGACAATGTGTGAGTGCACCCGCTTCCTGTTTATACCTGCGAGGCGCATGACGCGATTCACGCACGCCAACGTTCTTTGGCTTGTAACACTTTATTTTCCAGTGTCATTGTTACATAGAGTATGTTACAGTACATGTATGGTAACTAATAACTATACATTTTGCATAATTACTTGCAATTAACCCTAAACCAAACCAAACCAAACCTAATCCTAACCCTATAGTAAGTACATGTTGTTACTCAATATTTCTCAATACTTAAATATATAATTACAGTGTAACAAAGACACCTCAAAATAAAGTGTAACCAAAGTAAATATTTGCATGTCACATGTCAGCTATTTATGTAACCGTGCTCTCATATTAAATCAGTCCACAGATTACTGGTCTGGATTGACACACTTAAGGTGACAAACTCTTTTTTGATATTTTATATCATTGTGATTATCAATGCAAAAGTTGTAGACTATTTTGATGGATTAGCTATTATTTTAATTATTTTAGATTCTAGATTATTATTTCGGGATTTTGATTATTTGTGATTCGATTAATTCAATCACACCCTTTATTGACTTTTCTGGCACTTATATTTTGCTCTGTCTCCTTTGTAGATTACAATTGCACAAATATTTACTAACATATTAGAGAGGCACTGAGCATGAACGTCTCCACTGAGAACTTCACCTCAACTGAGGTTCATCCTTCCACCATAATACAAGAATCTTTGACACTGGTGGGTTTCAGGACTGGTGTGCTTGGCTTTAATCTACTATTCGGGGTTCCTACACACTCCTATGTTGTGTGGCTTATTGCACGAGGAGGAGGAATTCCATCAAACATCTTTAATGTCAATCTCACAGTTTGTGAGATTATTTACTCTCAGATTTTTTTCTTTTATATTTTACAAATAGTCCCAATGCAACATTTTTTACAAGGACTAGGCATCACTGGTCGTCCTCTGTTTCAGTGTCTGATGTGTGTTGAGCGTTACCTGGCAGTGGTTCATCCTGTAACCTTTCTGAAGTTCAAACCTCTCAGATATAGAGTGATCTGCTGTACTGCGGTCTGGATAATCACTCTTGGATCTTGTTTGGCTGCCATACAAATATTATCTAATCAGAAGACATATGCATGGTTCTTCTCAGTGCAGTTCCTTTTCTTCCTCTCCATCCAGTTGTTTTGTCTTGTGGCTGTTCTCAGAGGTCTGAAGCAGTCAGGACCAGGAGAGAGAGGGAGAGAGAGAGAGGAGGAAAACCACATGAAGAGAAGAGCATTTCATCTCATTCTAATAACTACTGTAACCTTAATTGTCATGATCATGCCTTTCATTGTCACAGGATTCCTCACAATTCTGCAACAGAAAGAATATAAAGAAGTTCCAGTGATCTGGTTTCTTAGTTTTATTTGTTTCATTCTGTCTGGATTTGTGCAACCTGTTCTTTATCTGCACAGGGTTAAGAAACTCTTCTGCCTCTGTTCTTGACAAAGCAGAAGTTTTAGACACATTCAGTCTCTGAACCTTTTAGTAATTTACATACACAGTAATGTTCTGTGTATAGTGTATATGCAGAGCCAGCTGATCATAACATCAAAATAACCCCATAAATGGCGATCAGAACAAAAACATAGAAATATGTATTTATAGAATTATGAATTATGTCATTTGTAGAATCTAAATGTATTTTCAACACTGTGGTGTTCAAGCTTTTATTTACACTCTGTCTTTCTTAAACGAAATGTGTGAAGTCTGTTACTGCAGATAAATTAAGGCGGTTTATGATTTATGGGTATTGGGTTGCATGTGTTATATTTTAAAATTAAGGTAAGGTTTGTGTACACTTTTTTTCTGTTTTATTATTTATTATTACTTAATGTATAAACCTTTAACAAAGCAGCTGTTTATGAACATTTTGAATTGGTATGCTCATATTTTGTAATTTAATGTAATATTTATATGTACTTGTTTTAGTTAAAGATAAATCACATGTGAAGTGAAGTTCATTTTTGTTGTTTTTGTATTGATTCAGTCCCGTTTATATATATATTTACATATGTCTTAAAAAAAACTCTCCATATTTTATTTATGCATCCTATCCCACAAGATGATTTGCATTAATGTAAATAGGCTCTGCCCTTTGGAGTGAGGGCACAGGCCTTGTGCCAAATGGAAACATAAGCCCTCACTATCTTCCTCCAAGTGCACACTTTCGTGACACAAAGCCACTTTGACTGTTGGGCAGAAGTCTGCTGTGGAATTCGCTTCAGTGTGGGCTCTGAAGAAATGACAAATAGGACAACTTACAGTCTTGTAGAATTAATGTTGTAAGTCCACAAGACTGCAATAGTTGAGGATCAACTATTCAGAAAATTCGAAATTGCATAATCTCGGAGTATAGGCCTTCAAAATATGTATTATTTGTTCGCAAAAAATATATCTTTTATTTTTCTCCTACTGTTTTTTGGTGAATGTAACGGAGACCGGCGAGTAAACCTCACTCCTCTGATCTCAAAATGCTCTCTAGCGACAGATGCTACAGGCTGCAGTCTTTAGCCTCCTTGTTAGAGCGCCTGACTCTCATGCCGGAGACCCAGGTTCGAGGCCCGCTCGGAGCGGGTCGAGTGGGACCCGGGTGGAGGAATTACATGAATAATGTGTCCGATTCAATTGTTCCCTGCCACCCCGTCAAGAATTGCCTTCTCTTTTTTCCCTTTCTTTTTTACATTTTCACTCTGAATTTCACTTTCATTTGAAATAAAAATAGGCAGCTACCATGAAAATTATTTATAGGATCACAACTCTGACCTGCCAAATTTGCATATTAATGAGCGCAAAGGTGATTACTGTATTTCAACAAATAAAAAAATTCAGTCTGCTCATCACATGAAGCTATTGTGTGACTTCACAAAGGTGTGAAAATAAAAGGTACGAGACTAACTTATGAAAGCCTACTTTTATGGTGTTTTCTTTTTTGGAGTGTGATGGCCCTGTGGTAAACATTCATATTATTAAAAAAGGTAGTTTGTGTTCCTTTGGAGAAAGAAAGCCATACAGGAGATGAAACAACATGAATGGGGTAAGTAAACAATGACAGTTTAGTTTTTTGTGTGAATTATTTATTTAGGACATTTGAAAGCAGTAGGAAAAACTAAAGGAAAGAGGCTATTTCAATTTACACTCTTGAAAAATGGTTCTGAACAGTACCAAATTAGGGTTCTTCGGCTTGTAACAATAGCAGAAACCTTTTTGGTGCTAAATAGAACCCTTTTATAAGTTTCCAGAAACATGCTTTGAAAGTGCTATATAGAACCTTAACGGTGTTATAAATAACCTTTTCAACCATATTTATTTTCATTACTATTAGTACATTATCTTCATATTATTCATATTTTCTTTTTATAAATTATTTATTAATATATATGTATATATAGCTGTGTATTTATATATATATATATATATATATATATATATATATATATATATATATATATATATATATATATATATATATATATATATATATATATATATATATATATATATATATATATATATATATATATATATATTAGCCCTCTATCTGTTTGGTCTTATACTGTATATTATTGCCTCTATTTTGGTTTTACATTTTTTTAAAACAGAATGTTCTTGTTCATGTACTTTAATTTTTTATTGACATGGCAGCAAAAATGACAGTGCTTTAATAACAGTTGTTAGCTGAATACATTAATAAATAACAATTGACATTGAACACAATATAGATGTGATGAAGACCAAGTTCCAGTGAAATATCTTCACAATCGAATCCCCATATGATGTCTTTACGTCCTTCATTATGTGTGTATTCTATAAATATGAATGTAAATATGAGATTATGCTATGGGACAGCATCTGAAATAAACAATTGAGTTTAGAGTTACATTGTGTCTATTCCATTTGATTATGTAAAAACAATTATGTTCATGGAGGCAAAAATTATGACAGAATGAGCCTTTTACCATGTTAAAAGGAAAAAGTGATATAAAGTCTACAGCTTTAATGTTTTTTTTTTGTGACTGGGTATGTTTAGGCATAAAGTCATAATAAATAAATAAAAAATCAAACAATATGGATCAAAAATTCCATATCTCTGTTACTTTGTGGAGAAGATTTGTTACTTACATTGTGGTGAAGAGAAGTTTAGTATCCGTAACTGACCAAAGCTGCTCACACTACATGTTAAACTAAAAGAGAAACATACATGATTGTTAGGAAATTATTGTAAAGTATAAAAGTACCCTAAAATCAAACACAAAGAACCATTTCAGGATGTAAAGGGTTCTTCTGGACGATACGGTTCTAAATTGGACTGTTACTACGTGTAAAGAACCTTTAAAGAGCCATCTTTTTTAGAGTGTATTCATTAAGCAGACGCGATTAGTTTGGTATATTATTAAAAGTCTGTTTCAAATTGTTATTATCATTTGTTTATTTTCTCTACGCTCTAGACCATTTAAAATGTTTTAGAATCTTACCCCTGGTTTCACAGACAAGACTTAGTCCAGACTACAATGCATGTTTGAGCTGTTTTAACTGAAATCAACTTGCACTGGAATATCTAAATATATGTCAGTGCCATTGTTTTGTCTCACACCAGTCATTTTTTTTTTCTAAGACACGTTTATAAAAGCTAATGTCCTAATGAAACTAAGGCCTAATCCTGGCTTAATCTAAGCCCCTTCTGTGAAACCAGGGCTTTGTTTTTTAGATGTTTTCCTTTAAACTGTTCTAAAGGTTTTCCAGGAGAGTCTGCTTTCAGAATGCTATTAGTCTTTTTGAGTATTTTGTTTATATCTCTTGATTATTTGCATGCCATATGTGAGGTGTTTACGTAACCACGCTATTATATCTTCAGTCATTCTACAGAGCAGATGTGCAGAGGAGGATGTCTGGGGTGACGACTTAAGGTAACAAACTCCTTTTGGTTTGTCATTATCCACGGTAAATATTTTAGTATGTATTGTGGTTATCCAAGTAAGAGTTTTAAAGTAGTTTAGATTTGGACTAGTTAATGTGTCTGAGCTTAATTTGTTTCTCCAACCAGGCTTAACACATTATTGAAATGCCTTCATTAATGTATTAATATTGGGAATAGAGATATGTCTTGAATAAAATGTACTGATATTGTAATCTTCTTGTACACTAAATATATACACAAACTCATGATGAGGGGTGTGCTTGAATTACTGTGATATGATTCATTCAGTCACACCCTTTATCATCTCATCTGACACTTATATTTTCCTCTCTGTCTCCTTTGTAGATTACAATTGTTATATATTGATTAGAGAGGAACTGAGCATGAACGTCTCCACTGAGAACTTCAACTCAACTGAGGTTCATCCTTCCACCATCATACAAAAACCTTTGATACTGATGGGTTTCAGGACTGGTTTGCTATGTTTTTGTCTGCTGTTCGGGGTTCCTACACACTCCTTTGTTTTGTGGCTTATTGCACGAGGAAAAAAAATTCCATCAGACATCTTCAATGTTAATCTCACAGTGTGTGAGATCATTTACTGTCTGCTTTTTTTTATTTATATTTTTCAAATATTCCTAAAAGTAGAGATACTACAATATTTTTTGCAAGGAATAGGCATCACGGGTCGTCCTCTGTTTCAGTGTCTGATGTGTGTTGAACGTTACCTGGCAGTGGTTCATCCTGTAACCTTTCTGAAGTTCAAACCTCTCAGATATAGAGTGATCTGCTGTATTGCGGCCTGGATAATCACTCTTGGATCCTGTTTGGTCTCCGTTATCATACTAACATTATCGAATATGAAAGCATTTACATGGTTCTTCTCACTGCAGTTCCTGCTCTATATCTCCATCCAGTTGTTTTGTCTTGTGGCTGTTCTCAGAGCTCTGAAGCAGTCAGGACCAGGAGAGAGAGGGAGAGAGAGAGAGGAGGAAAACCACATGAAGAAAAGAGCATTTCATCTCATTCTAATAACTACTGTTACCTTTGTTGTCATGTTTGTACCTTTTGTTATCACTGGACTCCTGTATGTTCTGCTACAGAAAGAACAGAAAGGAGTTTCACTGATCTGGTTACTTAGTCTTAGTTGTTTCATTCTGGCTGGTTTTGTGCAACCTGTTCTTTATCTGCACAGGGTTGGGAAACTCTTCTGTCTCTGTTCTTAATAAAATTATTGTTTTAGACAGGACATTCAGTCACTAAAGTTAAACCTGTTATTAATTCATATTGGCTATAGTGAGATGATCAGGTTAGCAAAATAAACCCACAAAAAATGTATTTGTAGAAATTGGACTATTAAGTATATGTACTTTTTAACACTGGAGGTGTTCAAGCTTTAATTTACATTTTACATTTGAATTGAAACTTACTTTGTGAAAATAAAATTGTCAAAGAAACAATATCATCTGTTACTGAGAATGAGAATAATTGAAGTCATCCATTGGTTTATAGATTGGTTTATATATTTGAGTTAGCATGTTTTGTTTTAAAATTAAGGTTTGTGTAAACCTTTTCTGTTTTACTGTTTATTATTATTTAAAAATGTATACCAACAAACTGCATTGTAACAATGTTCAGATATAAAAAGGACGAAGAAGTCAGGTCAGTGAGTTCTGAGTGTCTTTTATTAGTTTTTTCTCTCACACAAAAATATACCAAATATGCGCAGTAAACACAGCCGTCTGGTTCAACATAAAATATGTCCTCCAGGTCTTCCTTATTCCCAGGTCTGCAGGTTCTTTTATCCTGTCTCTCCGCCAGTTACTGGAATTACAAACAGTTGTTAATCATTAGCACTTGACCCACTTATCACCGCTCGTCCCCACACTCGCACTCCCCGTGCAGACTCCACTTTACCACGCCCCCCTCGCCACATACCCCCATCGTCCGACTCAGGCCGGGCCCTGCTAAATTCCAGCGTTTTAGCAGGTTGAGGTGATAAATCTGACATGCCCCGCCTCTTTCCATTCGCTGCACCTCGTAACCAAGATCCCCAACTCGCCGTGAGACCACAAAGGCTCCTTGCCACTTGGCGAGTAATTTAGAGCTGGATATTGGAAGCAATACAAGCACTTTCTCTCCCCGTGTAAATTGACACTCTTGCGTACCCCTGTTGAACAGCCGACGGTGTTTGTCCTGTGCCTGGAGCAAATTTTCCATTGAGAGCCGACCCAACGTGTGGAGTTTTGCTCGGAGGTCCAGGACATACTGAAATTCGGGAAAAAAATTACTGAAAAACAAACAGTCACTAGCTTCTGGGTCTTCAGCAAGCACTCTGTGTGAAACTGTCTCTGTCTATTTATTGTTATTTGACCACAAGCATAATATATATCAAACAGGAGTATAAGGGCGAGCAAACAGCATTTTGGATCATGTGTTCCTCCCTGCCCTCGCTTCATTACGAGTGGGGACACACGTGATTTATATGTTGTTTGTTTGGGAGTGGAGCATGCACGGTCAGCTCTAGTAAAATTGACAGTGTTCGTTCATAAATTCCCGACATATAACATATGCACCTTTAAGAGTTTTAGCTCTTAGCTCTTAGCTCTTCTCGAGGGAAGAAAGTCAATAAAGATTCTTTATGGCTCAGATCTCGCGTTTGCTGAGGCAGCGCGTAGATTACGGGTCTGCAATAAAGATTCTGTGACCTCGCGTGTGCTGAGGCAGTGCGTAGATTACGGGACTGCATAAGAGTCTAGTGGCTCAGATCTTGCGTTTGCTGAGGCAGCGCGTAGATTACGGGACTGCACAAGAGTCTAGTGGCTCAGATTTTACGTTTGCTGAGGCAGCGCGTAGATTTTGGGTCTGCATCTCTGCAATAAGAATCTAGTGGCTCATATCGCATTCAGACTATGGTTCTTCTTGTGTTTGAGATTATAATATGAATATTCAGGTTTTATGACGTTGACCTCGGCTCCACTCCAGGGGCGCAGGTGCTTTCGTCTCAGTGTGCGCAGAGATTTCACACGGACAGGCACTTGTTATTATGGCGTCGTGGGTATAGTGCACGTAGCTCGACACAGCTCGAGTTTCCTTGAAAGGGAAAGAAGTGCTGTAATCATGTAAACCCTGTGAAAAATAATGTGTTTTTAGAACAATCAAGCATGAAAGCATATACTAGTACACCCCAAAAACAAAATCAAGACTTTGTAAAAGGGCATAATACGACCCCTTTAAAAGTTGGAAAGGCATTTTTTTCAGGGATTCTAATATTTGTCTTTTTGCACATAATGTAGGTTATAACCCTAATTTGCATGCCACATATGAAGTGTTTATGTAGCCATGCTCTTAAATTTTTTATCATACAGAACCCTGTGCAGAGCTTTCTGGAGTGACTTCACACTGCAGGTAACACACTCTTTAAATCTCGATTAGTTTTGATTGATTAGCTATCGTATAAAATGTTTCTAATTTTATTTGTTTGACCATTAAGATTTAACACATTATTGAAATGCATTCAAAGGACAGATAGTAAAATAAAAATGAAGGGGGTTTTTATGAATCTGAGACATAAACCCTTATGTATAAACATTGAACTTGACATCTTCCTTGAATAAAATTTTCTGACATATACTCTCAAATGTACACATTATATATACAATGTAGATGGGTGTGACTGAATGAGTGGAATTTGATTCAGTCTCATCCTTTATTGTCTCGTCTACCACTTCATGTTCTCTCTGATTTTTTTCTTTTGTAGATAACAATTGCACAATAATTTATTGATTAGAGAGGCACCGATCATGAACTTCTCCACTGAGAACTTCAACTCTACTGAGGTTCATCCTTCCACCTATTTCACAACCTATGAAGCTTTATTAGTGAAGGGTCTCAAGACTGGTTTTCTATGCTGTAATCTGCTGTTCGGGGTTCCTACACACTCCTATGTTTTGTGGCTTATTGCACAAGGAAGAAAAATTCCATTGGAATTCTTCTATGTCAATCTCACAGTTTGCGAGATAATTTACTCTCTAGGTTTTTTTATTTTTCTTTCACAAATATTCCCAAGTCTAGAGTTACTACATCGGTTTTTACAAGGACTATGCATCACGGGCCGTCCTCTGTTTCAGTGTCTGATGTGTGTTGAGCGTTACCTGGCAGTGGTTCATCCTGTAATCTTTCTGAAGTTCAAACCTCTCAGATATAGAGTGATCTGCTGCACTGCAGTCTGGATAATCACTCTTGGATCCTGTTTGGCTGCTATGACCATACAAATATTATCTAATCAGAAGACATATACATGGTTCTACTCGCTGCAGTTCCTCTTTTTCCTCTCCATCCAGTTGTTTTGTCTTGTGGCTGTTCTCAGAGCTCTGAAGCAGTCAGGACCAGGAGAGAGAGGGAGAGAGAGAGAGGAGGAAAACCACATGAAGAAAAGAGCATTTCATCTCATTCTAATAACTACTGTTACCTTGGTTGTCATGTTTGTACCTTTCGTTATCACTGGATTCCTGTATGTTCTGAAAGAACATAAAGAACAGCAAGGAGTTTCACTGATCTGGTCTCTTGGTCTTAGTTGTTTCATTCTGGCTGGTTTTGTGCAACCTGTTCTTTATCTGCACAGGGTTGGGAAACTCTTCTGTCTCTCTGTTCTTCATGAAATGAAAAAGTGAATATTTTATACAGAACATTCTGTCACTGAACCTATAATTAATTAATATATTATAGTGAGTTGGTCTTTTTTGCTAAATAAACCCAAAACAAAATGGTCAGAATAAATGTTCATCTTTTGAATGTTCTTTACGTAATTTGTAGAATGCAGACTGTTACGCATATGTACTTTTTAACACCATAGGGTTTTCAAGCTTTAATTTGCACTGCATGTGTGAAAATAAAATTGTGAAAGTAACAATATCATCTGTTACTGAGAATAAGCGAAGTCATGCATTGGTTTATAAACTGCTTAATAGATTTTAGTTTTGGTTTTGGTTTAAAGTTTTGGTTTAAAATTAAGGTTTGTGTAAACCTTTAATGTTTATAATTATTATTATTTTTAAAATGTATAGAAATGTTCGAGAAAATTCATATACAAATAAACTGTGTTGTTATTTATACACATTAAACTAAAAAAAATTATATAAATGTATGCATTTTATTTATTCATCATTTGATATTTTATTAGGCTAAAACTCAGACTCAAAAACTTAGTCTTAATTTGTCATTATCTCTTGATAACTTTCTCTACACCAAACCACTGAAATTGTTTATTTATATTTGTATGTATATATTTACCAAATTTGAATACAAGAAGAAATCTTAGTATTAGGCTCTTTTAAGAGTATCAAATTACATTTTATTATCTGCTGATGCTGGGAACAAGTACTTCTGCTATTGGATTTGAGTGCAGCCTTTGACACGGTGGATCATGATATCCTTATTTCTTGTCTTGAACATTGTGCTGGTGTTAAAGTTATGCATTGAACTGGTTCAAATTGTATTTGAACAATATAACTTTTTCAGTCTATATAAATGGATGTTTATCCTTAAAATCACATTTGTCCTGTGTGGTTCCCCAAGGATCTATTCTTGGCCCATTTTTTGTTTTGTTTATACTGTATATGCTCCCTTTGGGCTCAATATTTAGAAAACACAGAGTGTTATTCCATTGTTATGCAGACGACACTCAAATATATGTGCCCATTAAGCAAAATGACAGTGCTGGTCTATGTGCTTTAACTGCCTGTTTTTCAGAGATTAGCATGGATGTCCAATCATTTTAAAAATCTCAATGAGAGTAAGACTGAGGCAATTGTGTTTGGACCATTAACTGTCTCTGGCAGCTTAAATCAAGTGTTGGGCAGCTTAGCTGCTTATGTAAAGCCACCTGTTAAAAACATGGTTTTTGTCTTTGACTCTGCCCTGTCATTTGATAAGCAGGTAAATTCAGTAGTCAAATCGTGCTTTTCCAGCTAAGACTACTGGCTAAGGTTGAACAAATGTTTAACCCATGCTGAGTTTGAGAGAGTAATACATGCATTTATATCTACTCGTCTTGACTATCGCAATTCAGTTTATATATGTATTAATCAATCCTATATGAACCGTTTGCAAATAGTACAAAATGCAGCTCCTAGACTTCACTGGCACACATAAAAATGAGCACATTACCCCAGTCTTGCTCTCTCTGCATCGGTGGCAGTGTGTTTTAGAATAGAGTTTAAGATTTTACTCTTTGTTTTTGAAGGTTTTAAATGGGTTAGCACCTTCTTATTTATCTTAACTTGTGACTGTTAACATATCTGCTAGATGTTCAAGGTCATCAAATCAGAATATGTTGAAGGTTCCCAGATCACAGTTAAAAAGAAAGGGAGACTGGGCTTTTGCCATAGTCGGCGTCAAATTGTGGAATAGCCATTCGTTATCTATAAGGGTAATCGCTACAGAATCTCTGTTTAAGACAAAACTCAAAACTTACCCTTTAGAGAAGGCTTATAATATGTGAGTCTTTTTTAGCTTGTTTTTTTTCTGTATGTAAATGTCTTTGTATGTTATTTTATTGTTTTGATTGGTGTTGTTTTTACAACTTTTGTACAACACAATGGTTAGCGACAGTTGTTTTATTGTGCTATATAAATAAATACACTTTTTTATTTTTAAACTACATTACCAGAAAGAAAGAAAAAACACTTTAAATGTTGGAAAGGCTTTTCTGGAATTCGAATATATTTCTTTTTGCAACTTATGTGTATAACCCTAATTTGCATGTCACATGCGAAGTGTTTATATAACCATGCTCTTTTATCTTTAATCATACAGAACCCTGTGCGGAGCTTTCTGGAGTGACTTCACACTGCAGGTAACACACTCTTTAAATCTCGATTAGTTTAGATTGATTAGCTATCGTAGAAAATGTGTCTGAGTCTGATTTGCTTGACCATTCAGATTTAACACATTTGTGAAATGCATTCAAAGAAGTAAGAAAAAAAATTACGAGGGTTTTTATGAACCTGAGCCTCTAACGCATAATCATAGACCTTGACATCTTACTTCAATAAAATGTGCTGACATATATTCTCAAATTTACACATTATATACACAATGTAGACGGGTGTGACTAAATGAGTGTGATTTGATTGATTCAATCTCACCCTTTATCGTTTCGTCTGACACTTTAATTGTTCTCTCTGTCTCCTTTGTAGATTACAATTGCACAATCATTTATTTTTTAGAGAGGCACTGAGCATGAACGTCTCCACTGAGAACTTCACCTCAACTGAGGTTCATCCTTCCACCATAATACAAGAATCTTTGACACTGATAGGTTTCAGAACTGGTTTGCTTGGCTTTAATCTACTATTCGGGGTTCCTACTCACTCCTATGTTTTGTGGCTTATTGCACGAGGAGGAAGAATTCCATCAGACATCTTCAATGTTAATCTCACAGTTTGCGAGATAATTTACTCTTTTATTTTTCTTACACAAATACTACCAAGTCTACAGTTACCATATCGGTTTTTACAAGGACTAGGCATCACGGGTCGTCCTTTGTTTCATTGTCTGATGTGTGTTGAGCGTTACCTGGCAGTGGTTCATCCTGTAACCTTTCTGAAGTTCAAACCTCTCAGATATAGAGTGATCTGCTGCACTGCGGTCTGGATAATCACGCTTGGATCTTGTTTGGCTGCCATACAAATATTATCTAATCAGAAGACATATACATGGTTCTTCTCAGTGCAGTTCCTTTTCTTCCTCTCCATCCAGTTGTTTTGTCTTGTGGCTGTTCTCAGAGCTCTGAAGCAGTCAGGACCAGGAGAGAGAGGGAGAGAGAGAGAGGAGGAAAACCACATGAAGAGAAGAGCATTTCATCTCATTCTAATAACTACTGTTACCTTGGTTGTCATGTTTGTACCTTTCGTTATCACTGGATTCCTGTCTGTTCTGCAACAGCAAGGAGTTTCACTGATCTGGTTTTTTGGTCCTTCTTGTTTCATTCTGGCTGGTTTTGTGCAACCTGTTCTTTATCTGCACAGGGTTGGGAAACTCTTCTGTCTCTGTTCTTCATGAAGTGAAAAAGTGAACGTTTTATATAGAACATTCTGTCACTGAACCTATTATTAAGTATTACATTATAGTGAGTTGGTCATTTTAGCTAAATTAACCCAAAACAAAATGGTCAGAATAAATGTTCAGCTTTTGAATGTTCATGTAATTGTAGAATTTGGGCTGTTAAGTATATGTACTTTTAACACCTGACGATGTTCAAGCTTTAATTTACACACTGTCCTTGTGAAAAAAAAAATTGTGACAATATAATCTGTTACTGAGAATAAGTGAAGTCATCCATTGGTTTATAGAATTTAGTTTGCATGTTTTGTTTTAAAATTAAGGTTTGTGTAAACCTTTTCTGTTTTAATATTTTTTATGGGGGGAGGGGGGGGGGTATGTATAAATGTTAAAAGAAGAATATTCATATACAAACAAACTGTGTTGTTTTTTATGCACATTAACCCAAAACTGTGTATATGAATGTATTTACATTTTATCATTACACGTAAGTTTGGTATTTTATCAGGCTAAATCTGTCTCAAATTGTTATTATCTTTTGGTAATTTTCTCTACACCAAACCACTGAAAATGTTTATTTATAGAATGATTACAAAATTGTCAGGGATTATTTGTGCTTTTGCACCTAATGTGTATACTTTTACCCTAATTTCCATGTCACATGTAAAACCATGCTCGTATATCTTTAATCATACAGAACTCTGTGCAGAGCTTTCTGGAGTGACTTCACACTGTATGTAACACACTTTTTAAATCTCGATTAGTTTAGATTGATTAGCTATCGTAGAAATTGTTTGTAATTTGATTTGTTTGATCATTCAGATTTAACTCATTATTGAAATGCATTCAAAGGATAAATGGTAAAAAAATGACACTGGTTTTATGAATCTGAAACCGCATAATCATAGACCTTGACATCTTTCTTGAATAAAATGTGCTGACATATCAAAGCTACACATATATACACAATGTAGATGGCTGTGACTGAATTACTTTTATTTGATTTATACAGTCTCACCTTTTATCGTCAAGTCTGACGTTTTCTCTCTTTCTCCTTTATAGATTACAATTGCACAATAATTTATTGATTAGAGAGGCACCGATCATGAACTTCTCCACTGAGAACTTCAACTCTACTGAGGTTCATCCTTCCACCTATTTCACAACCTATGAAGCTTTATTAGTGAAGGGTCTCAAGACTGGTTTTCTATGCTGTAATCTGCTGTTCGGGGTTCCTACACACTCCTATGTTTTTTGGCTTATTGCACGAGATAAGATCAGAATTCTTCTATGTCTTTCTTTCTTTCTTTCTTTCTTTCTTTCTTTCTTTCTTTCTTTCTTTCTTTCTTTCTTTCTTTCTTTCTTTCTTTCTTTCTTTCTTTCTTTCTTTCTTTCTTTCTTTCTTATTTGTCTCAAACACATAGATACACAACAAACAAGATAATAGTTAAAACCACAAAGTAAAACACAACCACAAAAAAAAAAAAAAAAAAAATATATATATATATATATATATATATATATAATACCAAAAAAAATTGTTTGAGAAGGAGCAGGCAGAAACAATTAGCTTATTTAAACCTGCCCCATTTAACAAAAATAATAATATTACGAAGCAAATAAATACAGTTACAGCATACATTTTTCTCAGATCTTACATATCTCACAACAATACCTTAACCACAATGCTTTCACATTGCAGATTTAGTCCTGTGTTTCAGTCTATGCTTATCTATATTGGTCCAATAATGATTTCTTTAATCTATTTTTGAACCGAATTATATTATGGCTCTGTTTGATGCCATTATCCAGTCCATTCCATATGTGGGGTTACCCCACAAACTGATATACACATGTTTTTAATAGCAGTTCGCACAAGAGGTTGTTTGAACATACAATATGATTTTAGATTATATCCCCCATCTCTTTCATTAAACATTGCACTTATGTTACCTGGTAAATTATTTTCTTTCACTTTAAACTTGAAATATGTCAATCTCACAGTTTGCGAGATAATTTACTCTCTAGGTTTTTTTTCTTTTTCTTTCAGTATTCCAGAGTCTAGAGTTATTACATTGGTTTTTGCAAGGAATAGGCATCAAGGGTCGTCCTCTGTTTCAGTGTCTGATGTGTGTTGAGCGTTACCTGGCAGTGGTTCATCCTGTAACCTTTCTGAAGTTCAAACCTCTCGGATATAGAGTGATCTGCTGCACTGCGGTCTGGATAATCACTCTTGGATCCTGTTTGGCTGCTATGACCATACAAATATTATCTAATCAGAAGACATATACATGGTTCTTCTCAGTGCAGTTCCTCTTCTTTCTCTCCATCCAGTTGTTTTGTCTTGTGTCTGTTCTCAGAGCTCTGAAGCAGTCAAGACCAGGAGAGAGAGGGAGGGAGAGAGAGAAGGAAAACCACATGAAGAGAAGAGCATTTTATCTCATTCTAATAACTACTGTTACCTTTCAGTCAGTCACTATGAGTTACTTCAGTGACTGACGAAATGGGGATTTCGCTAGAGAGCTCTATCACCTTCGAGTATTAGAAAGCGAGCCAATAGTATGAAAATACCATGGAACTGCGTAATTTGCATTGCGAACTCCGCCCCATCGTATCGGTATAAAAGGTGCCGCGAGTACGCGCCCTTCATGCTTACGTAGACAGAAGGCGGTGTTTCAGGACCTCAGACCAGCTCTTTGTCTGCTACGGTGGGAAGCTGAAGGGAAAGGCTTTCTCCAAGCAGAGGTTGTCTCTCTGGATAGTGGATGCCATTGTCTTGGCTTACAAGGTGCAGGGCCTGCCATGCCCCCTAGGGGTGAAGGTACACTCCACCAGGAGTGTGGCTTCCTCCTGGGCTCTAGCGCATGGCGCCTTGCTAACAGACATCTGTAGAGCTGCAGGCTGGGCGACACCTAACACTTTTGCGACATTCTACAATCTTCGTGTAGAGCCAGTGTCCTCTCATGTACTCGCTTCTAGTAACCAGTAAGTAGGACCTACTCGGTGTCATCGCTTGCTGCGCCATTCCACTCCACGGACAGGATACGTGCAATCCCATTTCGTCAGTCACTGACGTAACGTCTCTGTTCCCTCCTTCAGGGAACAAGGGTTCCCTTTCGTGGTCACTCCGAGTTACGTCGGATTGACGACGAATGGGGTTTCGCTTAGAACACCTATCGACTTCGAGTATACAAAAATGAGCCAATGGTAAAGAAATGCCATGGGTCTGCGGAATTTGCATGACGTAACTCCGCCCCACCTCGTGGGTATAAAAGGAGTATCTCTTCACTCCACAGCTATTTCTGACTTTGCTCCACAATACGAGCCATTCTCTCCGGTGTTGGTGTGACGGCGATCTGCAGCGAGTTCACATTGCCTGCTGATTTGTGCAGTGATCTGCCAGTGAGTGTGTTTTCTCCCTGCTCGCCTCAACATCGCAGAGTTTTTTTCTCCTCTCACAAAAGAGCTCGCACGCGGCACGTCTTTTTAAAGACGGCTCGCCCGTGCATTCGTGGTTGAGGCAGATTGGTATCGGACTCTGATGGGCATGAGCGTTGTCTAGTGTGTTTGGGCTTTGATCATGCTTGAACAGCGCTCGTGGGTGATTCATGTTCTCTCTGTGGGAACATGATCATCGCGTCATTTAGGTCGAGACTCGGTGAACTCGCAAGAGTGAGAGTCCCCTCATCCACCCCCCGATCTTCGGCTGGTGGCCAGGGTGACCTGAGGGTGATGGTCTGGAACAAGGCGCCGACTCTGTGTCCGTGACCCCAGCCCCCCTCTTCAATGACGGTGCCCGCTAGCGATCAGGTGATTCCACGAGTCTACCTTCGGGTAGCCCGTGCGTTTTTCATTTGAAAGCTACAGAGGATGGTGCATGGGCCGCTGCCCATGGGTACACTGGGGTCCCCCCGGTTGAACGCTCTGTTGCGATGCTACTGTGTCCTCAGAGTGCTTCCCGGCGCAATCCTAAGCACCCGTCCGAAGCCTGTAGTTCTTTTCATCTACACTAATCTGTGCCGAAATCCTATAGTGCCACAGGACAGGCAGCCACCTCACTGCATCCCATGACCGTTCTGCTGGTCTACCTGACCCAGATACTCATGGTTATGCATGAGGGCGGGACTGACTCGAGGCTCTTTAATGAGCTACCAAAAAGTGCGCCGCCACTGATCTTGCTCTCCGAGCAACGAAGGTGGCTGTGCGCTCTCCGAGTCAGGTCTGATGTGCAGGATGTCGGCGGACTCGTCTGCTCGACACCCCCATATCCCAGGTCGGTCTCTTCGGCGGTGAGGTTGAGTTCTTCTGCCCAACAGTTCTCAACCGCCCGTGAGCAGATTGAGGTTATTGTGCCGACGGGCCCTCCGTCCGCTCAAATCCCTCAGTCTGCCAACCGCCGAAGTCGCCCTCCCACGGTTCCAGCCCCGCCCGTTCACCCGGGCTGGCTTTGGAAGACCGTGGGGGGATGCCTCAGCCCTCTCCAGCCCCGCCCCCCGCTAAACACCGCACTTTTGAGCAAAGCTTGCAAAGCTGCACTTTTGAGATGGGCTGCTCAGAGATGGGACTCAGTTCATTCCAGGAGTTGGTAGCAGGGCCACTCCTTTCCCCGGTGGAGGGCTGGGGAAGAATCCTTATTCAGAAAGAACTGACTCTCTCGTCTCTGAGCATACAGAGTTGCGGACGACACGGTGCGCCGCCTCCGAGCCGTGCACCCCTCGTCCCCCTCTGTCTCAGAGCCGGATGACAGTGTGTGCCGTCCCTGGACCATACCTGTCTCATCCCCCTCTGTCGCCAGACCCCTGGCAGAGCAGGCCCCCGCGGAACGCTGGTCCTTCCCTGGCCTCCTCTGTCAGGGTGACCGTTATGACCGTGCCCCCACTCTGGGCTGCTATGCAGTCCTCCTCTGGGACGGTCATTCCGCTTCGCTGCACCACCGAGGGGACGTCGGTGGTTCGTTGACTCCGCTGGCACAGTTCTTGGGAGCCTGCATAGAGCTTCCCTGTCTGTTTCGCTGGGTCGCGCGAACCATCGGCTCGGCTATGCGATTCAGTTCGCACGGTCTCCTCCCCGCTACAGGGGAGTCCGTTCCACTCTGGTCGGTGGCAATGCCCCTATCATGAGAGCAGAGATTGCCACCCTGCTGGCGAAGGGTGCAATCGAGACTGTCCCTCCAGCCGAGATGAGGTCCGGCTTCTACAGCCCTTACTTCATTGTCCTCAAGAAAACCGGTGGGTTACGACCGATCCTGGACTTGCCCGTGCTGAACCGCTCCCTTCACAGGATCTTCACAGGTTCAAGATGCTCACCGCCAAACGCATTTTCGAATGTGTTCGGCCCTAGGATTGGTTTGCAGCGATCGACCTGAAGGACGCCTACTTTCATGTCTCCATTCTTCCTCGACACACACCATTCCTCCGGTTTGCTTTCGAGGGGCAGGCATACCAGTACGCGGTTCTCCCATTCGGGCTAGCCCTGTCTCCTCGCGTCTTCACGAACGTCGTCGAGGCAGCCCTTGTTCCCCTTCGGGTTCACGGGGTTCGCGTCCTGAACTATCTTGACGACTGGCTTATCCTAGCTCACTCTCGAGACCAGATTTGTGAACACAGGGACCTAGCTCGCTTGGGCCTTCAGGTCAACTGGGAGAAGAGCAAACTTTGCCCCGTGCAGAGGATCTCTTTTCCCGGTATGGACATCGACTCGGTCGCCATGTCCGCGCAGCTTACGAACGAGCGCGCACAGTCACTGCTGACTTGTCTGAGACAATTTCAGGGCAAGAGTGCGGTTCCACTGAAACATTTTCAGAGGCTCCTGGGGCATATGGCATCTGCAGCCGCAGTGACGCCGCTCGGATTGCTTCATATGAGACCGCTTCAGCTTTGGCTTCGCAACCGAGTCCCGAGGTGGGCATGGCAACTAGGCACGCTCCGAGTATCAGTTCCTCCGACCTGCCGTCAGACCTTCATCCTGTGATCGAACCTCAGTTTTCTCAGGGCAGGTGTCCCCCTGGAACGAGTTTCCCGGCATGTTGTTGTCTCAACAGATGCCTCCACCATGGGCTGGGGCGCCATGTGCAATGAACATGCTGCCGCGGGCTCCTGGACAGGACCCCAGCGCCTATGGCATGTCAATTGCCTCAAGTTGCTGGCAGTACGCCTTGCCCTGCACCGCTTTCGGGCATTGCTCAAGGGGCAACACGTACTAGTCCGATCAGACAATACCGCCACTGTAGCGTACATTAACCATCAAGGTGGTCTACGCTCCCGTCGTATGTCGCAACTCGCTCGCCACCTCCTCTTATGGAGTCAGAAGCATCTGAGGTCGCTTCGAGCCATTTATATTCCCGGAGCCCTGAACTGTGCAGCCGACGAGCTCTCACGGCTTCAGCCCCTCCCTGGAGAATGGCGACTCCATCCGCAGTCGGTTCAGCTGATTTGGGACCAGTTCGGGGACGCACAGATAGATCTGTTTGCCTCTCACGACTCGACCCATTGCGACCAGTATTATTCCCTGACCGAGGGCACGCTCGGCACGGATGCACTGGCGCACAGCTGGCCGTGGGGCCGCAAATATGCATTTCCCCCAGTGAGCCTTCTAGCGCAGGTCTTGCGCAAGGTCAAGGAGGAAGAGGAGCAGGTCCTTCTGGTTGCGCCGTACTGGTCCACCCGGACTTGGTTCTCCGAACTGGTCCTCCTCGCGACAGCACCTCCTTGGCCAATTCCTCTGAGGAAGGACCTCCTTTCTCAGGGACGGGGCACCCTGTGGCACCCTCGTCCCGATCTTTGGAACCTCCACGTGTGGCTCCTGGACGGAACGAGGCAGGTTTGAGTACCCTACCACCAGCGGTGGTGGCTACCATCACTTCCGCTAGAGCATCGTCCACGAGACACGCCTATGCGTTGAAGTGGAACCTCTTCATCAACTGGTGCTCTTCTCGCGAGAAGACCCCCGGAGGTGTTCGGTCGGGTTTCGTGCTTTCCTTCCTTCAAGATTGGTTGGAGCGAAGGCTGTCTCCCTCCACCCTCAAAGTTTATGTTGCCGCTATTGCCTCACACCATGACTTGGTGGAAGGTAAATTCTTTGGAAAGCACGACCTGGTCGTCAGGTTCTTGAGGGGAGCGAGGAGACTGAATCCTCCTCGCTCTCCTCTCGTTCCCTCTTGGGACCCCGCAGTGGTTCTAACTGCCCTGCAGAGTGCTCCCTTTGAGCCTCTGCAATCAGTGGAGCTTAAGTTCTGTTAATGAAGACAGCGCTCCTGGTTGCATTGGCCTCTGTCAAGAAGGTAGGGGACCTGCAAGCATTCTCCGTTGACGAAGCGTGCCTGGAATTCGGGCCGGCTTACTCTCACGTGATCCTGAGACCCCGGCCTGGATATGTGCCCAAGGTTCCTACCACTCCCTTCCGGGACCAGGTGGTGAACCTGCAAGCGCTACCCTTGGAGGAGGCAGACCCAGCCTTGGCACTGCTCTGTCCAGTACGCGCTCTCCGCGCCTATGTAGACAGGACGCAGTGTTTCAGGACCTCAGACCAGCTCTTTGTCTGTTATGGTGGGAAGCTGAAGGGAAAGGCTCTCTCCAAGCAGAGGTTGTTCCACTGGATAGTGGACACCATTGCTTTGGCATACCAGCAGCAAGGTCGACCGTGCCCCCTTGGTGTGACTGCCCACTCCACTCGGAGTGTGGCACCCTCTTGGGCTCTAGCGCAAGGCGCCTCGCTAACAGACATCTGCAGAGCTGCAGGCTGGGCGACACCTAACACATTCGCCAGATTCTACAATCTCCAAGTGGAGCCAGTGTCCTCTCATGTACTCGCTTCAACTAGCTAGTACTGGACCCGCTCAGGTGTCTTCGCCATTCCACTCCACGGACTGGGTACATGCAATATTCTCCTCAGGTGAGCTTCTCCGCAAGCCCTGACTTCCTCCAGCTACCCTGATGCTAGCGCCAGTGTCTATTGCCTATGCGTCGGCTAAGTGTCTCCTGTGTGCATGATCCCTCCCCGGAGCTACCCCCACACGTGTATTTCCACTGTAAGCCTCTCTGAGCATGTGTCTTTCCCTTGGCAAGCCACCTTTCCACCCCTGGGGTTGAAATATTCCACCTACGGCTGGACACCCCAGTGTTCTCCATATGCATCCTTCGGGTCATGTGTGTATGTTCTAAATACCCCCCCCCCCCCCCTTTGGGTTGGTGTTAATTGCATATTTCCTCTAAACTATGGGATATGCTTCCCAGTGTACCTTGGTATTCCTGTGTTAAATAGGAGTCCTTCGTCCGTGCTAGTCTCACAACAAGGATCTCAGATTTACGCAGGGCACTGGAAGACAGCTGTGAAGGTGGCGTGATTAGACTGATAACCCCATTCGTCGTCAATCCGACGTAACTCGGAGTGAACACGAAAGGGAACGTCTCGGTTACGTATGTAACCCTCGTTCCCTTGAGTAGGGAACGGAGACGTTACGTCTTCCTACCACTTCCGCTGTACCGCGGGGATCGCCTGAGCACAGCCTTGTCCTCCTTTTATACCCACGAGGTGGGGCGGAGTTACGTCATGCAAATTTCGCAGACCCGTGGCATTTCTTTGCCATTGGTTCGTTTTTGTATACTCAAAGTTGATAGGTGTTCTAAGCGAAACCCCATTCGTCGTCAATCCGACGTAACGTCTCCGTTCCCTACTCAGGGAACGAGGGTTACATACGTAACCGAGACATTACATACGTGACCGAGACGTTCCCTTAGTTGTCATGATTGTACCTTTCGTTATCACTGGATTCCTCACTATTCTGCATAAGCAAGAACAGAAAGGAGTTTCACTGATCTGGTTTCTTAATTGTAGTAGTTTCATTCTGGTTGGTTTTGTACAACCTGTTCTTTATCTGCACAGGGTTGGGACACTCTTCTGCCTCTGTTCTTGAACAAGTGAATGTTTTAATGCTTTAAATAAACTCTTATTTACACTCTTTCTTTAAGAAAACATACAAACAAGCTGCATTGTTGTATAATAGGAAAGGAGGTTTCTGTATTAATTTAGTATATGAAAAGTTTTGTAATTGAATTGCAATTCGGGAACTCTGAAGAATTTCAGGGAATATGATACAAATATCACAATGGTTTTAATCCTTAAATAATATCTGATCTTACTGATATGTATGTCGCATATTAAGGGAGAAAACTAAAAACTGAATACAAAGTTAGTCACCTGAAGACAAAAATGTCTGTTTTGAGTTTTGTAGATGGATTTCAAAGCTGCATGTCACATAAAACACCAAATATGTAAAGCAAAGTCATCATATATTGCTTCATATTAATTCAAACATTTTCTTTTTTGTCTAAAAGCAGTTTAGTAACCACATTCATTTCTGAAAAGAAGACCACTTATATGTACAACATAAACAAAATAAGGATTCATATTTCTTAAACATTTGCTTCTTTTTTATTTCAATATTTTAAAAAAAGTTTTTTCAAGATCATTTTTGTTGTATAGTGAGTATGGTATTCATTTACTGGTGTTGTAAAACTGCTGCTGTGAGGAACTTTACAGTATGAAAAAAGTGTTTTGTGTGCTTGCTCTAGCTCTAAAAATAAATAACATTTTTGTTGTTGTTAATACATTTTTTACATGTCGGAAAATAACCTTGGACCGATTTCATTTCATGCCACAAGATGATTTGCATTTATGTAAATATGTATCAAACTTTCAAATGTGAAATTTCCACATTTACAGTAGGTTTGTCTATTCTATACAAATATTGTAATTATTTGGGTTTTTTATGTAATATGTACCACATATATCCTCATGACAGCACGTATAAATATCCAAGGCAGTATAGAGATTTATGGTGATCCAGAAAGACAACATTCACTCTTCAGGTGAAGTCCTTTTTAAAATAAATATATCTATATTTATATTATTTATATTGTTTTATCCCCACTTGAATAATATAGGCCTATTAATGTCTCTGTGTTTAGCAATCAGACTATTAGAATTATAGGCAAGACTAGATTAGCTATTCTGTAAAATGGGGTTAAGATGTATTTGTAACAGAACATGTATCATTGTTTTATCCAAAAATGATTTAGTTTGAACTATAATTGTAAACATTAGTAGTTTGGAAGGTGAGCTTTATATTTGTTTGAGAATTATAATAATTTGAACTTCATTTGAACCTTTGAACATGCCATGCTTTTCCATTAAACTAAGCAGTGAATCTTATAATTGAATTATATTTCAAATGGTGAACTTTTGAACATATTTATGGTATTTACTTTTTTTTGTTCTATGTGAGACGTGTTTGTGCACAGTATAGCTTGTTTCTTTTGTTGATGTGATTTGGCTGATATTTTAGTCGTTTCATCCAGTTTCAGAGCAGATGAATGACTCCAATGGAAACTCCACCTCACCTGAGGTTCAGTACAGCAACATCACAACACAAACATCCTCGTCAATGGATGGTCTGAGGATGATTGTGCTATGCTTTAATCTATTCCCCGGAGTTCCTACATACGCCTATGTTATGTGGCTTATTATCAGAGGACGAAATGGAGTTGCATCAGAATTTTTCAACTTCAATCTCAATGTTTGTGAGATCTTTTTCTCTCTGTCATCTTTGGCCTTTCTGCTGTCAGAAAGAAGTCAAATTTTTGTAACAATACAGAGACTTTCATTCGGACTAGCCATCACCATTCGCCCTCTGTTTCAGTGTCTGATCTGTGTTGAGCGTTACCTGGCAGTGGTTCATCCTGTAACCTTCCTGAAGTACAAGTTATTTAGATATAAATGTGTCTGTTCTGTTGTTGTCTGGCTTTTGGGTGTTGGCTCCTGTTTGTTCTCTATGTTTATCTTTCCCTCAAACAACATGTATGCATTTGCATGGTTCGTCCTTTTGCAGTTCCTCCTCTTCCTCTCCATCCAGTTGTTCTGCTGTGTGTCTGTTCTCAGAGCTCTGAAGCAGTCAGGACCAGGAGAGAGAGGGAGAGAGAGAGAGGAGGAAAACCACATGAAGAGAAGAGCGTTCTATCTTATTTTGATAACTACTGTGACAATGGTAATCATATATGCCCCTTTCATCATCTCATCAATCCTCTGCATTCTGATACAAAAAGATGTTTTTGTTGTCTTGCCTATTAGTTTTGCTTTTTTTATTCTGGGTGGTTTTGTGCAGCCTGTTGTGTATCTGCACCGTTCTGGGAAACTCTCCCACCTATGTAAATCGCATGCAACAGTTCTTTTCTGAGAGTTTGTATTGTTGTATTACAGAATTATTAAATGTTTAATTTAGATTCCAATACAATAGTATACAAACTGAGAAAGTTTAGTAGACTGAATTTAGCATTTGAGTTACAAATGATGATTATGTCAGCTGATATCAGAGTTTCCAGCCAGAGATTCCTGCCAGTCATGTTTCTCTCTATTGTAAGTTAAACGAGTCAGATTACTGAGACTCACCCTTTGTCTTTAATGGCTCTTGGAGCCCCTGGCCCAGTTGTTGAATAGTCAGGCTGATTGGATTAGCCTATGGATTTGAATGACGCTGTTATGCTGATGAGATCAGGGCTGGGGAATTTCCAGTAACAAGCTGACTTCCGTACTTCATTTGCTTTGTTTCAGAGTGTATCCACCTCTATGTAAATCCCTCCCCCATGAAAGGTATATAAACTACAAGGTACACTGCCTTAGTTAGACTAGACTGGGATGACTGCAGCGACGCATAGCGAATTCTCAATAAAGAATCCTGCTTGAAAGATATACCACCGTCTCCTGGTCTCTGCTTGGACGAAGGAAAAGTTTCCAACAGTTTTTTGCATTTATTGTATTTGCTTATTTATTGTTGTTGACTTTTATTTTTGGATATTAAAAAGGTACGCTTATTTCAATCTGAAAAATGGAGTCTCCCAGATTGGTTGTTATTCCATTAGGACAAAGTCCATACATTTGAATTAGATTGAATTAAACCTTTCATGCATGAATTATGATAACCTCAGTCAGGATTTTATTTCTTTGTGTTTCCATTGCTCTTAGGGTGTGAAAAACAAGATTTGAATCTTTGATTTTTTTTTTTTACACATTTTTCAGAGATTTTCAGACGTCCACTTGAGTAAAGTAATGTATTACAAGTAACATGCATTGCGCAAATCAGATTACTTTTTGATCTAACAAGTACTTAATTACAAGTAATGTGCATTAGTAATCAGATTACTTTTTTGATGTTACGAGTAAAGAAACGCATGACAAGAAACGTGCATTACATAATCAGATTACTTTTAGATCTAACAAGTCAAGTAATGCATTACAAGCAACATGCATTACGTAATCAGATTACTTTTTAATCAAGAGTCTCCTATGATAGAAGGAAGGGTTGGATATTCCGGAGCAACTTGGCATTTCTGACTGACCATTGCCATCTTGGTTTGGAGGGGGAAAAAAACCGACACACAGCGGCTTGCAACTTGGTCGCAATGTATAGGATGATGCACCAGGGTCCACTGTAGAGACTGATGTGCAACTATGCCATCAAAACCTGTGCAAATTCAAGAAAATGTTTTTTTAATAGCTGTCCACTGTAGTGATCACTATGCATGAATGGGGTTGAGTTTAAATGAAAAGTGGTATTGATGTACAGCTCCAAAACAGCATTAAACGTTTACAAAGCAGCAGATTACAGTTTTCAGATTACAGTTGTCTTAATGGTTACTTGCACAAAAGCGACAACCGCATTCTGTAACAATTCATGAGAGCCACTCTGCATGTTTTGTGTGTGTTGACGGTTTTCATGTAAGGTTTCGATAACTCACAGAGTCAGATATATGCACTGTGGCCCTGTTTACACCTGGTATTAAAATGTGTTTTGGTCGGGGAGACACATTCCTGTTTACACATGGTATTTTAATCCGTCTCTTTTGTCCACTTTCAACCTGAAAGTATAAATGTTGTATCAACTCCAAAATGCACGCTGAAACAACTGCACTAGATTTTCACGGCCTTTACTCTGTATAGCTATCGCAAGGTGTGTGTAAAGGAGATTAAATCAAGTGGAAGATCAGTACGTCTTGTTGGTGTCATGCTATGGTGATTCAGCAGATATAACAAGAACAGACAAGTTCAAAAAATCCCCTTAGTCTACTAATAAAGTATTAACATTGAAGGTGTGAATGAAAAAAAAGTGAGCGAATTTAGACAGTTGCCTTTGTAGTGCTTGATTTTTAATAAAGGCTGTTACCTAAAGGCTATGTAAAGGCTAAACCTTAATTAACCAATTTAATAACAAATTAAAAAAAAGAGTTTATACTTATATAATAACTTATATAATATTATGCTGTACCCATATAATTGGACAAGCGGTTTGGAAAATGGATTGATGCATGATTCAGCTGTGTAAACCATTTTCTGGCGAGATGCTGAAATTAATTTGGAGCGACCGTCACAGTGCATTATGGATATTCTCTAGGCTGCAATCAGAGGGCTGCGTCCTAGTGAATCTGCATCCAACACAGTCCTTCTCAGCTTTAATCGCTTGAATGAGATGTAGTAGTGCGCATGGCTACAGTTAACAAATTCATTAGTTTCTCATTTTCACATGATCAGTTCTAATATAATATGACACTTCAAACAAAACATCACAAGTCTTTTTAACTGGATGTCCGCTCATGCATAATATTTGCCTATTTATTGCTGCATTCATTGCCAACACATTCAGTATTGTGGAATCTGGAGTCAGGACTGCATTGCTCATCTTACAAGGCAGAGTTTGAAGATTTGATCCATAATAACTCAGGTAACTATTTTGATGAATTAAATGTTTTGAAAATATGTCTTAAATGTGTAGATGCTGTTTATTATATCTTATTACAAGGTGGTAAAAGCAGAATCCAGTATGTTTTTAAATATATAGTTGATTGCTTTTCAGGAGTGTTTGAAAGAGACTTGTGTTATAATGGTAACCGCAGGTATATGGGAAAGCCACTAAAGAAGATATTGTTTGTTTATTATTTATTGAACATGGCGATTTTAACAATAGAGGAGGTTCAAACTGCTTGATCAGGGTATATTTTAATATGCATAACCCTACTATATGGCAAGTCTATCGTCTGTGTTAATCGTGGGATATTGCTAACTTGCACTCCCAGGATACATATTGTAATAACCCATTGTTGGTTTGCGTTATTATGCGACTAATGTTCTTATGTGCATCAGACATGTTTTTACAGACAATAGTGATGTACATTGTGAGAATAACTGCTGCACAGTATGTGATTATTTTCTTTCGCTAATGCGTTTTTTCACATCACATGAATCTGAACCAGTCTCTGAAAGAAAAGGTTTGATGAACATGACTGTGACTCTTCCGATTGTCCAAATTTATATTTTGTGCAGGTTCAAACGCAGTCAGAAACATGATGAACATCACAATGGAAATTGATGAAACTCCAACATGTAACACAACCATGCAGGGAGCTAAATTGCTGACCTATGACGCTGTGATATATGCCATCCAATTCCTGTTTGGTCTTCCTACACACTCCTACGTTGTATGGCTCATTGTCACAGGAAAAGGAAAAGGAATTGCATCTGAATTCTTCACTCTGAACATCTCCGTTTGTGAGATTATTTTATGTCTGCGCTCTTTGTCTGCTTCAATGCTCAATATATTTCCAAGTCTATGGAACTTTGTGATGTTTTTATCAGGATTTGTCATCACCGGTCGTTTCTTTTATTGTCTGATGTGTGTTGAGCGTTACCTGGCAGTGGTTCATCCTGTAACCTTTCTGAAGTACAAACCTCTCAGATACAAAGTTGCATGTTCCATTTTGACCTGGCATATGATTGCTATCTATTGTGTGTTTTCTCGGCTTACACGCGACTGTTTTCCGCAAATTTCTACATACTCTTACATAATACAGTTCTTATTCTTCATCTCCATAAACCTGTTCTGCTGTGTGGCTGTTCTCAGAGCTCTGAAGCAGTCAGGACCAGGAGAGAGGGAGAGAGAGAGAGAGAGAGGAGGAAAACCACATGAAGAGAAGAGCATTTCATCTCATTCTAATAACTACTGGGACTTTATTACTCATGCATGTTCCGAGTTTATTTGTGGCTTTACAACATATCCTGCCAATGCAGAGAATTCCAGAACTGGATTCATTGAGTCTCACATTTTTCTTGCTACCTGGTTTGGTGCATCCTTTTCTCTACATTCACAGAGTTGGCAAACTGCCCTTCTGTAGGTCTCTGTAATTGACATAACCTTGGTCATTTATTACATTTAAACAGAACTGCACAACATGTGGTTGGTGGGTAACAGATGTCATGTCATGTTCATTGTTTGTTCTTCTCAATAAAACAAAAGTCATATGCTCGGATTTTCATGGAGCTGCCATAAATGTCTATCTTCCCTCTATAAATGGCATGAAAATGTTTTTGCCTACAGGTATGAACAGACATATTTAGATAGAACGATAGATGTTATATTTAATTTAACTATATTTTAATATATTTAAACATACACTCTTAGAAAAAAAGGTTCTATATATAACTTTAAAGGGGTTACCATAATGGGGTCATTTTATAGATTTAGTTTTAAATAATTATTTTTTTATTACATTTTTATGAATTAAGTAGTTCATAAAGAAACTGCATCACGATGTGCATTTAAATATGAAAACATTATGCAATCATTTAAGATAAATTTCTTCTAGAACCTTTTTGGCATAAAAGATTGTTCAAGAACCCTAGGGATCACTGCTGGGTTCATAGTGCATTCCACAAGATATGGGTGTGCTCATTTTGAGGGTCCAGGGTTCAAGTCCCTGTGTGTGTGTGTGTGTGTGTGTGTGTGTGTGTGTGCGTGCGTGCGTGCGTGCGTGCGTGCGTGCGTGCGTGCGTGCGTGCGTGCGTGCGTGTGCCTGTGCGTTAAATCCAGAGGACAAATCCCAAGTATGGGTATTTCATTCATATAGGACCGCACTGAAACGTTTTTCTAAAAGTGTACTCACTTTTTAATCTCTTTATTTACTTTATAAAGAGCTATAGTGTCCTGAAATTGTTGTGTATTAAAGAAATCTATGCATGTCTTTCGGTGCAAAAAAAATCGTGTAAATTAAAAATGGCTTCTCATATTTTTTGTTTGTTTGTAGTTTTGCATATTCATTTCAGTGACAAAGCTTATACTTCTGTGCCTCCTCACTTAGTCCTGACATCTTCAAAAGTTATGTGATCACAGCATCAATTATAATTTATGTTCACAGTTTTATGATCTATGATGTTAACACTCATAAATCACTATATGCATATTGAAATTTGCATATAGTAATAACGTTGTAGCTAGTAGTAGCGTTGTAGATTCAGAGTGAGAACTGCACTGATCACCTTCCAAGACAGCCGAAAATTTCATTTGAGAAAGTGGAGAGATTTGACTATTACTATTCCGGTAACCATCTATCTTTCTTCAAAATTTTACAGCATTTACAAACAAAATATGATATGATAAAATTGTAAAACCTATAGTTAGATTACATATCTATGACTTAATATGATCAAATGCTGAATCTTCTAAAGGTCTATATGTGAATATAATAAAATATAACACATAATATAATATAATATAAATAAAATAATATGCATTATATATAAAAAATATTAAATTAATACTTAATGTATATATATTCTAATTAATGAAACCTTAATATCAGATGCTAGGTCAAGATAGGTGTTTACAACATTTGTCATTTTTGTAAATTAAAAGTTTTTACATTCTAGAATAATATGTTGTTTTCTGCAGATTAAAGTCTGATTTTATTACTTATTTTTTGTTCAGGTAAATGCAAAGACAGTTACACAATGAACATCTCGAATGAAGCACCTCCGACAAACGGGGCATGTAACATAACCGATTTATACAGATATTATCACATTTCACCCTATGATGTTGTAATACATGTCATCATTATCCTGTTTGGTCTTCCTACACACTCCTATATTCTGTGGCTCATTGTCACAGGGACAGGAAGAGGAATTGCATCTGAATTCTTCACTCTGAACATCTCTGTTTGTGAGATTATGTTATGTTTGCGCTCACTGAACGCTGTGATTGGTAATGTATTTACAAGGCTATGGACTGTTATGATGTTTTTATCAGGATTTACCATCACTGCCCGTTTCTTCCAGTGTCTGATGTGTGTTGAGCGTTACCTGGCAGTGGTTCATCCTGTAACCTTTCTGAAGTTCAAACCTCTCAGATACAAAGTTGCATGCTCTGTTGTTACCTGGATAATGATCACTATATGTTGTGTGTTGTCTCTGGAACTTATAAACCCATGTTTTATGCCAATTTTTAAATGCCTGTACCTGTCACACTTCATAATCTTCCTCTCCATAAACCTGTTCTGCTGTTTGGCGGTTCTCAGAGCTCTGAAGCAGCCCGGACCTGGAGAGAGAGGGAGAGAAAGAGAGGAGGAAAACCACATAAAGAGAAGAGCGTTTTATCTCATTCTAATAACTACTGTGACTTTAGTAATCACTTACATTCCCAGTTCAATCACAGCATTACAGTATATTCTGTCAATTCCTGCCAGCAATGAACTGGAATCAATGAGTCTTACATGTTACTTTCTGCCTGGTTTTGTGCAGCCACTTCTCTTCATACACAGGGTTGGCAAACTGCCCTTTTCTAGGTCTCCATAGTTGATAGTCATTTTTAACTAAATTTTTGGCTGCTGTAAAGAATGTCATAACAGGTCATGTTCATTGTTTGTGTAGTGCACTAAAAACAAGTGCTCTGTTCTGATTTCCACAAAGCCGCCATAAAGATACCAATCATCTCTGTATGTTATTCAGATACATCTTATTAAAATGTGTTGGTGTGTAAATGTGTCGCTGTTTGCATTCTGTTCGTGTTCATAAATGTTATTGTAAGAGCCATCACTAAATGACAACCAAACTTAAATGTTATTTACTTGATTCAATAATATGTTGAGTGTTTGATAAGAAAAATGTTTTATACCATTTCTCATTGTTTTGTCTACTTTTCTTTTTTTTCTTTTTTTTTCAGAGAAAAATATAAAATTACCATTTACATTTTGTTTTCAAAAGGCTAATTGTGGTTATTCTATTCCATCCACATCTTATTCTAACAAAAATAAATAAAAACAAATCTACAATAGAATAAATATATGTATTTTATGTATATGTATGACAATATAAGAGCAATTATTTAGCAAACAATGTATTTTAAATATATATTTTTTCAAACCGTATAATGGATCTTCATACATTGCTTTTATATTGTAGTAAAGGGGTTTCTCACGGGGTTATCAATTTTTTTTAAAACACCTGCTTTAGGACACACAAATGCATGAATAATGGAAGAACTGACAATTTACCTGTAATCAATTGAAAAAAACCAAGGTCTTCATAAATTTCAACACCTGGTTCAGCTTGTGCAAGAAAAAAAACATGATTTTTTAATTCATATTAGCATTAGGTAAAATGTTTACCGCATTATTATTTAATATAGTAGGCTATCCTTTCTTAGGGATGCTTGTCTACCTGCACCTAATGCTTTGTTTGTCTCATTTTCATCTTTATCAGTAACCGGCAATATACTTAAATGTAGGCTAAACAAATAATCACATAGAAAAAATAAAGCTAGAGAGAAAATAAATGCTTTTTTTTTCATTTATAGATCAAATAGAAATGCAAACATGGTGATGGGTAGGCTAATGATGAATGTCAAATTGGTTTCCGAATAAAAACAATTGCCCTTTGTTTTCCATATAGGTGGTAGGCCATAAATATTCTCTGAAAGATATCAACAGTAGGAAAATGTGTTGGTGTAGCCTACCTCTGCCAAAAGAAGCAGACAAACACTGGAGAAGAGCAAGTGGAATCGCCTTTTGATTTGAATCCAAAGTCTCGAGCACGCTCACGCACACGCTCACGCACACGCCAACATTCCAACAACCTATTGTTTTACTGTCCATGTTCACAACACAAAATAGTTAGGCTACTAAATCTGATATACGCATTTTTATCTCTATAAATAATGTCTCCGTTGGTCTAATCAGAAAATATCGATAAGACTAAACTATTTTTTTTTTTTTTAAATCGCGAACAAAAAAACCTACCTTACCGCACTTCACGTTCATAAAGTTGAAGAATGTCTGCCAGTCCACACCATAGACTGTAAAAAAAAGTCCACAGTACCGGAGAACATGAAGACGCGTCAACGTTCAGAAATGCGAAGTGTTTTTACTCTACAAACATTTCGTATTCTATATTCTGTAGGCATATATGTTATGAATTGAAATCATGCGCATATTTAATTTAGCAACATCTATTTGTCGAATCTGCAAACGACTCGAGTAGGCCTACTTATAAACTTTCAAGATTCTTGCGCATGCGTGTCAAGAATAAGAAAATATTTTTAGAAGAACAGTTCTGTAATGTATTCTTAATAAAGAGTTATTTACATTTACTCGAAAAATAATTTACTTTTTCTAAAGCAGCTTATAGGCTTTACACAATTTAGGCTAGGCCTACTGACAGTTATTTTGTTTGTGTGTGTGTGTGTGTGTGTGTGTGTGTGTGTGTGTGTGTGTGTGTGTGTGTGTGTGTGTGTGTGTGTGTGTGTGTGTGTGTGTGTGTGTGTGTGTGTGTGTGTGTGTGTTTATTTTTTTATTTTTTTTTATGCATAGTGAATATGAACACCTCCATTGAGATGTCCCCCTGCACTTTATTTCCATTTATTCTGGATATACATTATAAGTTTGTTGTTGACTTTTCCTACCAACTCCTGTGTGATGGCTTAGTAACATGAACAGGCAGACTTTCAGCAGAGTTCTTCATTCTCAACCTCTCTGTTTGTGAGATTCTTCTCTGTCAGTCTGTTCTGTCTCATCTGTCTTCTCAGGTATACATTTGAAATGTCCTAGTGTGGACTATTTTTACAGGACTTGATTCGTGGCCGCCCTCTGTTTCAGTGTCTGATGTGTGTTGAGCGTTACCTGGCAGTGGTTCATCCTGTAACCTTTCTGAAGTTCAAACCTCTCAGATATAGAGTGCCGTGTTCTGTTATTGCCTGGATTGCAACTTTTGGCGCCTGTGTGGTTCTTATTATAACTTGGTTATATCATTTTATGGTTCCTTGATGGGTTTTATCAAGCAATGATGACACTCTTTTTTTTATTGCTTATGCTTGATTTGCTTTGCCTGATTTTGTTTTGCATTTTCTTTCTCCACCGGGTGGGAAAACTAACCTTTATCAAGTGTCAATAGTGTCTTTAGTGCGGACACTTTTATGTGTCATGGCTTGATTTCTTAACAGGCCTCTTTTCTTTTGCTATCAAGGTCACATAAAACTTTATTATTTATTTTTAACATATTTAAAAAAATACTGTCTCTATATACAGTAATTATATTTTAAAGACTATGATATGAATAATCAAAAAAGAGTGAAATATACATAAGTCTAGCATCTGTCATCAGATATTCACTTAATTTTATCTTTTGGTTTGCACCCATTTTTATTTGGAAAGAAAAAAGAGAAAGAAAAAAACATATGAATAAAGTTCCTGAAGTATTTAAATCACTGCATGTGCTTAGACTGTTTTTCAGATCTGCCATCTTGTACATCATTTAACATATATTTAATAATGAAGTGTATTGGCTTATGAGGACTGACATATTAATAAATTGCTGCCTCTCCTTGCAAACCACATCACTGACTTGCTGCCAGTGATTGAAAATGATAATTTTTTTTATTTCTTTTATTTCTTTTTCTTCTGTGCCACATGAAGATAAAAATCCTTGGTCAGTGTAGAGACAAAGCACGGCATTTGTCTCTTTCTGTGTGTATCCGGGTCTGTGGTGTGAGACTGGAAGTGAAAAGCCACACGATGATTTACTCTTGTGAGAATCTGAATAATCTCTAGATGACAGTCCTTTAACATCTCGCAAAGTTCACAGATAAATACAGAGCCTGTTTCTGGATTTCTCCACGCGTAGTACCCTGTGGAAAAACAAATACAAATGAATTTGTTGAAAGTGTACAAAAATTCAATGAAACCAACTATGCCACTGTCTGTCAGTGCAATGCAAACCTTCCACTGTGGAATAACAGCAGAGAAAATCCGCCTCGGGAACGTCCGATATTCCCAAAAATTCGCCCGGTGCTGCTTCACTGTCTGCCTCGACACCAGGGTCAAATTCCAGTCCCCTGCAGGCCTGAATATGGAATCAAACCAATCACAAATTAGTTAGCCACAGACTAAATGTTATGAAATGCTTCTCTCTCTCTCTTCCAGACGTCTGTTACCTGTAGGAAGAAAAGTTTCGGCTTGTCCCGCAGACTAGGGCAGAGGTCAGAAGTCACGAGAGAGGTCAGAGTTTTGACATGGATCCAGCACTCATCCGATCCAAGGATCATTCCTTCCTCTCCGTGGCTCATCAGTACACACACAAAGCAGGAATTGTCTGCGTGGTTCTCCTTGGATACTAGGGCACATTTATAAATGAATACAGGCATTATGACCCATCCTGAACACTGAAAATGACGTTGTACTGCACCTTTTTTCAGCACACTAATCATTTCATTTGCTGACAGGTTCTTCTCCACCTGTACTTGAAAACCGAGGGACTTGAACGTGCTCGACAGTAAACGTTCATCTACTGAACAGCCCTTCCTATGCAAACCTGGCGAGTCTGGAACAAGAAGGCAAAAGGAATAGATGCATAGGGAATTTAGTGTTTCTGATTTAAGTGTCATTTCCACCAATTCCATTGATTCTTTTAGAGCTTTTGAGAAAGTTGAAAATGACTGAAAAGAATAGGTGTGTTTGAATTAAAGCAGCACAGCACAGACCGATGACATCAAAGTACAGCGAGAATGATTCATCTGATGATACTGAGCCGTCTGCTCTCTCGTGGTACTCTGATGTCATTTGCGATGTCATCGTGGTACTTTGATGTCATTGGTCTGTGAACGCAGCAGCTGATGACTTTAAATTCAATGAATGAGTCAAATTAATGAATCACTCACTGAATCAGTGTGTGATTCATTAGACTGATTCAAACCCAATAACTCAGAGACTGTTTTTTTTTTTTTTTTTTACTGAAACAGGATCACTGAGTCATTTTAACTCATTACTATTTATTTATTTTTATATGTAACCGTGTGCGGAGTTATAATTTACAATTAAGCGGCGGCAGTGGCTTTACTGGGCGGCAGTGGCTCAGTGGTTCATGTAGGTTGTCTACAAACCGGAAGGTTGGTGGTTCATGGCTGACACTGCCGTCGGAGTATGAATGAGTGAGTGAATGGGTGAATGTGAGGCAATATGTAAGTGCTTTGGTGGCCATTGGGTCTGTGAAAGCACTATATAAATGCAGTCCATTTACTATTTTACCATTAAACATTCATTATCACAAAACAGTTTTTAGAAAAATCCAGAGGGTTTTTTCAGGAACAGATACTCTGTGAAATGCCACAAAGCAGGACTTGCGTGCTAAAAAAATCACATGAATAGAAACTCAAGACTGTAAGCCACTGTGGGATCAGAACTCAAGACAGAAGAGCTGGAGTCAGCAAGAAACAAGGTTAGAGGCAAAGTTAACACTTCAGTTGAATTTCAGATTAGTTTCACTATACTCTATGTATAGAGTTCTTGACTTAATTTTAAAGAACACTTTATGCCAAAAAGTTTCAATATAAGGAGAATTATCTTAAATTATTACATGATAGGCTACTTTTGTGCTTAAGAGGTTATTCTTTGTAGTCATACGTGTGTTTATTAGATTTTTAATTCAGAAAATTTAACCAAAATTAAAAAATAGATTCAAACTAAAATTAATTAATTAAAACAACAATCCATAAAATGATCCCATGATGGGAACCTTAAAAGGTTCTATAGCCTATATGACAGAACCCTTTAAGGTTCTATATATAATTGTTTTCTTCCTAGAGTGTAGCATTAAGTTCAACTTTAACATTATTGTAGCCAGTCAAAAGGGCAGATACGTATCAAAGAACATTTCCAAATAGCGTACTGTAAGCAGATCAGAGATTAAACACCTTTATAGTTCAGTGGAGATACAGGCTGATAATACTCACCAGGGAAGTGCTCATTACTGATTATTAGACATTTGCCTATGTTTTTATGCTTCCTGTATGGCTCAAATACACAAGACTTATTGACAGCACTGTGAACACAAGATGAGAGTTAAAACACCTCAACAAAAGTAAAATGAAGAAATTAACTTAAACATGCTTGATCACAATGATCTAAACATTCTGTTTTACGCTGAGTCTTACCTGTGATCTTTAGAAACATGCAAATTCATTCTGAGACTTCATTCATTACACCACCGCGTCTTCTTGAAAGTGACGAATAGCTTCCTACAATCTCACTTCTTTCATTCTAAATTTCCTTCTCCCTTTACTTTCATTTTACAGCGAAAGATTTCAAAGTCCGCCGCCTCCCAGGCAGGGCGTTGCACTTTATCTGTGACCAGCTTTCAGAACAAGGTTCACACAAAACATTCATTTCCTTTCATTAAAAAAATATATATTTTATATCATCATATTCACGCACTCTATAGGTTTTTATTACAAAAAGGTTGTAATTTTATTGTTTTAAAGGTTCCTTTAAAACACAATGGTCATGGACAGTGGTACTTTGCTGTATAGTTCCCTCTGCTGGAAATTTGCAGTATCTACTCCGAAAGGACACTACGTTGTGATGAGAGAGAGAGAGAGAGAGAGAGAGAGAGAGAGAGAGAGAGAGAGAGAGAGAGAGAGAGAGAGAGAGAGAGAGAGAGAGAGAGAGAGCAAATTATACATTACACTGATCATTTAATCACTTCAATATTGTTTACATTTATTTCAATATGCCACTATAAATGTATTACTTGCGGGAAAAAAAATTGTATTACTTGCGTAAAAAATTGTTTAAAAGTGTTTAATCTTGAAATCATGTTTTTTTTATATAAATTTCAAATACAACTTTAAGGCCATGTACAGAAAAACAGAAACGGTGACTTGTCAAATCAAAGATGCTTTGTAGTTATATGCTGCATTAAAAGGATATAAATTCATCTGTATAAGACTACATGTGTGAAGAGTTTGAGGTCATTACATTGTGACAGTGCAGTTAGGGCTCATGGTCTGTGTGCTGTCAAAAAGATTTACGACTCATAATCCAATCACAGTCATTCTTCTGTACTAAGCCTTGCGGTTATAAGCGTGGTGTGCATGTGTCACTCTTATGCAGACAGCTACAGATTACTGTTTATTAGTGTTCTTAGCGTTACTCGGGGGTCTTACAGCAATGAGGCTGGGACTCTTTTGAGCCTGCCATATGTGCCGATTTTGAAGACCCCATGGTCATTTAGGGGGTGTTGACTAGGTTTTTGCAGGAGAATGAGTGGTCTGACTAGCATTGTCATTTTAGTGCATCTTAATCTTATTAAAGTTCCATATGGGGAAGCTGCAGCTGAGCTCATGATAACTGAAATTTAACTATTAAAACGCATCTTTTCAGTTAAGCCCCTCTCACACAGCGCGTTGATCCCGGGAAATTGCCGGGTTGGGGACCTAGTAAAATTGCCGGGATCAGTCCCGCAGTCATAAGCAAACTTAAGGCGCTGCTGAGACATTGCTGAGACGGGATTTTTACAGGTTGTGTGTGAACCTGTAAAAGTTTGTCTGATTCCGTAAAATCCCTGGCAGTGTGAATGAACCAAAATCAAACGAACCCAGGTCGAATCCCGGGTCACTTTATCCGTGTTTTTTTCCGGAATCTCTGTGTGAAAGGGGCTTTAGGTTACTACTGCATCATATTTACATATAGGGCCTCAACTACAAATATATCAGCAAACGCTGATCAAGTGTGGGAAATATTGTATTTATAATATGTTATGATTTTTCTGTTGTATTATGTAGGTAACATTACGTTTTCAAAAAACACAGTTCTGGGAATTTGAAAGTTTTTCTCGTAACACTTTACAATAAGGTTCATTAGTTAAAAATAGTTAATGTATCAACTAACTTGAACTAACAATAAGCAATACACTTGTTACAGTATGAATTAATATTTGTTAATGTTAGTTAATAAAAATACAGCTGTTTATTGTTTGTTCATGTTAGTTCACAGTGCATTAACTAATGTTAACAAATACAACCTTTGATTTAAATAACTTATAAGTAAAGGTTGAAATTAATATTGACTAAGATTAATAAATGCTGAAGAAGTATTGTTCATTAGTTCATGTTAATGAACCTTATTGTAAAGTGTTACTTGTTTGTCTTGTAATAATACTTAAGTAGACGTGCTATTTTTAGCACTTACAATTTGATTATTATTATTATTATTATTATTATTATTAGGCAGGCAGGCTCAATGACAATGCATGATGCAGCAAGCTACAAGCTTGTTTTCTCAAACCTGCCTGGCATAAAGATCCAATTTGCTGAGCCACTTAAATCCAGTTCATGCCTGCACCCAGTATAGCTGCTAACCAATCAGATCACTGGACGCTTGACCATTTTATCCACTTAAATCACTACATTGTATTTGGGGAACTGAAGATTATGTTATGCTTAGTGTTATTGAATAAGTTTTACATCCACATGCATTAACCAACTCTACATTGTACTTTGGGACTAATAATAACCGTACGGCTAAACATGGAAAGGAAACAATGGGAAGACGGGCAGTGGTGGGATCAAGAAATGACACAAGGAATACTTGAACTCGGGTCACCCACAACACGTCATAGCTCGTGATCATGTCTCCCAGATCATGTCAAACTCAAATTAATCTACAATTCTAAGATGCCTTGATTCATTTGTTCTGTTTAAACTCCAGTTGGCTTTAGATCTGAAAGTTATATAAAGAACAGAATGCTGTAGATAAAAGCAAGAATCTCACTAGTATCTCACAAATATCAATGAGAGCACAGAGTTGTTTGGATACAAGAGGAGCTACACAGTACAAAAAAAGAAACAGTAAAGGACATCTCTGACTAGGTATCAATTTTAAGGGATAGTTCAGGCAAAAATGTTCTCATTACACTGTCATATCATTCCAGACCTGTATGACTTTCTTTTCTTAATTCTTTCTTCCATGAAAGCGCATGGTCACCCTGCCTCTCAAGCTCCAAAAAAGACAAAAAATATCATAAATGTATCATGGGTGTGCATAAAATGTGTGCCCTAGTACAAGTTTTCTGAAACCAAAAGGATTGAAGATGCTAAATCAGCATAATGCTCAATACGTTTTTTATTAACACCATTTATGGATTTTTCACGACTTGCACTTGCACAGAGGTGATGTTTTAGGCTTATGATGCTGCATTTAAAAATATTCTGTCATCAGTTACTTTTATGTCATTCCAAACCTATAAGATTGCTTTATATGATCACATGTATATGAGGTTTGTTCTTACACATTGAGCAAGCATTCTTGAGCTTCTGTTTACCATATTTGAGTGCTGGACGTAGTAGGTTATGTCAGAGTTTTGGGGGAATCAATTTTCAATGGAGGGACAGAAATTTCTCGGATTGCATTAAAAAATATCTTGATTTGGGTTTCGAAGAAAAGAAAAGTCTCAAGGGTTTAGAATGATATGAGAGTCACCCTTTAAGCTTTGTAAGAGACATGATGTATGTGAGTGAGTGTGAGAAGGCTCTGTCCGTATCTCAAGGCCAGCAGTGACACACTGTCACATGCTTTAAAGCAAAATTTTGCATCCAGTGAGATACGCATTCCCAGATAGGACACCTCATGCTATTCCTGGATCAGAGAACAAAACACTGTGGAAATTTCATCTAGTAAACAAAATGTGTGATGAGTCACAGATAAATGAAATGAGTGTGAGAGGAACAGAATCAGTGTTTTTATGATCAGTAAATATATTTGTCCAGGTTGGAATGAACATTACAAGAACGTGTGCATACACACATTATATTTTGTATCATATCATGAAAACAAAGATTATAACAAGCGGCTTTGCTAATTTTATTGCATATTTAGGTTCCACTTTATTTCTATAGTCCACTTTAGACATTCTACTAAGTACATTGTACTTTGTAGCACTTTGCAACTACATGTCAACTAACTCTCATTAGAGTATTAGTAGACTGTCAGGAGACTATTAGGTTATGGTTAGGTGTTAGGGTTCAGGTTGGTAGAATGAGTTGACTTGTAGTTGCCAAGTTACTTATAGTCAGTAGAATATCTGTTGGGGATCATCAAAATAAAGTGTTAGCAGATATTAAGCATTATAGTCTACTAATACTCAAATGACAGTTAGTTGACATGTAGTTGCAAAGTTACTTATAGTTAGTAGAATGTCTAAAGTGGACTATCGAAATAAAGTGTTACCCATAGGGTTACCCATACTTATTTAGTAAGCAGTCATGTAGTACTGTAATTGGGATAATATTGCAGTTATTTTTGCTAAATAAACCCCAACATGGTGATACAAGACCATTTCACTTCGCACCAGGGTCCTGATCACTCTGGCGGGTTTATATTTTGCTATAATGGCAGGCTGTTATGTTTATATATTTAATATAGTCCTTTATTTGGCTGCATTCTTAAGGCAAGAAGATTAGTGGAGTTTGTTTCAAAACACTTCTCACAGCAAACACCAATAACAACTTACATCACAGTGAATGGCAGTCCACCAGAAAATGAACCCAAACAACACCATGCTAATGTGTGTGTGTGTGTGTGTGTGTGTGTGTGTGTGTGTGTGTGTGTGTGTGTGTGTGTGTGTGTGTGTGTGTGTGTGTGTGTGTGTGTGTGTGTGTGTGTGTGTGTGTGTGTGTGTGTGTGTGTGTGTGTGTGTGTGTGTGTGTGTGTGTGTGTGTGTGCGTGTGTTGTTTTTCATTAATTGGGTTTAAGTCAAACTCTTCAAACAACCAATGAGGAGAAGTTCAATCCAAATATAGTGCTGCATCAACAAGTTGCATAGTTCATAAAAACAGGTAGTTGTGGGTTTAGTAAGTATAAAGAAATGCAGCCTTGAATGACTAATGCAAATGTGAGCTGAACTCAGCAGGACTTAAGATCTCAGCAGCTCATTATACACTGTTGGAAAAAATCAGCAGGGAATCACTTAGGAAAGCTTTTGTGATTGTCTTGATTTGTGAAAGAAAATATCCAGCTGAGCTCAGTGTTTTCTAACAAAACAAAATCCAAATTTCCAACTTCACCTTAGTGTGGTTAGTGTAGTATGTTTTTCTAACACAAAACCTCACCTGAACCAGTGGTATTATTGTCAATACCTTGAAATATCAGTAATTGTTAACAAAATAAGTAACTGAAATAAAATATAGATATTAGATAAAAGGCTAAAAATGTTGCCTTTGAAATGTTGCAACTAACTGAAATAAGTTGAATTTGATCTACTTAAATAACTAAAACTGAAATAAAAATAATATAAAGCTATTTAGAATTTTTTTGTTTTTAAATGAGGTAAAACTTTACAATAAGGTCACTATTAAAGTGCCAACTAACATTAACTGACAAAGAGCAATACATTTGTTACATTATTTATATTTTGTTAATGTTAATTGGTTAAGTTTCATTGCTATGTTAGTTAACCAGTGTTAACATATGGAACCTAATTGTAAAGTGTTACCAAAAAATGAATAACAATGACAAAAGCACATCAAAAATGACTAAAACAAATTAAACTTAAAAGGAAATGTGATTTTTTTAAATAAACACCAATTCAAAATAGGAATACATACTATAATAATGAATAAATAGTACTTAAATAACACTGACCTTAGCCGTCTGCTGTCCACATGCAAAAGTGTAGAAAAGTTGACTAATAAAAGACATAAATAAATCATAGCAAACTTACTTTTACAATAAAACCACACAGAATAGAAACATTTCATTTTGTTGGTTTTATGTTTCATCACACACACACACGCATGCACGCACGCACGCACACACACAAAAGGACTTGCCCACAAATACACACATTTTCTTAAATGACTTTTAGTTTTTATAGTAAGTAAATTATACTTAAGTAAGTCTATATGGTACACCTATACCCCTTACAGAAACCTTTTGTAGACATAATTTTGTCATTGTACTAAAGGGATAGTTCACCCAAAAATGAAAATTCTGTCAACACTGTAAACACCCTTAAGATGTTACAAACCTGTATGAGTTTCTGTCTTCTCCTAAACACAAAAAGAAAATATTTTGCAGAATATGGGTAACCATTGTTGATGGTTGATGGACCCCATTGACTTCCATATAGTGTGGAGAGAAAAAAATAAGAAAATTAAGAAACCTGTTTGGTTACTGACATTCTTCAAAATATCTTATTTTGTGTTCAGCATAAGAAATAAATTCATACAGGCCTGGAACAACTTGAGGGTGAGTAAATGATGACACAATTTTCATTTTTGGGTGAACTATCTCTTTAAGCTCTTATCATGGTTACACTTTATTTTGCAGTACATGTACTTACAGTGTAGTTACACAAAAAACTACTGGTAATATAAGATAATGGGTTAAGGTTAGGTTTTAGTGCAGGTTCAGGGTTAGTATCTAGTTATAATACAGTTATTGTAACGGAACAGTACTGTAAAATAAAGTGCTACTGTTATCATTGTTATTAAAACATTTTTAACTTTATGAATCATGTTTATCCTTGAGGAGTGGACATCCCTGAATGTCCCTATGTCCTGTTTTGTCTGAAGTAGTTCCATTCTGTTCCTAAAGTGTAGCTAAGCAAGCCCATCACACACACAGGAGTCCTGGTGCTGAAGTCCACTTCTGGTTTTCCGGCCCCTCCCCTGTCAGGGTGATTAATGTGGTAAGCCGCAGTGGGATTGGGTGAGAGAGTTAGTCTCATTACTACATGTACAATGTGCCACTGCTCTCAGCCTGACCGATCTGATGCTGGACAGAGGAACTTTATATGAACTGCACACCCTGACGCTTAGGAATTAAGAGACCAAAGAGAATTTCAACAGAGCAGACTTTCAGCTTCAGGATCATGCGGGAACTCAGACGTTTGATGTTCCCCAAGACGGTTTAATTTGAAGGTTGCTCCACTATGAAGGACTCAAAGAGACATTAAGCTTGGTATGTTTGTATTGTCTCACGTCACCATGGAGATCAGGAAAGTGCATCAGAAATGCCCCGGGACATTTTTACTGACCATGATGATGTTCAAATGGGGTAAGTTCTCTCTCTCCTTCTGTCTCAATGCCTAGAAAACAAGATGTAATATTCTACGAACATATATTTTCATAGATACATATTTATAGAACATTAAGTTTACTTTTACTTGGCAACCCAATGAAAGAGGGAACTTCTTACAAGAGGCAAAACATGGGACACTGATCATTAAAAGCTGTTGAGAATATCTTTCATCTAAAATCAGGGATATAAACAGAATGTGATGTTTTGCTAATATTTGCTCACTTAAGTGTGTTTTATTCTAAGAAAGACCAAGTTTAACCGTAGGCTATATATCTCTGCTAGAGTCAAAAGCAACCGGTTGGATGTGGCTCTACTGGTACTTAGATTTTTTTGGGAAACTTTAATTTTTAAAAAAGCAGATGAAAGCAAGTAAATGTATTTTTATCCACACTATAAAATTTTTTTTATTAGTAATAAGTGTTTTGTAATTATACTTGGAGACAAAAGCGTGAGGAGGGGTGGGGGGCTCTTTTGACTTGTACATGTAAGCAGCCACCTAACAACCACTCAGAACACCCTAGCAACCACCCACAAAACTCTAGCATCATGGTATAAAAAAAAACTACATGGCAAGCCCTTGGTGTTTGGTAAGCCGTTTTGTTATTTATTACATATCATATCTTCTACACTCTAAAAAAAATGCTGGGATGTTTCAACTTTTTATTTCAACAAATTTATTTTGAAACCCAACGGTTGGGTTTGTCTATATTTGACCCAAACATGGGTTGAAACAACTCAGCATTTTTTCTTTTCTTCTGTTTTATACTGACACAGAATTCCTGGCTCTGTTTCTCGCATTAGTGTTGTGGTCATTTTCTGTTATCTGGGACTCCCAAAGATGTGCACTGGAGTGTAACTCACATCCCTCCTCCTGTCTGGAGTGGATATGACTGGTGCATGGTAGACGGGTGTATGGGGGAGGTTACCCATCTATTTTCCCTCCCTCCATCCATCCAGTCTGATTCTGCCCCGCTCTCAGGCCTCTGTCTGAAGGGGGGGTTCCATTGTTTCCTGTTGCCATGACACCAGGGCTGAGTCATTTGGACGTTGTGTGCGGGTGGAATCTGCGTTAAGCACTTTTAACAAGCTCTGTTTACTTTTGCGTCCTGTAGGCTTAACGCTCTTTCATCTGACTGCACGGTCAAGCTGTCTCTGAGTATTTAACTCTATGATGATCATATCCAGGATAATAACAAATCTAAAGTTTTGAGTCTAATGTATTAATGGTTGTAAATAAAAGCAAGTATACATTTTAGTACTGAGTAATAATAATTAACTATATGCATTTACTACAGGGTTAGGATTAGGGTTTGGTTTAGGGTTAGTTCCACGTAATTATGCATAATTTATAGTTATTACTAAAGTATGTATAACAGGGACACTAAAATAAATAAAGATTATATTAAATTAATTTTTTTTGCAATTTTACAGTAATAGCAATACCTGTAATAACGTATTGCTCTGGTCAATGTTAGTTTTGGTTCTAAGTGTCTAAGTGTATAAAATTGAAATGCAAGGTTGGCGCTTACATTAATTACACTTTGCTTAGTCAATACTCATTGTTCTGACTCACAGATCCTGCTGTTTAGGTGTCAAGTGTTGTATGCAATTACAACACTGCATCTGTAGTGTATTTGCATATACTAATGGGAGTCAATGGGGAAATTCAGCGAGATGAACAGTGAAACTGGTCATATGTCCTGATTGAGCTGGTTCATGTCAAATCACGCATGCAAATGTAACATCAAGCGCTTAGGGAAACGAGGGGGATCCTGGAATTCACATGACTTTTTCAATGAAAATGCCTACAATGGACCCTGCCCCCAAACCTAATCCTAACAAGAACACTGAGAGGGAAGAATAAATTCACATGACAAAGTCCACTGCATTCTCACAGTCAAGATTCTGCTAATAAAAGTGAGCCTATACTAGCTAGAGGACCTTGGGTTGATGCTAACATTAACAAATAACGTCTTTCTGTTGATCAGTGCTCAAAAATATCACCTAGAAGGTTCAATGAATGTTTTGGGTAATAGAGTGTAATATACACTGCACGGCCAAAAATGTCGCTGTTTGGATTTAAAAAGGCAAATACATGATTGGATCATTATTGCAGTGATTATTATGTTTCCTGTTATATGTTCTAACCCTAATTAGTGAAGTGTGTAGCTTTTCATTTCTTAAACATCCATGTAGGAAGACACATCATGACCGTCTTCCTGGATGACAATATCAGGCTCAAATGTGAAAGGATGGTTGGGAGGGAGCATGAAGAATCATTTCCACACATGATTTGGCACCCCTGAGTCCAGACCTTAAATTCAGTGAAAGTCTTTGGGATATGCTGGAGGAGACTTTACAGAGTGCTGGACTCTTGCACTGTCAATACAAGATCTTGACCAAACATAGATGCACCTCTTGATGGAAATAAATGTTGTGCATCAAGAGGTGCATACATTTTTGGTCAAGATCTAGTATATTATAGTAAATAAATAATATTATTAATAATAGTATAAACATACTTTTACTAGAGGAGCTGTTGATGCTAGAGAGTTAAATTAATGCTTTGGGTAATATATATATATCAGTGCTGTCAAATCAAATAATCACGATTAATCACATCTAACATAAAAAAAGGACAATTTTAGACAATTTACTAAATAATAGCTGCTTGCTAAAAAGGTTTTTACAAAATAATTCACAAAAAATCAAGCTTCACATTTGTGCATTTAAACTCGCCAGACGCTGACCAGGTTTATTTAAGCAGTATCTGCTAATTCTAATATTATGGTTTGGTTTTAGATTTACTTGACAGAATAAAGCTAACATCCTTCAGAACTAATGCCAAAAGCCTTGTGTTGATGCTCATGAACACAAAGCGTAAAACTCAAAAGTCTTAAAGGTTAAAACTTTGTGTCTAGGTTTAGATGCAGTGGGGAATAAATCTAATTACCCAATTAGCATCTGAGTCTAGAGCTAATGACAGAAATTTGTTAAGTCTGAGTTCACACTGATGCTAAGAACAACTATATTCTCTAATATTCAAAATGAGTCAAAACTATATATTTAGTCTGAAAAGTTTGATTCTTAATTTTAGAACTCTTCATTTTAGGTTCACATGAGAGAATTAAGCATGCATAAGTACTAATAAACTTGCACACACCTCTCCAGCGCCTGTGAAAATAACCAGACCACAGGTTATCACTAAGTCCTGTCACACATCACACACACGTCCCAGCTGCCCTCTTACTGTCTTTCTCTGTAACCCATCCGTTCCCACTCATATCTCTGGACAGATGCATATTAAGGGAGTGTTATCGCATTCAGATGATCTCCCCATCTGACTGGGCCACTAACCCTGACAAATTTCACAGCCATTGTATAGACAGCTCATCTCTTGCCTCCATGATCCATACGGTGTGTTACAGGGTTAACTAAAACTAAAGCAAAACCATTAAAAAAAAAACTAAACTTCTTACTTGAAATAAAATAAACATAAATTGAAATACTATATATGTATATACGACAAATGACAAAAACACACAACAAAATAACTAAAACTTGACCTAAATTTCAAATATAAAACTAAAAACTAATTCAAAATAGTAATAAAAACTACAATAGTATCTTAATTATAATAGAATAACATTGGTGTTACACACACATACAGATGCCGTTTCCCCACCTGACCCCTCTAAAACAATCTGTAACCCCTAAAATTGTAAAACTAACCAATCACGCCCCCTCACAGCAGGAAGGAAGACAAACAGGGATGATTGACAGTGATGTAAACAAAAGGGGAGGAGTTCTCCTTGATTGACAGTCAGTATCAGTGTTAGCAGTTTAACTCTTAGAACCTGCATGGCTAACATTCTTCCAGCGGCCTCACACAGATAACCTTAAACACTGACACAAGTAAGCCGTAGTGCTCAAGACAGATGTCAGGAGAATGTCTCCGTCTGCCATAGGATGCCAAAGAGTCTCAGATCTCTGTGAAACCTCAATGTTAAAGTCTGTATAATCAGAACCACTACAGTCTGTCTCCACCTCGAACCTAAACGCCTCACATCTGGGTGCTGTTCACATTCCAGCGAGATCACATTTAAGAGAATACAAATACAGTATGAATATGAATGGAACATGATTAGATCAAAAGGTGACAATCTCACATTGGTAGCAGACAGATATTGTTGCAGTAGTGCAGTGGGTAAAAGCTGCATATAATTGATAAAAAAAATACAGTAATATTCTGAAATATTATTAGAAATTAAAATAACTGTTTTCTATTTAAATATATTTTAAATTTGTATTCATTCCTGTGATGCAAAGATGAATTTTCAGCATCATTACTCCAGTTTTCAGTTTTCAGTCACAGGCCTTCAGAAATCATTCTGACATGCTAATTTGCTGCACAAGAAACATTTCTTTGTATTATTAATGTCAATGTATTATCAACAGTTTTTGCTGCTTAATACTTTTGTGGATACTATTCATTATTTTATTATTTTATTATTAGAACGTTCAAAAGAACAGCATTTATTTGAAATATTTTATTTATAACATTTCAAAATGTCTTTACTGTCAGTTTTGATCAATTTAATACATCCTTGCTGAATGAAAATAGAGATAGATAGATAGATAGATAGATAGATAGATAGATAGATAGATAGATAGATAGATAGATAGATAGATAGATAGATAGATAGATAGATAGATAGACAGACAGATAGATAGATAGATAGATAGATAGATAGATAGATAGATAGATAGATAGATAGATAGATAGATAGATAGATAGATAGATAGATAGATAGATAGATAGATAGATAGATAGATAGATAGATAGATAGATAGATAGATAGATAGATAGATAGATAGATAGATAGATAGATAGATAGATAGATAGATAGATGGTCTCTGGAATATAATCTCTCTGGAATCTCTGGCTGGCACAAGGTGGCAGAGAACTGGATTCTAAGGTTACAAAAGCTGTCTGGCTTAGCAGTGTATACTAACCTAAAGCTGTCCTGTTTTACACACACCACTATGAGAGGATTACGTTCAGCTCAGTACATGAAGACTTTGGCCTGCTCGCTCTTTTCTCTCTGATAGTAGGCAGAGAACTCTTTTCTCTCTGACCGTCTAAAGAACTTTAAATTGAGTCTTTCCACTGCATATGACAGAAATTACAAATATTTCATCTGAAATTACGATGAAATTCAAGGTCTAACATGTGAGCAGACAACACACATATTGTGAATTAAAGGTTCAGTCAGTGAGAGTGTTCAAGCACACATGTTTGTGTGAGTGTACATACGCTAAATGAGGTACAGACAGTTTAATCCACTTTAATTTTCTGTAAACAGTACAACACAGGTTAGCAGAGGGCAAAACAGAAAGCAGATAATCAGTGTCCTTCAGTGACAGGAAGGAGTAAGTAAAAAAAGAAAACTAGAAGAGGCACTTCATCTGTGTCTGCCATCAGTGGACTGGACGCTTCTGACGGGCATCATTATGCACCATCTGGCTTAGTGACCCTTCATGGCAGCGTGAGCTGGGAAATCTTCTTTACTTATCACACTATACTGACAGGAAATGATATTAGATCTAAGATGGTGAGAAAGACGGAAAATAAAAGGAGAGGAGAGGAGAGGGGGTGGATCTGAGATCACTGAGGTCAGAATCTCTTCGTCTCAGGGCCAGATTAGTTTAGCAGTAACTATGGAAACTGAACACTTGCTGGGTCAGTCTGAGTGGAACTCGTTTTCCTGGGCCGGGGGTGTGGAATGAGTGTCAGACGGATCTGCATCCTACACAGTGAAACATGCTAAAATCAAAGTGTTCTTAAAATTGTTTTTTGGGAACAACATGTGTGCGTGGCGATTACTCCTAAAAATATCCATTTGTTCGTTTTGTTTGCTTTAAGATCGTTGTGTAAGCCACATTTTAAGATAAATGTGAGTGTGTTCACACTGAGATGAGTGTGTAAGCTCTCAGTTGTGTTGTGTCAGAACAGTCTGTGTGTTCTGAGACTGATAAGATGTTTCTGTTCTAAAAGTAACACTTCCATGTTTATTAAAGTGTCTGGGCAAATACATTGCAGTGGGTCAAAAATTCTGAAACTGACAATCCGGAATTCAAAATCGAATTTATATAAGGAAAGAAACAAAGATTCTGGATTTTTGATGTCCTATCTTACACTAAAATTGTTATGCTGATATAGTACAATTTGCTATGTAATTTATTATGTAAAAAAGAAAGTATTAGATTAGAAAAATAGAAGCATTTTTGCTTGTAGTATCAGACTTTGAGAACCTACTTGTCACTGCTATTATGATCTGTACACTGGTTGCTCCACAAATCAAGACAAGTTAAGTCATGTTTATTCATTTACTGCTTTAAACAGTACAGATTGTTTCAAATCAGATTCACAATAATAGGAAAATAAGAGAATCAATGATGCAAACTTACAAAAATGTATCATTTCGCTACAGAAGGCCTTTTTTAACCCCTGGTGCCATATGAATTACTTTTATGATGGATGGATGCGCTTTTTGGAGCTTCAAAAACTCAGGCTCTATTCACTCCCATTAAAAAGCGTGGAAGTATGGAAGTAAAGTAATGCCAAATGTTTTTGAAACAAAAAGCCTGTTGAATTGCACTACTTGAAAAAATAGGCATTGCATTAACTATGCTTGCATTTTAATGCATTGTATTTTTACCTGTTACCTGAAAATTACCTGTTGAATATTATAGGTTGTATTTTTAAACAGTTTGAATATTTTGGGAGTGAAATATGAAAGGTGAATATGGATTATTTAATTTTTTAATAATGAAAATGTGTTTGAAAAGTTTTGAATTGAAATATTCACAGCTTAAATATTCAACCATGTCGAATTTGAGCCAATAAAAAATGCAAGTCCTAAAAATACAATGCATTAAAATGCAAGCATATAATGCAATGCATATTTTTTTCAAGTTGTGTAATTCAACAGGCTTTTTGTTTCAAAAACATTTGGCATTATTTTACTTTCATACATTTGATTCCCACAAACATATCAAAAGTTGACACACACACACTTCTGAACCATATAGACCCCTTCACGCTTCAACTTATTTTCACAAAACGCTGCCCCATTCCTGCTACGCTGCCTTGCTACACACACAATGATCAACATGTGCACACAGACACACACGCACAACACCTCATTCCTTTTGCCCATTCATTAATATCTTCCGCCTGAATGAATATTTGGGATGAAGGTCTGATCATAGCGACATTGAGGGGGCCAGGGCAGCAAAGTGGTTGAGAGAAGTTGGGGGAGTGTTTAGGGGGATGAGGGGCCCCACAAGGGTTAAGGATGGGTGGGCTACACTAATGGATCTGAATTGGATGCGCAGTGGGGGTTGAGGGTCGAGGTCATGCAGATAACAGGAATTTGGAATGACTCAAAGAGCTCTCGTGCGATTTGTCGATTTGCACGAGAAAATCCCCATGAATGCATCGCACCACATTCTGATCTAAAAAATACACACTCATATGCACAAGCAAAATATGCAATTTACAATACAAACAAGGTCACAAATTACAGGCGATCTCTCAAATTTTAAGACTTGTTATGACTAAGAAATGTTAAAAGAAAAAAGTTATTCTGAACCTCTCAAATGATCAACCTCACAGATGGGCTTGGTATTTGCAATGCTGACTTTTAAGAGATTCTCTAACTTTATTCCTTGGGCTCAGTCGGTCTTACCCAGGATTAAGGTTTGTGATCAACAGCCTGTTATTAACTGATGTCAGTATTAGCTTTGTCTTGAATGTATATGTCTGTTTTTCATTTTTCAACAGAATATTTCAAGTTTTCTGAAGAAAATGCAAATGCAAAATTAATCATTACTATGTTAAAATTACGCTATGTGGTTGCTAAGGTGTTCTGTGTGTTTTTTGCAGTTTGTTTTTTGCAGTTTGCTAAGTAGTTGCTAGATGGTTACCAGTCTAATCAAATGAACCCACCTCCAACTTTCTATGACATTATGGGCCCTAGATATCATATGTTTGTTATTCAACGTCTATGAGATTTATTTCCCAATTTTATTGACAAGACATATAGACATCTATCATAAATCTGATTGCTTAAAAAGGTTCAGGACATCTCTCCACTCATGTCTCTTTTATTCCATGTCTATTGGAAAAAAATGGTGTAGGTCACTTCATACTTAGGCTTAGGGATCTGAACAAGCCCTAAACCCTATAAGTATGATCAGTGGTAAAAAACGTAAAGAAATTTAACAAAAAATGACATAACTTGTACTTGGAATTTACATCCGATTTCCCGTTGGTGATATGCATCTGTCTTCTGTATCTGACAAATCCTGTCTTTCTTTCTCTAGGTATATTCTGTTCCGGGTCATCTGATTTGTGTGCATCTTCTCCGTGTCAGAATGGGGCGACATGCGTAGATACAATGGATGATTACGTGTGTTTGTGTTCACTGGAAGGAGTACGGTACATGGGGAGGGACTGTGCGGAGCTGTACAATGGTTGTGTGTTTGCCGAATGTGAAGGGTGTGTCAGTGAACCTGGCACAGAGCACTACACCTGTCCAGAGGACATCAATGAGTGTGAAAGTGGGCCGTGTGTCGGTGCCCTCTCTGAGTGTGTGGATGAGCTGAATGGCTTCAAATGCTTGTGCCTACCTGGTTTTGGAGGAGAGGACTGCAGTCGTCGCATCACAGACTGTGTTGATGAACCCTGCCTCAACAATGGCACCTGTAGACGTATGGTGGATGGATTTGAATGCACTTGTTCAGACGGTTTTCGTGGTGAGACCTGCGAAGAGGACCTGGATGAGTGTGATTCACATCCCTGTCAGAACGGTGCAATCTGTTTGGATGGGGCCAACAAGTATCACTGCTTCTGCGTACCTGGATACCAAGGACACAACTGTGAGATTGACATTAATGAGTGTGCATCAAGACCTTGTAGGAACAATGGAACATGTATTAATGGGAAAGACCGGTACCTGTGTGAATGCCTGCTGGGATATACAGGTAATCTGTGGGTGAACATATTATTAACTTGTTTGAAACATTAAGTTTCCACATTTTGCATCCACAACTGTATGCTAATAGTCTAATGCAGGGGTCCCCAATCCTAATACTGACAGGCAAATGATCTGCAAAAAATAGTTTCAACACACTAATTTCAGGTAATCCTAGTATATGTTAATGGCTGATTCAGATTTGTTTTATTTAGGTTGGAACTAAACTCTGCAGGACTATGGCCCTCCAGAAGTAGGATTGGGCACTCCTAGTCTACATGGATGTTGACAGCAATTAATAACTGGTACTTGCCAAGTCGCAACCAGTTCTTTATAGGGCGTCTGATTTTTTAAGCCATGTATTGTGTTTTGTATCTCTGTAGGAGTGAACTGTGAGATGGAGATTAATGAATGCGAGTCAAATCCCTGTCAAAATGGAGCCACCTGTCATGACCTAGTGGGGTTGTACACCTGTGACTGTGTGCAGGGGTTTGAAGGTTCCGATTGTGAAACCAATATCGATGAATGTGAGAGTGATCCATGTCAGAATGGAGGAATCTGCCACGACCTTATTGATAGGTAACGGAATTCTGGAATTGTGGGAATGACTGAATCATGCAGATGGCATGTCCATGCACTGGCCATTATTTTTTCACTTATTCACTGTGAGTAACACAAATGTTACTTGTTAGTCAGACAGTATCTTCCTATCTTCCAGTATCTGGCCAGAAAAAGCTGTAATGCAGAGCAGATTTTATGCTGATAGTTAAAATAGTCTGATTTGGTGTGTTTGTATGCAGTTATGAGTGTGAATGTGAAGGCACTGGTTTTATGGGGGACCACTGTGAGGAGGATATTCCGGAGTGTGCATCTCATCCTTGCCAACATGGAGCTACTTGTCTAGAAGGCATTAACCACTACAACTGTACCTGTTGGTCAGGTAGCTCTCCTTTATCCAAAACCACACTCAAGTCTTTCAAGTCTTTATATCCCTAACCCTAACTCTGCAACACACTTTGTTAATGTGTGTATAGGTTTTGAAGGAGATAACTGTGAGGTGGATATAGATGAATGTGCTGATACTCCCTGTGAGAACGATGGTGAATGTTTTGAGAAGTCAAATCCAGAACTCTGGGAAACGGACTGGGAGTTCACCTACGCCACAGCCGTGGGTTACGTCTGTCAGTGCCTACCAGGATACACAGGTACCGGAAACATAAAAACAGATGTAAATGTGAAACAGTACAGTAAAACAATACACAGACATTGCAACCGCTTTCGTTTTAAGAACTTGTTCCAGAGTTGAGCATAACTATTTTGTGATCCAAAATGTGATTGAATGGGTGGTGAAGGTCACTCAAGTAATGACACAATGTTTTACCTGAAAAGAGTTTTGCCATGCTGTTTATTTGTTTTGTTTGTTTATTTCCCCAGGAGAGAACTGTTCAGTGAACATAAACGAGTGTGTATCTGAGCCCTGTCACAATGGAGGAAGCTGTAAGGATTTGGTTAACAGATACATGTGTCTATGCCCGGAGGGGTTTGCAGGTTAGTGTTTGCATATGGGAATCTGTTTGCATGTGTATTTGTCTGTATTGTTCATTTTGGTCTGTCTTTCTCAGGCGTGGAGTGTGAGGTTAATATAGATGAGTGTGAGAGTGCCCCCTGCCTGAATGGAGGTGTATGTGAAGATGGAGTAGCTGAATACAAGTGCCAATGTGCAGAAGCTGAGGAAGGTCACCTGCCATGGGGGGGTCCCCAATGCACTGTGGAGCTGCTTGGTTGCATTCAGCATGCCTGCCAAAATGGCGCCACCTGCTTGCCGTGGTTAGATGAAGAGACACATAGACATACTTGCCTTTGTCCTCCTGGTTTCTATGATGACATATGTTCTACACCAACCACGTTTTCCTTCTCCTCACCGAGGTTCTTTCTGATTGAGGTTCCACCACTCGAGCGCAGAAGGAGAGACACAGAACACAAGCACCCTCTGGGGGTTCGTCTGCGCTTCCGAACCACTCTGCCGGATATGCTGCTGTTCTTTCGTGGCAATGCTGAGCTCTTCTTATCCCTAGAGATTGTTGGGGGTGAGCTGCTTGCTAAGGCAATATCTAAGGAGGGAGGGTCACTGGAGGCACAATTACCAGGGCTTGTAAGTGATGGAGGTTGGCATGATGCAGTGGTGACCATTGATGAAAAGGATATCAGACTTGTGCTTCAGGTCAAAGGTCCAGGCTGTGACAATCAAGTATGCAGAGCTGAAGACAAGCAACCAAATGATCATGAAATTTTCTTTCACCATGAGACGCTCACAAAGGTATATGTGGGTGGAGTACCAGAGGAGTACATGGAGCTTATATTGAGCGACCATGGCTTTCTGGGCTGTATGGAGGACTTACAGATTGATGGCCATTCTGTCCTGCCCCATGATATGGATGACAAGGAAGAAAGTGTAGAGTTAGGCTGTATAAAGACAGAATGGTGCCAGGTGGACCCACATCCTTGCTCTCAACAAGGGCACTGTGTTGACCTCTGGACGAGCTACCGCTGTGACTGTTATAGACCACACTATGGACATGACTGCAGCCAAGGTGTGCATAAGCATATCCTCATACACTCAAACATTGGTCTTGTAGTAATGTGTAGAGCTGGGATATTCATCTCTCGTGCTGAAGGGCAACTGTTCTGCCAGGTTTAGCTCCAACCTTATACAAACACACCTGAACAAACTAATCAAGATAATTACTTGTAAAATACAGGCAAGTGTGTTTGATTCTGGTGGGACTGAAGCTTTGCAGGACAGTGGCCCTCCAGGACTGCAGTTGACTAGTTTTGGTGTAGAGGAAACCAAACTTATACAATAATAAAATATTGGCACATTATCATACTTGATTTTTGTCTCTATTTCTCTCTATTTTCCAGATTATTCCTCTTGGACATTTGGTCATGAGGACTCTACAAGCTTTCTTCCATTTGCACTGCTGTCTGATATTGGCAGGAACTTTAGTGTCTCATTCTTCCTACGATCACTTAAATCAAGTGGATTATTATTTCAGCTACGAAGGGCAGGCCTTCAGGAGACAGAGGGAGATGATCCTTATTTTACCATGTACCTGGAAATGGGACGAGTACAGGTAACCTCTGTTGCGGAGTCACCCACCCTATCATCACCAGTGTTTGTCTGTAATGGAGAGAAGCCACTGCTTCAGTTGGACATACAGGAGGGTCAGGTATTCTTTAGCCATGGAGGATTGCGCTATAGGCTTGGCTCACTGCCTGACATGGAAGTTCTGAAGGGAGACATGGTGTATGTTGGTGGCATTCCAGGTGAAGAGGGTGCAACGGATTGGGGTGGGCACTTTAAGGGATGCCTGCAGGACCTGAGACTAGACGATGTACATCTGGAAGTGGTACCCTGGAATAGTACCCTCAGTGAGAATATATATTTCTCCAGTGATGCAGAAAATGTGCTACCTGGATGCATGAGTGATGACACATGCAAGGTATGTAGACTTACATTTTTGTTTTAATTTCATCAGACCTGTTTGTAATGATAATTACAGATGGAAAGAGCTGTTGTTGTGCAATTGGTCTGCAGGTGGAGCCTTGCTTGAATGGTGGAGAGTGTACAGTCACATGGAATGACTTTACTTGTTCCTGTCCACGGGATTTCACTGGAAAGACATGTGAAACCAGAGTTTGGTGTGTCAGCGACCCGTGCGTAAATGGTGGACACTGCGTGGATCTGTTCGATGGTTTTGAGTGTATGCTTATCTTGAACACCTAGCTGATATTTTTTAGTTTCTTGTTTGTTTCCTGAACATCCTATTGGCAAAATATTTCAAATATTATAAATGTATAAATGTTTATAATCGAGTAGTAAATATAAATGTGTGTAAAAAAATAAAAAGTTAATATTATGTTTTTTTTTCTTACCAGGCATTGCTAATGCAACCTTTGACAACACACCCTTACACTACAGTGCTAAGGGATCTGTGGTTGACCCAGTGACCAATGTTACCATGGAGCTCCGTACAAGGCAGGAAAATGGTGTGCTACTTCGTGCATGGAGAGGGGTGGAACTTCTACTGGTTGGTCTTTTGGATTCAGCCATTTATGTGGAGCTTCATACAGAGAACAGTGTGGAACCAGTAAAATTCTCTGGACAGAGACACATTGCAGATGGAACCTGGCATCGCCTGCTCGTTGCCATGGCCAACCCGGAGCGTGATGCATCACAGTGGGTGGTTTTGGTGGATGGCATCATTGATGGTAGCAGTGCCCCTGTGCTTGCTGGTAGTTTAAGTTTTCTTAAAGACGTGTCAAGTGAGGTTGTACTGGCAGAGACGTACACAGGATGTCTTGGTGCAGTCAGATTAGGTGAGGTGTATCTTCCATTTGTAGACCATGCCAAATCACCCCAAACATCTCGGTTTTTGCGGAGACAAGATGAGCGTGTGCACACAGGGTGCTTCGGGGGTCCAGTGTGCCACTCTCATCCTTGCAGGCGTGGTGGTACATGTGTGGATCTCTTCAATTCTTTCGGCTGCCAGTGCTCACCTGGCTGGGAAGGGATCACCTGCGAGAAAGAAACAGACGAGTGTGTCTCAGGACCCTGTCTCCATGGCAAATGCAAGGACAAGTTTAATGGGTTTGACTGCTTGTGTCACCCAGGATATGCTGGACCTACATGTTCGGAAAACATAGACGACTGCAAAGGATCGAAGTGTAAGAATGGGGGAACCTGTGTGGATGGAGTAAATGACTACACCTGTATCTGTCCCCCTAAGTACAGCGGAACACGTTGTCAGTGAGTTCCTACTGATCACATATTGATGCCTAGACTTGACTCAGTCTCATAACTTAAGACTCCATTTACAATACATACGCCCTTCTCTGTTGAACAGAGAACAGGGTTATAATGAGGCCTTCACATTACAACCACATGCAAAACTGCTTGCAATTGTAAATACTAATGAACGCCAGTGGAAATGTTTTTTATAGTTCACTATCCATTTTATACAGTTATTTCTTGTTACCCAAGTTTGAATGAACCAGTGAGGCTGAATCCTTATCTATTTGGGACTGTTTTGATCTGTTGAGAGTTTGAGCATTTGTTTGTTTGTGTTCTTGTGCATCAGGTATAACTACCCTCCTCTTAAATGTCAACTGGATTTTGAATGTGAAAATGATGGCATTTGTCATGACACTCAGTGGGGGGCAAACTGCACCTGCCTTCCAGGATTCACAGGAGACAGGTGGAATTAACAGTTACATCCTTGTCCAATAGAAATAAATTTGAATATACATACATTGATATAGTTGACTAAGTGTTCATGTTTTTTCCCCCCACAGATGTGAGAGAGAAATGGATGAGTGTGCATCTAGCCCATGTCTAAACGGTGGATCGTGTCTAGATCGGCTGAACCGGTTTCAATGTTTGTGTCCAGCAGGATTCAGTGGCCAGGTCTGTGAAACAAATGTAAGTAAACACGGAGTATAATAATAAGCATACAATTTAAGAGCGAAAATAAGAATGCAAACTACTTCAGTAGTGTTGATTGTTACGTTTTATACCTGCCAACAACAACAATTTGAATCTCTCTCTGCAGAAGCAGGCTCAGCAAGATCATATACCATGGCTGGCGATTGCGGTTCCATTGGTATGTGGCTGTATCCTCTTGGTGGCTATTGGTCTTATTTTCATGTTGATGACAGCACGCAGGAAGCGGCAATCAGAAGGAACTTATTCCCCAAGCCATCAGGAAGTTGCAGGTGCACGCCTGGAGATGGATAGCATGCTGAAAGTACCACCTGAAGAGCGTCTCATTTGAGACATGTAGACAAGGTGACAAAAACAGGTGTGTAGACATGGGGACTCTAATATTATCAGAGTGACTTTATAAAACTAAACTCAACCTTTCCAAGACCATGTAATATTATGGAGCTACAATAATAAGTTAGTACTACATCAAAGAAGCAACCTAAAGATCTACTGTAATACAAATAGAGAGGAAAATGAGGTTAATCATTAATCATTAAATATGGTTAATCTTTCACCATAGATTTTGTCGAGACCAACAACTCTAGAATTTAACCAGCAACTCTCTCAAGTCTATTTGAACTTGAATGTTGTGATTCTTTACCTCTAGGCATTATATGCCTGAACAACTTTGACAAAGTGTCAAACAGTAAAGAGGCAAACATTTTACATTGTAAAAAATGTTAAAAAGTTTACATTCTCCCCACACTTCCACAGCATTTAAAATCTTTAACAAATCCCTCTCAAAGATAAACGCTGAAAGTAGTGCTAATGATGTAGAGAGCACCATTTTGAAAATATTTTTTTCCACAGCGTTTGAATGTACAAGGTATGATATCTGTAGCAATACTGTTGTGTTAACTAGCTACCATTTCTGCTGTAGGCAACACTGAATATGATAATTGACACTAAGGAATGTGGCTTCATATTCATGCCAATGTGAATAATTAGCTATACATTAGCATGAGGGGAACAACAAACTAGTTACCCGTTTAGGCCGTTTACACCTGGTATTAAGATGTGTTTTGGTCGATCGGATCACAAGTAGACGAGGGAGACATTCCTGTTTACACCTGGTGTGTCAATGGGTGGGTAAATATATGGGCTTTTTCAAATCTTTTAGATCTAATGGACGAAATAAGCTTGCGCAATTTACAAATGAACGCAAAAGGGGACGGCAGAAAACCTATGAAGAGCATCAGCTTTCTTTTTTGCTCTGATAGCCACAAGACTGTCACCAAACACCATAAATATGTGTTAGAAATCAGCAGAGAACAATGAGTTTGGTATGTTTTTCGTCTTCAAACCAAACTGAAGTCTTCTTCAGCCGACTAAGTTTAAATCCTTTAGTGGTTGTTTGAACACATTCGTTAACATGTGTGGTGTGGTCAATCGAGTGTTTACACTATGATAACCAATCCGCAAGAATGCGTTTTCGACTACCTCTTGAAGTGTTCGAAAGTAAACTAGCGCAAAATGTTTTAGACCCCGTTTACACCTGTATTTAGCATCGTCCACTTGTGATCGGATTAACGAAAGGTGTAAACAGGGCCTTAAAGAAATAACTTTTTTTTTTTTTTTTGCTTTGGGGCATAACTTTTCAAGCATTGTTGCGTTCACATTGTGTTAGAATTACTCTAATTACGCATTTATGATTACTAAAAACGATTCAGTTTGTCTTTGTTGAGCACATTTCTGTCATATAAACAACCAAAAAGACTGAAGTTAATGTAAGTTAGTTGGCAATATTACTAGGTGTATATTTGATGTGCCATTTTATTTTAGCCAGTAACCTGCAGTTTCACTATTCAATATTTGAGACAGCAAAGATAAATAGTTTTTTTTGCTATCATTGACAAAGCTGCAAATGGTGCTATTAAGCTGTCATGGATGGAGTCACAAGACAAATAACTAAGTTGAATCTGAGCAGTTGTAATCTTGTAATTATGGTCATTCCAACAAAACTGTGAATGCAGCATACCGTAATCTGATTGAGACCGTTATTGGAAAAACTGTGAACATTTTACTGTTTGACAATCACCGCACTTCATGCGTTTATACGCATACCAGTGTGAGACTACTAAAGATACAAACACCAAACTCAATGTTTATACACACTTACCTCTAGAATACACATGTAAACGAACTAAAATAAAATGCTGCATGTGTATGAAGATAAAAAAAGAGAGATGAAATGAACATAAGAACAAATCCTTGCTGATGCCTAAATGCTGTAAAAACTGAGTGAATGTAAATTGCATTCATTTTACAAGTATGTATATGTTGTAAATTGTGGCTATAATTTGTGTTTTCTGGTCTGTTGTATATCAATCTGGCTTCCTTCAAATGTATGCTTAGGAATTACTAAAACTAAAAAGTACAGTGTGAACTGCAACATCAACATAGGAATATATTTTTTAATGTGTAAATGTGCAAAAACTGTTTAATAAAGGTGTTTAAATCTGTAAATGGAGTAAAGGTCAGATCCATGATTATTTGTGCTTGACTTTTTAAAATTTCATTAATTTTGCTTATAATTAGCGGCACTTAATTAACATGTTAAACACCCCTAAAATATGATACATAATATGTGCAAGAATACTGGGAATGAGAATGATTAAAAATAAATAAATGGGAGCAAAACAAATTTCAAGCTCACAATTTTCACAGGAATATACTGTGCTTTTTAATTATGGCAAACACAAAAAATAACATCCAAATAAAATAAAAAAAAGTGCAAAATGATAAACAGGATATGAGTTCACATTAGGATACATTCCAAGAGAAAATTGTATTTTACACATCAGAAATGCATTTTGATAATTCCATCTTGCTGAGAGCCACTCTCTCCTACCATTCAATCTGAGATATCCAAACATCAAAGGATCCTGTCAAAATACAATAGGTGGTAAAATGGTTGTTAAATCCATGCTAAGTCATACTTTTAAAACCTGTTCTATGTTAGATTATGGTTTGACATTTTTTCGCTCTCAGAATACATGGTCACATTCAGGGACGTGCCTCTTTGTCTGTTGTACAGTGATGTGTAACACTTTACCCAGTACAACATTTAACACTTAACACACTTGAATGACTTGCCAGTTAAATATTGCCTTTTTAAACCATGGTGTATATCACAGATTCAGCTCATCTGTGAATGCAGTTGCTGAAAAAATAACAAAAATACTGTATCTGCTTCAGCCAAAATTGTAAAGTACTTTTCAGTGAATACATTTTTTTTTTTTTTTAGATATTTCAACTTAAAGTCTACTTTTGCCATTTTAAATTAGCACTTGATATGCGAACACATATTTTGATGTAAATAATGTGAAGTTTTGCATTTATCAAACATCACAGTCAGTGCATTCTTTAAGGGTGACTCGTAAAATTTCCAATTGTGTTTTAGCATCCATTTCTGCTAAACATTTTCTTTAAAACTTTCCATATGAATTATTTACTAAGGACAGTGTTTGCTGAACCAATCATATATCAACCTAACAGCCCAAGTGAACATGTGGAAATCATCTTATAACAAAGACAATATTTGAACCAAAATGTCTGAACAACCCATGCTGTAAGACTAGGTATACACAACAAACCTCTCAGCAAAAAACAGCTCTGAACTTACACACACACACACACACACACACACACACACACACACACACACACACACACACACACACACACACACACACACACACACACACACACACACACACACACACACACACACACACACTTGCAAGGACCAAATTAAACTCACTCTTTAAGGCCCAAATTAAAAGGTGGTCCAAACGAATCAACTAACAGAAAATGTGATTTTCTAACAGATCTACAGGATGGATAAGGATGTTCAAGAACACTTTAATAACACAAATAACATTATTTCATATCTTTAAATACAACAATAAAACCAGAGAAGAAGAGACACCTATTCACTCCCTGATGTTCCCTGACATGGACAAAATAACATGTTTCTTTTGGACTTGAGCATTTGGTTGTACACAATTCTTTTCCATGTCAAGATCTGCACAAACAGTGTTCTCCTACTTGCAAGTCTAAGACAAAAATATAGCAAAAAATGGCATGAAACAATGATCCTCCAACACAGATTGTGTATCGTGCTAAAGCCAATAAACAGGCACAGTCTATGACAAGAAAAACAGCTTTTAGAGTTAGGATTCACTTTAACACACTTTATAGCAGTATGTATTTTTAAAAAGCGCAAAACAGATCTATTCGAATAAATACCCATAATGCAGAGTGCATGGCAGTAGCAGATTAGATGGAACGGGTAGTGCTAAAAAGAAAGGTCTGATTGGTCGCTTTATGAAAGCTATAAGTCTATTATATGATGCTCAGAATAAAAGAGGATTTCAAACTTCAACATCAAATCAAAACAAGTGGACAATTAGCATCTAAACTAAACTATTTTGAAACTGAACAGAACCCAGTTCCAGGAGACCCATTTTAACACTTTTGGACTGACACGCAGGCAAGCGGAAGAGGTAAAGCCTGTACCAGTATGGGGAAAAAACGCATTCTTGATCAGTTTACCTTATTTAATGACACTTTTTTTGGTCAAGAGCTAATGCATCAAATGCATCCTGCATTTTTGACCTCTAAAATAACTGACCTATAGGGGCAGTGTTGTGTTCTGAAGGTCTTATAATTCTGACCCTTTCTGAGCGCTAACATTGTGCTGCACACACTATGCTCTATGTAGCGAGTAGTAGTATATATGTAATGTAGTGCAAATATGAAGTACACAGAAGGTACCGCAGCCACAACATGTAGTATGCAATGTCTATTTTAGGGTGCAGAATGTTGTATGCTCTTGTGTCATGTAGTAGGTAGTGTGGAATGTGCAGTATGCAATTTACTAGGGATACACAACATTTGTATTCAAGTGTGTTATAAATGTCAATTTAACAATTGTTTGTTATGATGATTTATGATGATTTAAGGGTATGATTTAGGGTATGATGATTTAAATTAATATGTGTATGGTTAAAAAATAAGCTTCTTATTAAAACAGCACTGACTGTCTAATTCCTAATGTTAGGATGTGGGTCATTATTGTATGGTATCTTTAATATTGTCATGTGATCCCTATGGGAACAACACTGCTTGCTACAGAAAAAAACAGTGTTATTCTGCTAATATGTTTTTCAGTGTTAAAATTGGTGATATTGGAGCAACATGGTTTATCCAGTTGTTATGGGAAATACAGCATTAGCATCAGTGTGCATAAGGCTAAGTGAGTGAGCTAGGCGCAAAAAAAGCACAACACACTCTGGAGGAAAATGTTCAACAGTGCTTTCAGGCCACTAGGAGGCGCAGTCTTAAATACCCACTGGCTCTAAATTTGCAGTCCCTCACTGGTTGATAGCAGCAGTAGAGGAAATATGTGGGCAGAGCTAGTCGAAAGTTTCCCACCTTCTCCGTAAGTCCTCCACCTTTTTTGGGGGGGGCGTGGCCATTACTGTTGGTGTGGTTGCCATGGTAAGAAGGTCACAAAACGGGTCATGGGGTGCATCTGTGGAGACTTGCGCTGGCTGGGCAAAAGTAGCCGGAGCAGGCGAGTCTAAGAGGCTTGAGAGAGATCCACTACTGCTGGAGGACGGAGGAACGCACCCAGTTGACCACGCCCCTCCTGTTGGGGTCACAACCACAGCAGATGCCTGACCATATACTGAGAAAGGGCGAGCAGAGGTGGGGAAGTAGTTGGCACCTGGGGAAGGCATGTAGGCTGGGATGAAAGGGTTACCTGGGGCAACAGGACTATAGTGCCTTTGTGGTGGGTACTGGGACGATTGGGTGAAGGGGTTCAGTGACACTGGAGGGGGGAAAGCGGGCAGGTTTGGGGGGTTGGGTCGAGGAGGTATAGGGGGTTTAGAGAGGGATGGGGCAGCCTCATTCTTCATTGTTCCGCACAGAGGGTCCAACAAGCTGAGCAAGTCCAGTCCCTGTTCCTCGCTTGGCTTCAACAAATCTCCCTGAGTTTGTGCTTGGGAGTGAGGAGACATGTTCAGCGCTTGCCGAAACTCCTGCCCTCCAGTGGACCCACCTCCCTCCTTCTCGCAGACCTGCTTGACCCCGCGCAGCAGGGTCACAGCTGGTGCCAGCACTGCACCCGGTTCCGGTGTTTTCCGACCTTGGGGACGAGGGATTGTGATACAAGCCCCCTCAGTCTTCTCTCCACTGGGATTTGAACTGTCTCTGCTGGGTGGGCGTGCCTCAGGGGGTTCCAAGGGTGGCACGGAGAGAGGTCTCTCCCAGGATAGTGACTCTCGGCCAAGCAACGTAGATGGGTCCTCCAGTTGGCACCAGAGCTTGCTGTACGGATTGGTGGTTTTAAGACCTGGGAGAGTGCGTGTGCGCTCGCCAGAACTAAGATCCATCCGCTGGAGAACAAACAATTAGAACAAGTTTTTAGATAGATAGAGGCCATGCACACAGATAAATATGGTTGCTTTGGAGTGTTTCACGGTTTAGAGTGTTTACAGGAGTGAAAACCACAATCCAATCCTAAAACAATCAAGTAGTGACCAGCAAATGTTTATTAAATGCTTCTTTTTTACCGCCGTGAGGTGACAAAGCATTGCTATAGTTCTCATCATCAATTATTGTGATTTGGGGAGTGTCTTCTGAATTCTGTGCAAGAGGAACAATATTTTAGGACAGTGTTTCTCAAACCTGATCCTGGAAACACAACAACAGTACACATGGATGTCTCCCTTATCTGACCCATCCATTTCAGGTCTTGAAGCCTACTAACAAGCTGATGAGTTGAATCAGGTGTGTTTGAATACAAAAAGTTGTATTGCCTCCAGGAACAAGGTTGGGAAACAGCGATTTAGGTTAGCGATTCTCGCGTGCATTAAATTGTGTCTGTCACTCCTAAAACTTTTCAGTGCTTACATAGTCTAACCTTGTAGTTAAAGTTATCATTTTGTGGGTCTGCTCGAAGCTCCTCCAAACTCCGTGCAGAACTAATTGTAGAGTGTGTGCTGAGAGATGTTTTTGTGGTATTTGTAGTTTCTGTACATTCTGGTTCCCCCTGCTGACTATGGAAGGTATCCTGCAACAGGCTCAGGTCAGAAAACTTGTGTAGAACAGGGCTGGACGGAGCAGTGTTACCTTGGAAGCGCTCCCCAACCTCCTCACCTTCTTCCACAAGCTCCGCCTCTTTTAGAGACCTGTATGGCTGGGGCCTAAGTCACATACGCAAACAGAAACACATATGTACACAACATCCACACCACAAAACAAACAAGCACACACAACGCACAACACATGCACAAACAAGTACAGACACACATTGTAATTTTCATGTTAGATGAAAAGCTGTTGAAATGGGCAGATATAGTCAACATACAGTAATAATCAAAATCACTTCACATAAATAAGCTGTTGCATGCCACAGGCATAATTTTTTTTAAATCTAGCCATGCAATAAAACTGATTTAAGCCAGAATTTAAAGACACATTTAGCAGGCCGCAGAGTTACTAAAATGGTGAACAGTGGCCCCAAAAACCATTTGGACAATTAAAACACACTTAAAAGTATAGTAGTCCTTGCATTGGATAACAACAGGATCTCACAACAGGCTAACATGCTCTCAGGGCATGATTGAAGACCAAATACTCTGCCCTATTTTGGTAACTTGCAGACCTTTAATAACATATGCATTAAGGCTGGCTAGAGGAGCACTTCAGTAGTCTAAACAAGTCTCGAGATAAGAAGAGTTTGGACAAGGAGCTGTGTGGCATGCTAAGATCCGAAAGGTTTGATCTTTCTGTTGCTGTATGGAGAAATCTGCATGACTGAGAGGTCATCATAATATGGTCTACACAACAGAGCTGGTCTCCAAACACTAGGTTTGACTATCAAAATATTTCAAAAACTTTGTCATTGGAGACCAAACACACCACCTAATCCTGGGTATCATGTAGACCTTTAATAACTTATGCAGGGAGGCTAGTGAGAAGAACACTAGAGAAAAGGATGGGGCCTGAGGTACCAAACCCCGAGGTACCCCTGTGTGTAGTTGATACAATTCATACTTACAAATCGCTTCTACATGTTCCATTAAGTTTGACAACTTGAATGTGTTTTGAACAGTATCAGTATATCTAATGCTTCAACATGGTTTATATTTTCTAATCTAATGCAATGACATCCAAACATTTTTTAGTATGTCCAAATACTTTTTGGGGGCACAGTAGGTAAAAAGGCCATCAAATATTCACTTTAAGACTAATAGACATTAGAGAAATCAAGAATGAAAACCACTTAAACAGAGACCATTCAAAAGGAGCAGAAAGCATGAAGTGTTCAGGAAAAGCAGCAATGGAGTCATCATCCTGAGACAGCTCGTCACCCGAAGAATCCTCACACAGAAACACTGTATAGTGACGAGTTGGACGCACATAACTACAGCGTCAACACGCACGCATACAGAGATGCACAGCAGCAACAAAAACAAAAAAAGCATGAACACAAATTGGCAGAGACAGAGAGCCAAGTATCAGGTGTAACCACACACAAATACACAGATCACATTCAACCATCCCAGTGTGAAAGAGAACACAAAAGTGAGAGAGAGAAGGAAAGAGCAAGTGAGACATGCAATCACACAATCAAGGCCACAACTTTTTTGCTGTGCTAATTTGTATTTGAGGGATAATGTACAGCCTGCCAGTTATCGCTAACTAAAAATATTAAAAACATATTTGTCAATTGCAATAAAATGTACATTTTGAGAAAAAAACTTTGAATTGTACATTTTGAAATAAAACCAAAACAGAAATAAAAATAAAATAAAATCAGAAATATTTATTTATAAAAAAAACAAAAGTGACAAAAGTACATACAATTAGTAAACATCCAAATTAAAAGGAAAACTGAAAATGTAAAAGTACAAGCTAAATCAAAATATTGAAACTAAAGTATAATAGTATATAAATTATACTAAAATAACACATCCAGCCTCCATTGCAAAATAAAAGGAAATCAGGACGCAGATGCAAAGCAGAGGCTTTGAGTTTATTTTAGCATAATGATCAGCTGGCTGTACATTATCACACTTATTATATGGATACTAGTCAAATAAAAAAAAGAGTTAATGAGTTTTAATTTTTTCTTAAAGCTTCTTCTAAATAGTTAATTACAAATAAAAACAATTGGCCAAACAACAACACACTGTTACAATATTACATTTATATATTATTACCAATCTGCAACTCAAATTACTTTTTCCTAAGCATTGCTACAATATAGCATGTCTTCTATTTTAAGTTCTCTTTCATCCAGCTCTTTGTGTTTCCTACCAGTTCATTGTTCTTCTGAACAGATAAATATACAGTTTAGCGATTATTAAACAAAAAAATCTGACCACTCAATGCCATGGTTGCGGAGCAAAATATTCCATATAGCCGTGCAATAAAAACCAACAGAAGCAAAAAGACCATTGTCTATTTGTTTATGTTTTGCAAAAGCATATGTGATAAAGGTTAAGCATTTAAGTCTTACTGTTCAGGGCTTCCCTCTACCCCAATGTTACTGCGTGGTCTCTTTGCCACCAGAGGACGAGGAGGTCGAGCCTGCAAACACACACAAATGCACATTTTAAACAGCATCCTAATGTCTAAAAAAAGTTCAGGACTTGTTAAATCACTGTTAGGTCAGAGGTTAACTGCTCCTGTCAGGTCAGAGGTCAAAATTGCGGTATCCAAGACCTAAAGAGTGGCCGCCCGAGTAAAGCGCCTTTTAAACCATCCAAAATTGGTAGAGGTTTCCACATTCATTCGGCTCACAGTTTCTTCTATACTGATAGTAAAAGTAAAACTGATTCAGAGGCAAAAATGAGTTGAAAAGCTTTTTAAATACACATTCTCTAGCTCTCAAGGTCCATAATCAGGCCTCGACGGTGTGAGCATTTCACTTGCATTTGTGACTAAAAATAGATGTGTGCAAACTGTAAAATGCATTTAGAAGTATATGTGCGAATAAACCGTAGGTCCCCATGGGCTGTGTCAAATTTAAAGTAAAAAAAACAATTCTTATGTATTTTAAAAGTCATATTTGTCAGTTTCAGAGGTCTTAAATTTGAGGAGGAAAACATGAAAAGCAATATGGCTTAATGGGATTATTGGTGATTATTTATTTGTGAGCGCTGTAAGTTCAAAGTCATAACATGGCCCTGTTGCGCATTCTAGAGGCCTGAGGTTTCAGAGCAGTTTGCACTCAATGTATTTATTATTACTTTATGTTGTATTGTAATGTTTTAGATGGTTGTAAGAGTGCATATTTTAGCTGCCTCATGTTTGATTGAGCAGCTGGAAGCATTAAAGACATTTCAAAATAAGAGTCCAGGTGTATTTTGATTAAAAGTCCTTGAATTTTTTTTTTCCTGGTTATTATTGGCATTTCATTACAAAATAAACAATATATTTAAATTAATGAAATGCTTAGAATATACATAATTATTAAAATCCCCATGAAATCAAAGTTTTGGGGCTTTTAGTATGAATATGTTAGCCTTAAGGTTGTCTATATGTGCTCCAAAACAATGACAAAATTCACATTTACAGGATATAAGCTTTCAAAACCTAGAGCCTCTCACTTCCGCCAATATGGATCAATGATTTTGATGACATCACTCTGCACTTCAGCTTCTCATCAGATTTTCTGTCCAATCAAATGCTCTCTAAAGCGTACCGCCCCCTACATTATAAATAGACGTTGAAGCCGCGGCTTAAATCGGTCACTCGTTCACACATTTACTATTTTCTATATAGAGAATGGCACATAGTGCACTATATAGGGGATAGTGAACGATTCAGACAGTGTATAAATGCTTTCCATTGGGGCGAATGAAGTCGGGGTTCACATTAGTGTTTCGCAAACCACCGCCACACGCACACAGTCTCCTCCAGTCCGGAGACATGGTAGCACAGAATGGGTCACATGCTCAAGTCACCGCAAACCAGAAAACCTATCGGACCCATTTTAATTCTACACAGAATGCTATATTTTAAAGCAAAATTGAGGAGATTAGGAGAAGAAATGGTTAGACAGACTCAGCATTAGAAACAGCACTGACGAGTAGTAGAGATAACATTGGTGCCATACACCAACATAAATTACACACTTTTCAAACTTCACATCCTCACCATGATTGTTCAGTTTTTCTTTTGTAAAAGTTTCATATTAAATCTAAAAGTGGAATCTACTGTGGCTTTCATAAGCTGCCAAATTTTGCTGTGACATAAACAAAACACTATTGGCCATTTTAAAAAAAGGGAGGAACTGCTCTATGTCCCACCCTGTCTTCCTGCTTCAGTGGAAATTACATCAACACATTGAATAACGCTGAGCGTTTCAAGGCACTTCGGTGACCTTTTAAATAAATACAGTTTGAAGCAGAAAAAAAAAGTAAGTGTCAAACCCTGAGAAGAGATTGAAACCAGAGAAAAAAAGTTTGTGAGGTGGGAAAGTAAGTGCAAACACACATGATAAACTCATTCATGTGTGTGAGCGAGCATTTATCTGTGGAATAGGAGCTGAAGTTAGATCACACAGGCATGTAAATACACACACATGCACACAAACAGTGTCCTGCAGAACACATATAACAAACTCCAGTGCAGACGCCAGGTCAGAGGGGAATATTTGAGCTCAGGGTGACAGGTCAGTGGTCAGCGGCATGTACTCACTGGTCGTGTGCTGCGCTGCAGATTGGAGGGATGGGGGGGAGGGGGGCGTTGTGGCCGCGGGGGCCGTGCCTGATCAGTCTGCTCCAAACATACAAACATGCACACACTTTTATCTATAAAAAATATGGTTTCTCTAACACACTTTCTAAAAATGAACAATCCAACAAAGACTAAATGGACTGAATCCTAATTACTATGTCTATGTTAACTGAAATAATTCCCCACACCCACCTGTCCAAAATGAACTGTGATTGGACGCCTCTGGTCCCAGGTGAGGGAGTCTTTGCTGTGTGTAGAGGGTAAGTTGGTGGAGCCAGGCTCTTCTGAGTAGCCATTCTCTGCAAGCTCCTGGAAGTGAACGAGTTTGAATGAATGCATGCACATTTGTTTATGTAAAAACAATAAATAATTGTGTTTTTGTGTGTGCGGGTGAATGTTTGAACACCTTTTGTTTGAGTCTACTCTTGACTTCTTTGATGCCCATCTTGGCATGGTCTTTGGCCTGTAGAGGAAACATTAGAAGATATCTTACACACAGACAGCACAGAGAAATCTCTCATGATGAAAAGAAAGAAAAATGATTAAATTAATTATATATCTTATATAAAAGAGAATAATAAAAATATAGAGAAAATCATAGAGAAACCCCTCTCATGGAGAAAACAATCATTCACTCACACAGAGACATCTGAGGAAGATTTAGCAAATGTTTACACATGGATACATACAAATTTGTAAACTGTCTTCATTGCAGGATTTGCCTTTGTCTTCACCGTGTTTAAGATGGCCCCACTGCCCTTCTGTAAGCGAAAGATGAAAAAAGACATCAGAAATGAGAAAACATACACATTCACTCCAAAAGAAATATTAGTATCAGTACAGTTCAACCTCTTCAGCACACACAAAAACAAAAATCAAGAAATGTCACCTTCACTGTGAAAAGCCACTGATATGTCTTATCACTGCCTGTAACCAAAAATTTTAATAGACACAGAGACAAGCCAATTAAAAAAACAGTAACATAGAATAACATGAATTTATTAACAGTACGGTGACCATACAGACAAAGTGAGATTCTCTTACCAGCATACTCTCCAATGTTGATCTCCTCCTCAAACTGATCGCTGAACCCTTCACCAGAGTTCAATAGCTCCAGACGGCCGTCTATAAACTGCAAACACACACACGCAAAATAAAGCAATGATCTCTATGCAGGCGTCTCGCATGTGCGAGAAGAACCAATAAGACACTTCATAAAAACAAACTTTTTTTTTATCCATTTAAACAAGTGAAGAAAGACTTCACAAATAGCTTGAACTGATTATGACTAATAATCAGTGTTGGAACACATTACAAGTAACGTGAGTTACATAATCAGGTAACTAGTAAGGTACTGCATTACTTTAAATTAAAAACAAAATATGAGTTACTTTTTCAATCAAGTAACGCAAGTTACTTTGTTTTCCCATTTATGTACTGAGTGCTCTACATTCCCATGTTGAGAGAAATAGTGAGTAAGTGCCGAGGCTTTGTATGTGCTGTGTGAACATCTGAACAGCTGGAAGTTTTGTTTGAGCTACTGTACAGACGTGAATTTGCATTTCCTTCAGCCTGAGCTTTATTAATTTCATTTTTGGTGTGAAAGGGCCTTTACATTTACCATAGCTTTAATTCAATTTGTTTCAGTTTTCGTAATTTTAGAACTAAAAATGAAAACAGCTGTTGTTTTATAATACAAACGATAAGCTTATAGAATAAATGGAGCAATATTCATAATTAGCTTTATATGAAACCAATAAATGTCTATTGCATGCTCTCATTCAGATAGCTAGGTAAATGTGTAATACCTGTTTAAAGAACTGTAGTTGGATAGCGTTCTGGAGAAACTGTCTCATTGTGCTGGATCTGTGTGTGATGAACGTTTCCTCACTGAATGTGATCGGCTCCTCCTGAACATATGGACACATGGGAAGGAAAAACATGCCGCTTTATACCCGAGTATTTTTTTCAGAGAGCTACATGTACTGTCCACTAGAGGACAATGTCTCACAGCTAGCCTGAATATTCTTGCACATTCAACTGCAGATACCTCATACCTCAAATGCCCAGAGCCAACATTCATAACCATTTCTGAACTTCACTCAGAACTATAAGCGCATCAATACTACTAACTTTCTCTCTCACCGGTTCAATGTGTAGCGCGTTCCTGTAACTACCGAACAGAGCTGCCTGCGCCTTCAGAAACGCCCTGGCCACCCCATCTCCTGTCGTTGAGGAAACTTTTCTTAGGCGGTTCTTTAACGAAGATACCTACAACACACACACACGTATATCACTTATATCATCATTATAAATATATTTCGTTAACACTATACAAAATGATCTCATTTGTTGTTAACCGTAACTATGAAACAAACAATGAGCAATATATTTTTACTATTATGCAAGGCTTAAATTTGCGACCATTTTGGTCGCATATGCTCACGCAATTTAGTCTGTTCGACCTCAAAAATATTTGGGAGCATTTGTGCGAGTGCACATAATTGTTGTGGTGCAACCTGTTTTTATTTTTTCTAAAACAAGTTATCTAATTACTGCACAGTATGTACCTGATGTGAGCTTATACAGTGATCCATGTTACAATATATTCGGCTCCTGTTATGCTATTTTTAAGGTTCCTAATTTTGCTTTAGGTCTTTTACAATAGGTTTGCATGCAACCAAAAAATTTAATTTTCAATGAACTAATGTTAACAGATACAATTTTTGATTTAAAAAAATGAATTGGTAAATGTTGTAGAAATTAACATTAACTAGATTAATAAATGCTGTAGAAGTATTGGTCATCGTTAGTTCATGTAGTTAACTAATGTAACAAATGAAACCTTATAGTAAAGTACCTATATTTCTATATCAGATCATCCCGTCATATCAAAATAAACACTTACAACTTTTGTGGAGATCTGAGCAGGTTGTGCTTATGCTTATTTACTTACCACATCATTAGGAAGGTTTTGCAGGTCATCAAACGGCGTTTCAAGAGTGTTTGTGTCTACATTGAGAAGTACCACATCATCTAAAGCCATACCTCGCACCTTCTGTTACGACCACAAACACAGATACACACAAAACTTTCTAAATACAGCCTAGAATTTAGCTACGCTAAAACCAATAACCGCAACATGGAGAAATATGAATATGCAGTTGGTAAAATAAGGTAAAATAAGGTCAAATATACCTCCATGAGACTGGAGTGCACACCGATGAGGTATGGCATTGGAGCGCTAACAAACAAAAAAACACCACACATCAGTATACTTTATGCCTTTTAAAAATGTATTAAATATATACAAACATATTTTTAAAAATTATTTTACATTAATTGTACATTATTATAAAAGATTTCTCAAATGATTTTCTTTTGAATTGTCTATTAATATTTAAAAAAAAATGAAAAAGGTATCAAGGTTTCCACAAAAATATTAAGCAGCACAACTGTTCTCAACATTAATAATAAAAAGAAATGCTTCTTGAGCAGCAAATCAACATAGAAGGATCATGTGACACTGTAAAGACTAGAGTATTGATGCTAAAAATTCAGCTTAGACTCACAGGAATAAATTACGTTTTAAATTGTAATAATATTTCACAATATTACTGCTTTTACTGGGTTTTTGATCTATTAAAGGCAGCCTTGGTGAGCATAAGTGACTTCTTATCTTACAGACTATCTTACCGTTAATGTATTGTATGTAATTATTAAAATACTTTCAACTTAAAATATATCAGATATATTTATTAAAATTACCTTAAAATATATTAAAACCTTCTACATCTTGTGAGGAAAGTCTCATGGAGAGAAAAGTTAATAACTGAGCCAAATAATGCCCTTATAAATATATAAAACTTGAGGTGAAGTACTAAGCAGCTTATTTTAAAAACAATAGAAATGGGAGGCCCTTCGTAAGTATACATGAATAAATGTGAGTGTACTCACCAGCAGTAGTCTATTAAATGCTGTGGCAGGACTGGAATGTAAACATGCTGCCAGAACATGGGATATAACATGGCTGCTGCACCATGAACACATGCGGTTAACTGAGAGAGAAAGAGAGAGGGGGGGTTTATTAATACCCCTAAAACGAGTAAAGAAGAAGCGACCAATGATAGAGAGAGATGGTGGTAGAGATGTTGCTCACAGTACTCAGCTTGCTGCAGCTAATAAGGATTCGTCTTTCATACAGCATGCTAGCGTACAGATGCAGCATGTTATTCACATCCACTGCTACGAAATACTCGGTCAGATTTCTCTGCAAATAAAGGAAAACAATTTCAAAAAAATCTGAGCAGTTAAAATATTTTGCATGCGTTTTATTTCAATGTGTTGTACGTTATATGGCTTAATGACAACTAGTTAGAAGACATTAGATAAATTTAATTTTCAAACAAACTTTATCATTTTAAACGTGTGTATTCTTCGTGTGACATCCTTAAATATTTGTTAAAAAAAGTCCCGTCCAAATTGTAATTAGTCACCATTAGGGTTAAGATAACTTGGTCAAGTTAATAAGACAGACTTACATTTTCAGGTATACTGGGTAATTCCCTAGGATCAGGCACTGTGAAAAACAAATGCTAGAGAGGGAAAGAGAAATGTAAAATCTAATTAGAAATGTAATTAGATTAATACAAGAGATTAATGTAATATGATCATCTTGTCTGATGAAAGCATGTGTATTTCTGTATATTAGAGGTCTTCACGGGGCCACTTGGATCTGAAAACACAAGGTTTCGGGCCCAAAACTTTGACGAGTGCCTTGGGACACGGGTCGGGTCTGATATTAGTAGCTTCGGGTCTCGGGTAATTTAAAACAAATGTGCTTTTACCAAATGGACCTGAGAAGATCCAAATTATTTTATTAAAATATGCCAGCTTACCACTATTCGTTTCAGGTTTTTAACTATTTTATTTAAAACAAATTGATATAAAATGATTATATGAAAATCTTATCTTTCTTCCTTCTCTGTCAATAGACACTTCTATGGGTAAATTACCAAACACTAATTATAACTCTAACTTTTGCTTTTTATGCACGTCGGGTAAGAAGTGATTTGGGCCGTTTCAGGTCGAGGGAACCGAGAAGACCTCTACTGTATATTACCACACTCAAATGCACAGGCACTCCAGGAACAGGGATGTTTAACACATGTAGAGACTCTAACAATTCTCTCCATTGACTGTCCTGTAAAAAAAAAAAATTGCTATATAAATAAGATGTTGAATCACTTTAACTAAGCATTGCTACATCAGTTTTACATGCATGCGTGTGTGACTTTGCAATATTCTGAGGTCAAACAGCTGAAAAGATCCTCATAAATGATTTACACTACCATTCAAAAGTTTGGTACGATTTTTTTAAATGTAAAAATGTATGTCTCTTATGCTAAACAAGGCTGCATTTATTTAATGAAAAATGCATTTAAAACAGTAACATTGTGAACTATTATAACAATATAAAATATTTTTAATATAATATTTAATAATAATTTAAATGTAATTTATTCCTGTGATTTAAAGCCGAATTTTCAGCATCATTACTCCAGTCTTCAGTGTCACATGATCCTTTAGAAATCATTCTAATATGCTGATTTTCTGCTCATGAAAAAAGGTCAGGGTTACAGTTTTTCAAGGGAATTGTTATTAAGGCCTTAATGTAAAGTAGGAAATCAGTGAGAAATCCTCATTTACATGGCTAATTAAATGTGTAAATGTGTACATTTGAACATATAAGACCCAGTGACATATGATATATGACATTTATTGTCATATGTGCACCACTGACCTGTCCTTTGGTTGAATAATCAGCCAGGATATTCAACAGCTTGTAAAACACCTCAAACCAGGGCAGGTAGCTGAACAGAGACAGATAGACTACAGTTAGATCAACTTGATCTGCAGGAGGTAGAGGACAAAAATAGTTTCTTTTAAATGAAAATGTTGAAAAACTTGTACTCTCAAAACTAACAATTTGTACCTGAGGATGCAGTGACAGCTGTGAGCTCCTGATGAGAGGCGACAGAAACCAAAGCGCTGTTTACTCTCGATATCCGTTAGAACAAAGGTGAAGTTCTGCCCCACGTGGCCCACTGACATACTGAAAGACAAGACAGGGTCAAAGACAAAATTAGTCTCAAAACGTATAAAGAAGGATTAAGAGAAGCTGGAATTAGTAAAAGACAGTGATGCTGGAGGCCCTTCAAAAGAGAGTGTAAAAATGAGGCTCCTCATTAACTAAACAGATTAAAGATTGCATGTAACATTACCTGTCCATATTGAAGGGGAAACAAAACTTTGGGATAGTCTGTAGCGTTTCCTGAAAACAGATTGAGAAACAAAAATAATTCATACACTAAAAGTCAAAAGTTGAGTAATTAAAAACTCTTATGTTTTTGAAAGAAGTCTCTTTTGCTCACCAATGCTGCATTTATTTGATCAAAAATAAAGAAAAAACAGTAATATTGTGAAATGTTATTACAATTTAAAATGACTGTTTTCTATTTGAATATATTTTCAAATGTAATTTATTCCAGTGGTGGTAAAGCTGTATTTTCAGCATCATTACTGTAGTCTTCAGTGTCACATGATTTTTTTATGCTGATTTTGCTGTGAATTATTATCAATTATTATGGTGCTCAATTATTAATAATGATTCTTCTTATCAATGTTGAAAACTGTTTTTGCTGCTTAATATTTTTGTGGAAACTGATACATTTTTTTAAATAATTCTTTGATGAATCGAAATAACATTTACCGGTATTTGAAATGGAAAATTTGAAATTTCTTAAAATATCACTTACTCAAAACTTTTGAATGGTAGTACATCACAGTTTCCCAAAATAATATTACTCCAGTTTTCAACATTGATAATTAAGAAATGTTACTTGAGCATCAAATCAGCATATTAGAATGATTTCTGAAAGATCATGTGACACTGAAGAAAATTCAGCTTTTCAGTACAGGAATAAATCACATTTAGAAATATATTAAAATCGAAAACAATTATTTTAAATTGAAATAAAATTTCGCAATACATTATCACTGTATTTTTGATCAAATAAATGCATCCTTGCTGAGCATAAGAGACTTCTTTCAAAGACATTAATAAATCGTAATATTGCAAATATTTGACCAGTACCGTACACTGAAACATAATTATTAACTTCATTCACACAAAAGGCAAAAATGTACAGATGACACTGTGTGTGGGACTACCATAGTATCCAAACCCTTGTGTGTGGTCGCTCTGGTACCCCTCCATATGGACTTGAGCCCCCAGGGGTGTGTGTGTGTGTGTGTGTGTGTGTGTGTGTGTGTGTGTGTGTGTGTGTGTGTGTGTGTGTGTGTGTGTGTGTGTGTGTGCGTGTGCGCGTGTGCGTGTGTGCGTGTGTGTGTGTGTTTTCCTGCCCTCATCTGTGTCAGGAGTAAGGGATTATCCCTAGAACAATAGCCAGGGAGGGGACACGGCCCAGATTACAGAGCTTCACCGCTGGTTTCTGACACCCAGATCGTCCTCTGGGACCACTGGACCCAACAATCAGGGTGAGTAAAGCTGCGTGTGTGCTGAGAAACACTTCAGTTCCAGTTATACGCACACACCAGCTTTACTAGCCTAGGTGATATCGTCATGACAATGCATCATTAACGTTTCCAACCAGTTGCTGTGTCTGATATCGCTTCCCATTCCCTATTTAATGCATTATAGATTCCTTGATTCCTCCTATCTTTATTTCACTATTTTTACAAGTCATCATCAGTTCATTTAAAAAAATGTTATAAATTATAATATTTCTTTTTAAAAAAATTATATATAATATATTTTATATATATATATATATATAGTACTGATTAAAATACTGGGGCAGTAAGAATTTCAAAAAGAAAGTAATATTTTTATTCGGCAAGGACGCACATTTATAACATTACAGAATAGTTAAATTTCAAATAAATGCTGTTATTTCTATTCATCAAAAATCTTGAAAAAAAAAATCCATCATTGTTTCCACTACAACATTAAGCTGAACTGAACTAAACAGTTTTCAGCAATGATAATAATAATAACAATAATAATTTCTAAAGGATCATGTGAGTAATGATGCTGAAAATTCAGCTTTGCACCACAGGAATAAATTACATTAAAAAAAATATATTAACATAAAAAACAGTTATTCAAAATTGTAATAATATTTCACAATATTACCGTTTTTACTGCATTTTTTTATTAAATAAATGCAGGCTTGGTGAACAGAAGAGACTTTTTAAAACATTAAGAAATCTTTCAGACCCCAAACATTTGATTCGGTTGTGTACAATTATAAATTAATCAATACAATTATTTATAATTAATAGTTATTGAACACATATATTTATAATATTTATAAAAGTCAATATTTATACATTATTTTTTGCAATTAATTTGTTGGTAACGCTATTGTTAAGATTTAATTCAAATGACCAAATAAAAGTTATCACCTGAAGGTAACATGTTTGTCAACTATAGTGAATGTTATTGATGTCTTTATTATAGATTTATACAAACGCGATCTTATCCAGCAACAAAAAACTGCTCAATACAGATGATAGAGTTAAGATATTAAAAGAAACTGAGCACTCTCAGGCACACAGTGTTACATCAGCACATATGTATTTGCTTGCTAAGTCCCCTTATATAGTGTGTCATTCACTATATATGGAGTAAGCAGATTTTGGATCCAGCAAACGCATCTTTTTTGTCATTTCCTCTTTGTTAGCCTGAGTCTGAATCCTAAGCAAGTTTGGTAAAACTGCATAAAGACGGTGTTTGGTAGCATGGACCCTCTTAGAGAATTACACCCAATCTCTAGTGGTTGAAACTCCATCTGCCCGAACAGGTGCTCATTGCATTATCACTGAGGTGAACAGCAATTATGAGATCCCCACCCCAACATCCCCAGAGAGAGAGAGCAAATAATGAAGCGCAAACCTGGTCAGCGTATGTGTCGGGGAAACTTCTTCGCACCTCTGGTCCTGAGAAGAACACACAAACCATATTATTAACAATATATAGACAAATACGCAGATAAAAACTGCTGTTTTCTATATAACTATGGTCTCCACATGTTGCCAGCCAACCTTATCACTATCATTAGACCGTTTCAAAATTCAAAACACAATGATTTATTTTCTTTGGTTTAATATGTAAAAACGATGAACCGTACACAATAAGAACAGGAACATGAACATTTATAGAAAGAAAATGTCATCAATTTTGATTACATCCAGATTTTAAGATACTTTCAGCCAAACTGCATCTTTGAGCAACGTATTGTCAGACTACGATGAAACGAACCCTGCATACATAGTGACATATTTAGGTTATCTTAAGTTTCACTGTCAAATATAAATAAAGGTTGAGATACTGACACAACACTTCTGGGCTGATCTGAAAGGGTTTCCACTGATTTTAGAGGGATATGTGACTGTGTGCATCATGGGAGGGCTTGTCTCAGGAGAAAACACCCAAGATGCTTTGCTCCTGCTGCCCTCATCAAACCATACGGTCACTAAGCAACAGTCGCCTAGAGGTCTGCATTGGGGAAGTTCGGGTAAGATGGCTACCGAGTAAAATTACTTGCCTTAAAGGGACAGTTCACCCATTTCCTTCTCTGTGGGCCTCGAGTCAGTTAAACTAGTGTAAGAGCGTAAGCTTCTGTTGTTGTACGTCACACACATCACACACATGACCAGCGTCGGCCAACAGTGAGCCTACGTGTGACGTAGCTCTACACGATTACACTAAGTTAACTGACTAGAGACCATAGAGAAGGAAATGAATAGTTGAAATAAAGTCGTTATTTATGTTTGTTTTTGCGCACAAAAAGTATTCTCGTCGCTTGAACTTAAGATTGAGCCACTGTAGTCACTTGGAATATTTTAACAATGTTTTTAATAACTTTTCGAGGCCGGCAAGTTTCAATCCTTGAAGAAGCCTATGGACTAGTATGGAGGAGTGATCCAGCTCTCAGATTTCATCAAAAATATCTTAATTCGTGTTCCGAAGATGAACAAAGGTCTTACGGGGTTGGAACAACATGAGGGTGAGTAAATACTGACAGAATTTTCATTTTTGGGTGAACTGTCCCTTTAAACGGACTTTGATTTTACACACACTACCAATCAAAAGTTTGGGGTCAGTAAGATTGCCTTTTTTAAAGAAATGAACACATTTACTCAGCAAGGATGCATTAGATCAAATTTAAAAATGACATTAAAGATAATTTGATGTTACAAAAGATTCCTATTTCAAATAAATCATGTTCTTTTGAAATTTCTATTTTGAACTCATTTTAACATTTATAATATTACGAAATGTTCCTTGAGCAGCAAATCAGCATATTAGAATGATTTGAGGAGTAATGATGCTGAAAATTCAACTTTGCATCATAGGAATAAATTATGTTTTAAATTACGGCAAAATAGAAAACAGGTCATTTAAATTGCACACTGTATTTAAAAAAATAAAAAAAATCTTACTAGCCCCAAAAGTACATAGTATATATTTGTTTACTTGCTACTACATGTCTCAAACAACTCGTCTAAATCTCTTTCAAATATTTAATGACATCAAACTCATTAAAGTGCCCCTATTATGGTTTTTCAAATGTATTACCTTTCATGTGTATAATAAAGCTGTTTGTGAATGTAAACGTTGTGCAAAGTTGTAAAGTCGAAAGTCGATAAATAAATGTATTGTCTCCCAAAAGAATCGACTCTGAACCATCCATACGAGTCATTTTTAATTCGAATCCTACTGCGTTACGGTTCTATGTCACTAGATAAGACATTTGGATAATGCCCACCTATGTTGTCCGCCTGCGAACAACTTGACCAGCCCTAAAACACGTCCCTTTAGTGACGATACTGACGACTGCTTCTCAAATCAGTTCAATGCGGGATTCGCAAAACGCTTGCTCTTGAAATATGGGTCAGTACCCAGTTTATTTGGACCAGCTAGCTCCTCAGAATCACAACCTGTAAGTATGAATAGTTATTGATGTACATATTTTCGAACGGGTGTTCAAAAAACTTAGTTTTGTGTTTTATATTGTGTAAATTTCCAGCTAACTCACATACTATCTACTGAAATCCTTTTGCTAAGCAGTTGTGGGCCACTATTCCCTAAAACTGTCCATTCACGCAGATTGTCTGTCGTTCTCACTACTTTGAGTAAAAATAAAGGATGGAGCAAGATTTGTTTTACAAACGTTTGTTACATCTGTCATTCACGTAGTGCTGGGCGAACATATGCACCGTAATTTATACAGTTCCCGCATATGCACAGCAATAAATTAGAAACATGTACATCCGTTTGTTGATGGACAAACTTTTGTTAATGCTGATGGTGAGGAATTACAGTTGCAACATCTCATAATGTGCCTCAAAATGAGTAGTGTACTAGTGTTTCAGTGAGAAACGTCCTTCTCGAGTCGTCCTTGCGACGGAGGTTCAGGTTGAATAACTAGTTCTTCCAAGGTTTCATCATCGGACTCGCGCTACGATTGATATGGTAAAATCAACGTCACCGTTACTGTCTTTACAGTAGGGCTGCATGATTAATCGCAATAAAACCGCACGCGATTTGGCAAAGGCTGCGATATATTATGCACAACAGAAGATTGAAATGCTTTGATTGATTAAACATGACTTATAAATACACGACTGCCTTATTCTGTGTAAGAAGCCACATCATATCACAAATTATGCTCATCTGTCGTCATGAAGTGAGTTTGGAGTAAAAGCATGTTATTAAATGTTGTCTTTTGTTGGACAAGAGGTTCATAAATGCTTCTCATGTTTGGAAAGATGTTTGACGCGTGTTGCTTTTTCAAATGCACATTATAAGTGACTCAAACTCACAGTGCTTTCAGATGGAGCAGTGTTTACACAGCCGTATATCAATGACGATGTAAATTGCGATTAATCGTGCAGCCCTACTTTACAGTGTGTACAATCACTGAGCTTTAGGGAGCCTCCGGACGGAACTGAAGTTCAGTTACGTACCGGTAATCGGAGTTTAGCTTCCAACACGCGCTGTACGCGGAAGACCAATCTCAACAGACTGGGCCATCTGGCCAATCAGAGCAGAGTAGGTTCACGGAAAGGAGGGATTTAGAGAGACAGATTCTGAGATTCTAGATTCTGAGACTGATCGACTCGTTTGAGAATCATTGAAATGTAGTGATGGGCAATGTATATTATGAGAAAATTAAACAGTTTTTTGACTTTTGATGCATGTAAACCTGTTGTATAAGACTTCCCAAACTAAATTTGGAGCCTGTAAAATAGCATAATAGGGGCACTTTAACTGTTGTGGCCGGTTCTTCCTCAAAGGTGCTCACCATGGCAGCCTGTTTCCCTGTAAACAGGTTTCCTGGTGGACTGATAATACACACCAGGATCTTTTGTTCATTTAAATGCTTGAACCCACACACTCCCAATGCACTAAATCACTCAGCAGGCCTTTGACTGCATTCCTGATCACAAACCAGGAAATGACGCGAGTTACATACACACTTAGTTCACTTTAATATTTGTTTTTTAGATTCACTCATTCAACCACTACAAACTTAAATCACTTCAGAATAACAGGCAGGCTAATCTTGTAAATGTATCATCAAACTAAATTTTCTTATGTTGCTCTTCCTTACTTGATACTGAGAATTCTAATTAAAAAGAAATACAACAGATCATACTGAGGAAGTACAGTCTGTGTGGGCGACATGAATATTATTAGAAGTATATCACATTTCTGAAACCGAGTGAGAGAACTCACCAGAGCCAGCAGTCCCAGAATGCACCACCTCCATGTACACCTCAAAGGTTGAGCCGGGGCTCTCCCTGAAACATAAATAGCACAGGAAGGGTCAGAGGTCAAATATGGATATACTCTAAGGAATGTGAAGACTAACTAAGGCTTTTAAAAGAAAATCAACAGTAAATTTTTGCATTAAAAAACCTGCCCTTGAGATTTTACAACAAATTCCCCATTTGAACCCAAAAAGTACAGTTCCACTGACTTGAGATTAAACAACAACATAGCTGACCACATTACTAAATATCTTGCCCACAAAGATACACACTGCCTGCAACATAGTAAAAACAGTTTACTTGCAGTTTTGAGAACAGGTTTTAACATTAATGAGTACTTTGACCTAGGCTATATAAAGTCAGCCAACAAATTAAAAACAATAAAATACCCTAACTAAATTGCTCCTGTTGTATAGCTAAAAGTAAAGACGTGTGGGTCCATGATCTGATGTTAGATTCACCACGTTACAGAAATTAGGCTGGTCTACTGTAGAGAAAAGAGGATCTTATCTGACTAGTGATTGCCATAAAAGAAACCACAAAATAATATTTTCAGCTGATCAGAAATGAAAATTAAGTTGCTGAAAGTCAATAAACCTAGAACACTAAAAAAAAAACCCTAACAGCCTTAGCGCGGTTTCTTTAATGTTTAAAGTATTGCAGAAACAATGTTATGGAATAATTCAAATTAAGATGGTGGTCAGAATGTGGATTAAATATAGGCTCCTAGACACTAATGCATAAGGATGCTGAATGTTTTCAACAACTTCACTATATATAACCTAAATATGTTCTGGAAATGATTGTTTAATTTAGGATATCTAATACCTCTACTATCAACTATGAAGAGAAAGATCAACAAACTTCACAAACAGAATGACTGTCTTTTCCATGTGTACAAGAGAAGTTTTTAGTGAGCGAAAATATGTTTATATCTGACTTTGTTCTGTCCTTCATGCTGTTTCCAAAACATCTTATCGTGGGCCAATTTTAAACCCTGAAAAACACCGTTACCACAGACTGCTCTGTATCATGTCTTATTCATACAATGCATTGAATTACCAAAGCAAGTAAGCGTCAGTGAGCTGGAAACAATGTAATAGACTCCAGAACCTCCATTGAAATACATGTGTCTGCTTTATTTACATAGATATGCATTTCTTGTATGAAGCTGTGAAAATTATTTCTTATAATGAACAGTAATTCATCCCTGCAGGACATGTAAACAACCAGTCTCTTGGACTTCATGTGTCTCCAGTAACTTACTGCAAAAATGCACAACCCTCCAGGCAATATAATACATGAAAACATAATTAAGTGCTGCATTTATTATACAAATAACTAAGCAAACACCCAAATCCGCAAAGCAAAGTCCCTCTCTCTGTCGCAACAAGTCTAAACAGGCCTTTTAGGGAGGTCAGAACTCGCATTTATAACAACACTGTATGTCACACAAAAGGGGAGAGAGACATTGACGCTTACTTGATACGAGAGCCCATTGTATCCTTTATTCAAATCCAGTCCTTTCCTCAGAATTATGTGACAATAACCCGCTGTCGGAGTTATATTTCCCGTTACCCCCGTCACATACTGCACAGGAACGCCATGGTCTCCACTCGCGGATCACGGTACTACGGCCTTGGTGAATTATGGGAGTTGTAGTTTCCTGGGCATGTCTGCGGTTGTCAGTCGATAAGCGCCGAACTACATTTCCCGCAGAGCCGTGACGTAAGAGTCGCCTGACACATAAGGGAGTGTAGTATGATGCCTGGGCATTGCAACAATGAATTGCAATAACAACTGTTACAGCTGTGTGACAGATGGTCAGTGTGGATGTTTTTGTTGTTAGGAGTGCAGTGACTGAGTCAGAGTCCAAAACTACTGTGGTAGGCCTTTATGAAAGGAGAATGTATCCTACTGTGGCATTTTGATGATGGTGTTGCTAAACGGAGCCTGTTGATGTAAAATAAACTTCACACCAGGTTGCTGGTGGTATTTATGATATGTTTCTTTCTTTCTTTAGACTTCTCATAAACAAAGATTTTCATCCAATGGCAGGCTATCTAGCCTACCATACCCTGCCCCTATAGCCTAACCCACACAAACATTGTTTCTGAATGTTGTGAAAACTTTTTAAGATTAAATCATGCCTCCAGTAGGCTATCCTGCAATTTTTATTTTTGCCAGAATATACATTAGTTGGCCTAATTTCGTTTCCAAAATGTCCTAACTCCGATTGGATGACATCTAGTGATTTTGAGATTCAGTTTGAGGAAAGTATATTTTTCATGGGGTTGCACTGCATATATTTTCCTGTTACAAAATAGAATAGAATAGAATTGAATAGAATAGAATAGAATAGAATAGAATAGAATAGCTATCACACAAGCAACGTAGGCTACAAATTGTTTAACGTGAAGGGGCTATTTTTTCATAACTGATTTCTAAAATGACTTTCATTATAAACAGTCAGGATGAGTTGCACGCGCGGGAAAACAGCGATAACAAAAGCTGCTGTCTCTAAGCGCGCAGGACTAGCCTATTATTTAAAATCTGTTTAAGGCGACAGATCTCCACAAGCCCTGATACTGCGCACATGCAACTACACCCCGTCCACACTTACCGAAAGGAAACGGACAACTAAAGACGGCAAGACTACAATTAAAGACAACTGGACTTCCAGGATATGAAGACAGGCACGCGCACAGGTGACAACCCGCAGCCTCTACCTGCATCTCCGCGCAACATCCTCCTTCGATTCGGGAGTCTGTGGTCGCAAACAAAGTTTCTGATTGCAGTTTATTTAGACTCTGATTTGTTAGTTGGTTTTGGACACGTTCTTTAAACAGATGAGAGCCGGTTTCACTTGGACCACAAGTGTGGAGCATACCTTTTTGTCCTTTATTTGTTGCATTTTAAACGTATATAGTGAAATATGAGAGATTGTTTTATATTTTTTTCACACAAAAATACACCTGGGATAGATAGATAGATAGATAGATAGATAGATAGATAGATAGATAGATAGATAGATAGATAGATAGATAGATAGATAGATAGATAGATAGATAGATAGATAGATAGATAGATAGATAGATAGATAGATCTGTTCATCTCATCATTTCCCACTCAAAGGAGGTAAAATATTCATATTGTTCTGCAGGAGAGGAGCTATCAGCTGCTATCAACATGGAAAACAAATCAGTAAGCTATTCATTTTATTCTCTTATGATTCATAAATAAATACAACTTTTTAAATTATTTTAATTTGCAGCATTTCGATGTTAATTTTGTACATTTTTTATTTTATTAGATACATTGTTTACAGTTTTGTCAATATATAGCGTTTATACAATTCATTAATATGAAAAGTGGCAATTCTATTTTAAAATTCTAAATCATGTTTTAAATATCAAGTTTTGAATGGCAGTGTGCGGACAGTAAACCACAAATAGACTTTAAATTCATGGTAAAGAAAGCTTCAAAACATGATTTATTCATATAGCCTAAATAAATTAATTTAATTAAATTCACATTTATTTGTATAGCCCTTTTCACAAAAGCAGCTTTACAGAAAATGCATGTTTCTACATTATCATTTAGAGTAATTTGTAATCAGATGTGACTGTCCAAGTAATGTCCATCAGAAATGTACAGTTCTAAGATAATAGAAATCATGCAGTTTGCTAACATTATGTATTCATTTAGGCAGAAACAATGATCTCATTAAAGTAGTTATTACAAGATCATGATTACAATATATAGAAAATTTGGCGATTGTGTATGTTGATTCAGAGTTGGTGTTGGCCTCGTCTCTTCACAGATGATCGGTCATCCCCAGAGACAGAAAAACAAATGGAAAATAATTAGCGTAGCTGCTGTTCATGACATTTCAGGCAAAAGATAATCATGTGCATTTGATCTGATGTAAAGGTTGTGAGATGCATTATGTGAATGCTTGGCTAAAGAGATGTGTCTTTAATCTAGATTTGAACTGGGAGAATGAGTCTGAGACCCGAACATTCTCAGGAAAGGCTCCAGAGTTTAGGAGACAAATGAGAAAACACTCTCCCTCCTTTAATGGACTGGGATATTCTACAACCAAAAGTCCAGAGTTTTTGATCTTAAAGAGTGTGCTTGATTGTATTGGAGTTGATGGAGTTTTGGTTCCTTGCCACTGTCGCCTTTGGCTTTTGGCTTGTTTAGTTGGGGACATTTAATATTCAACAATATTGCCTGCATTGACCCTTATATGAGAACTGAACTGAGATGAATGATGACATCACGGTTTTCTCCGGAGCAGTTATATATATAAATTAACTAAATTAATAACTTTTTTACAACAAAAATGAACCATTACTGAACTTACTTAAGCTGGACTATGATGCTATATTCTTCTAGAATTAAACTTTGTTGCATTATTTTCCTGTTATCACTGGATAAAGCTGCCTTGAAACATGGTTAATGATAGACAAATAGCTGTCTAATATAACACCAGGTATTTGGATGAAAAGTATAGCCTAATTCTAGATGCAAAATGCATTGTAAGAAATTCTGCAGGTTTTTGGTCCAATAAATAAGTCTCTAAAATATTACTTTTTAAAAAAAAAAATTAAATATTTTTAAATATTCATAGACTCTGACAATTAAATTTATCTGTTGTTTAGGCAAAAACCTTGCACACATTTCTTTATATATGAATAGATGTCTGTAAAATATATGGCTAATGAGATTTAGGATGTTTCATAACGATGGTAAATGATGGTGTGCAGGACCCGGGCTGTGAGTCACCAGTGTGCGCGGGCTGTGGCGCGCGGATCTCGGATCGCTTCTACCTGCTCGTGGCAGACAGACGGTGGCACGAGCGCTGTTTGAAATGTAGCGCGTGCCACGCTGACCTGGAGTCAGAGCTCACGTGCTTCAGTAAACACGGAGACATTTACTGTAAGGAGGACTATTACAGGTAAAATAAATGTATAGCTAAACGTTGGTTGTTATCCTATTCAACATCGAAATGAGAAATTGTTACTCACTGCATTGCTATTATTGCTACGATATAGTTAGTTGTCACGATTTTACCCCAGCGAAGGTTTATTTGTGATCCTTTTTTCAAGAAGTTGTTGAATTCCCAAAAGGATGCAGTTCTTGTTGACCTTTCACCCCAAAAGCGGGGTAGTTTGTCTCAATGTAAACCCGCTGTTTATTGACACTAATTTGAGTAGAACAGCTATAGCATTTCATATGAAACCATCTAAATTAAAAAGAAAAACCAGGGTTCAGCTGGTCTTAAAGTCTTAATTCATCCTTACATGTGTAAGTTACACACATAGGCCTTAAATCCATAAAAAAATTCCCGTTGCTTTCACGGAAAAAAACGGCAGCTGTGGTTACCAGAACTTTACCGTCAAAAATACAGTATCAACGTTATTGGTTTTACAGACTTAACGTTAAATTTACAGTAATAAACCGTATTTCATTATCTGATTTAATGTTAATTTACTAACCTATTGAAGTATTAAGATCTGTTTTGTACCATTGCAATACACTGACAACCAACAATCATCACAGCAGTGGTGAGTCACGTGATAAATCAAAGCTTATCACAAGCAATCTTCCACAAGAAAGGTAATACTATTATATAGAAGCTGCACAGTGTCATTCTCACAAACATTAAACACCCATGGTAACACATGAAATTTTAAAAATGCAATAAACATTAATTTAACAACATTAAATGTGACATAAAACCCTAATGTACATAACTGATTAGAAAAGAACTAAGAAAACTAAGAAGAAACAGTTATTTCAACAAAAATACATCAACTGTGAAGTGTCACGCAGGGAATTGTGGGAATGTCAATTTACGGTTTTTCACTGTAAATTATACATTGAGTTGTTCTTTTTCACTTTCAAAAACTGTAAATTTAACGGTATTTTACAGTAAAATTACATTAAATGTACCGTTAGATCTATCACAGTTATTTACCGTATATAGTAAGGAAACTTTCTGTAAACCAATTAACAGTTTTGCATGGTTCTTTTACCGTTAAAATCATGATCATTTTTTACAGTGATAAGAGAACTGATGTTCCATGCATTGCAAAAATGATTATCTTCTTCTGTATCGTTGTCCTGTTTTCCAATAAAAACATTGAAACCTCCTTAAATCAATATTTTTACTTGAGATGCAAATGTAAAATGAAATTGTGAGTTTACGCTTAAAACAAGAACAAATATATAAATTTGTCCGTTTAGGACATGTCATTTTTTAAATAAAGACATTTTAATGAAGGAGTGCCTCGATTATCAGAGAATTCTTTCTCTATACTGCCTCTTATATGTTCTACCTTGGACCGAAGAGCACCCAAATCAAACTCAAAAAGGAATTGAGCAAGCCATTCATCTTGAATCTAAAGAACAAATATCTGTCAATAAGTTATGGAAACATCCCTTTAAATTAAGTTGATATTTCTGACCATTGGCAGATATTTGTTCTTGTTTTAATCATAAATTCATTTTGACAAAAAACAAGACACATTTTTTGACAGAACAAGACACACTTTGACGCAATATTTGATGTCATTTCGCATCTCAAGTAAATGTGTCTTGATTTAAGAATCTTTTTTGTAAAATTAAGTAAAAAGTTATGGATATCTGTTGTATTTTCAAACTCTGATGTTACGAACTGCGCCGAGACATGAAGATGAAGATCCAAATGCAGCTTTATTCAAGAATAGTCGTATAGGCAGGGTCAAGAATCAGCAGACAGGACAATGGAGAATACACAGAGGGAATCCAAGAAACACGCAGAGGTCAGGGCAGCCAGCAATAATCAGAGTCCAAGAACAATCCAAATTCAAAAACAGAAAAACAAACACGGGAAACTCTCAGAAATGCAGACACAAGTACAACAAGACTTCGCAATAAGTGAATGTGAACACCAGGTATTTATGGTGTAAACTAAACAAGATAATGAGAAACAGGTGAATGAGATGAGTGCTGATGAGTCCGGGTAGTGAGTTATGAGAAATGTAGTTTGTGAGTGAAACATGATCGCCTGGTGTGGAGTGCCCTCTGGTGTCTCTCAAGGGCACTCCAGCTGGTGACCGTTACATAGCCCCCCCCCAAAGAGCGGCTTCCAGACGCTCAAAAAAAAAAAAAAAAAAAAAAAAAGGTCCAGGTGGGAGGTGGAGCGGAGGCGGATCTGGGGGTGGGATGGAGGGCCAGGTCCGTGGAGCAGAAGAGGAACAGAAGACCAGGGTGGAGCAGGCGGCCAGGGCGGATCAGACTGTGCAGGTGACCAGAGCTGAGCAGGCAGTACTGGCGGCCAGGGAGGAGACAACCCTTCGGGCGACCACGGCGGTGAAGACCCCTCGGGCGGCCACGGCGGAGACAATCCTTCGGGTGGCCAGGGCGGAAACGTCCCTTCGGGCGACCATGGCGGAGACCTCCCCTCGGGCGACCATGGCGGAGACCTCCCCTCGGGCGACCATGGCGGAGACCTCCCCTCGGGTGGCCACGGAACAGGAGCAGGAATCCACCCAGGAACAGTCATCGGTTGCTCTGGAGCACAGGAGCAGGCCCTAGCCCCGGCACAGGAGCAGACACTGGCCCCGGCACAGGAGTAGACACTGGCCCGGAGGCGGCCATCTTGTCCGTAGACACTGGCCCGGAGGCGGCCATCTTTTCCGTAGACACTGGCCCGGAGGCGGCCATCTTGTCCGTAGACACTGGCCCGGAGGCGGCCATCTTGTCCGTAGACACTGGCCCGGAGGCGGCCATCTTGTCCGTAGACACTGGCCCGGAGGCGGCCATCTTGTCCGTAGACACTGGCCCGGAGGCGGCCATCTTGTCCGCAGACACTGGCCCGGAGGCGGCAATCTTGTCCGCAGACACTGGCCCGGAGGCGGCCATCTTGTCCGTAGACACTGGCCCGGAGGCGGCCATCTTGTCCGTAGACACTGGCCCGGAGGCGGCAATCTTGTCCGTAGACACTGGCCCGGAGGCGGCCATCTTGTCCGTAGACACTGGCCCGGAGGCGGCCATCTAGACGTGACGTGGACGGTCTCTGGCTGCACAGACGTGACTTGGACGGTCTCTGGCTGCACAGACGTGACGTGGACGGTCTCTGGCTGCGCAGACGTGACGTGGACGGTCTCTGGCTGCGCAGACGTGACGTGGACGGTCTCTGGGTGCGCAGACGTGACGTGGTCTCTGGAGACGCCCCCTCAGCAGTAGAGAGCTCGGGGAATTTTGCTAAGATGTAACGAGAGTCCGGGGAATCAGTTGAGGTGTAGCAGAACTCTGGTTCAACGGGTGTTAGAAGTTCATGGGAACACTCATCCGCAGGGCCCACAGAAAAGGATGAGCTGCTTAGTCTCAGGGCGAATTCAATATATTGACATAGAGTCTATTGAGGGTTTTTGTCAGGCATGAGATAATTTAACATGTCCTCAAGCCCATGTCGGAAACTATCCTTTAAGATTGCATCGTTCAAATCTACCCCATGGCAGAGCTCACAAAATTCTTCAACATATTCCTCTATAGATCGGTTACCTTGGCTGAGGCGGAAGACACTGATTAGTGGGTCCATGGTGGGTCTCGGTTTCTTCTCGGCTGCTGGATCTGAAGTGGCGAACTTCTGTTACGAACTTCTCCAAGACATGAAAAGAAAGATCCAAATGCAGCTTTATTCAAGAATAGTCATATAGGCAGGGCCAAGAATCAGCAGACAGGACAATGGAGAATACACAGAGGGAATCCAAGAAACAGGCAGAGGTAGTGATGTGTCCTCCTGTATCGAGGCTTTGAAGCGTGTGTCGAGTAATCCGGGATGATTTCTGTGAAGCGTGTATCGAGGCTTGTGTCGGTGACGTATGTGGTGACGTTTGAAGCCTCGCGAGCCGGCTGTACCACGTTACTGTTTCAGGAAGTGGTTCGCGGTTTGGCGGTCTATTAGAAATATAAGGGCCAGCAAAATGCAATGGATTCCCCCTTCACACTTTTCATTTTGACACTGACATGTATCATAAAGACAGACACCATATAAAAGTTTTTACTTTATGTATAAGCTTCACAAACATCATTGATTAATTCATTCAATGCTTCAGACACCAAAGCCATAGTGTCATTATAATCACACTGCACGTTTTACATTTATTGTCCACTTGATGGCACAATAGAGCAAATGAAGCACCATGAAGCTTCGGCACACGAGTGAACCAATTGGATGGAACGCTTCAATGCTTTATGAAGCTTCATCTCGCCATCACTAGGCAGAGGTCAGGGCAGGCAGCAATAATCAGAGTCCAAGAACAATCCAAAGTCAAAAACAGAAAAACAAACACGGGAAACCGCTCAGAAATGCTGACACAAGTACAACAAGACTTCGCAATAAGTGAATGTGAACACCAGGTATTTATGGTGTGAACTAAACAAGATAATAAGAAACAGGTGAATGAGATGAGTGCTGATGAGTCCGGGCAGTGAGTTATGGGAAATGTAGTTTGTGAGTGAAACATGATCGTCTGGTGCGGAGTGCCCTCTGGTGTCTCTCAAGGGCACTCCAGCTGATGACCTTTACATCTGAAGTGTTGCCGATACAATTCATTGTGTTTCTCCCTTGACATTTACATTTGGAGAACATATGTTTTGCGTTCCCTTCATTCCTTAAATTTTCTTTACATGGTCTTTAAAAGTCTTACATTTACCTTAATAAAATCTGCTGAAACCCTGAAAAAGTCTACAACATCTTCACAATTATTTTAGAAGATAGTCTATGAAATCATGAATCAACAAAAAATGCAAAAGATGCTATACCAAACCATTGTTCTGTGACAACTTGCCCCAACACCCCTTTCCTGAGTTTTCACAGTTCACACATGTGAAAAGCTTCTTAATAAAGCCAAACAATGATGTCTTCTCTTAAGTAGTAGGTTTTCTTCGCAAAGATGTGCACGATGTCACCTGGGAATCCCTGCTGGAGAGATAGTGATGCGCGCCAGGGATCTGGTGTACCACTTGAGCTGTTTTTCCTGTGCCACCTGCGACAAAGTGCTATTCACTGGAGATCACTACGGGATGAGAGAGACGTTAGTGTACTGTCAGGTACATTTCGAGATGATGCTACAGAAGGAATGCCTTAAGGATTTGTATTATTCAGACGTGTCTCCAGTAGAGCTAAACTCTGAGAGCAGCACATACAAAGAAGGGACACCTGTGCGCAGAGGACGGGCCCGGAAGAGGAAACATTTTGATGCCGCTGACCATGGTACTTATAATTCAGGTAATGCATTTTAGAGATGAGCATAATTTATATATTTTCTAGTGCTGTCAAATCGATTAATCACGATTAATTGCATCTAACATAAAAGTTTACATAATATAGGCTATGTGTGTGTGTGTATATATTGATATATGTAGTATATATGTCTGTGTGAGTGTCCGTTATACAAACATACATGCAGTGTATATATACATAGTTCTGTCATTAAACTCTAGATGGTGGAGGCTGATGGGTCCTTGACGCAAGCTTACATTATAGTTATATTTACAACATTAACTACTGGCACAAGCTGATTGGTTCATGTCGTATCTGCAGCCAGTGAGCTTGCTGATCAACATTCGCGATAGCAGTTTGCAGCGCACTTTCAGAGCTTGTCTAAAACCCTCCACCTTCCCTAGCTCCACTTGTAAATATCTGGTATGCATGTATATCATGATTAATCGATTTGACAGCGCTAATATTTTAATCAACTTACAGGTTATAAAGTTTATTGTAGCTATGTGGGCGCTCAGTTTTTCCTGTTTTTTAATACATTAGGCCAAAATCTTGTGTTATAAAAGATGAGTTGCTTACACAGGCTGTACTGGCTATGATTAGGGCATATACCAGACACTCTTCTCGGCTCCTCAAATACATAAAACATTAGCCTTCACACACTGTGGTTTTGAATAATGAAAAAATTACTTACCCTTGTACTGAATTTATCATATATATATATATTCCAAACTTTTGACCTGTAGTGTATATTTAATTTGGGGATTATCAAAATAAAAAAAATGTTAATTATCAAAATTATCAAACCATATGTTAGCATTACAAAATAGTCAGATCTCATTAAAAAAAATACACAAACAAATATAATTAACAAATAATTTCCAATTGTTATTTTAATATGAATACAATTTAAAAAATAATTAAATAGTAATAATTATTACCATATAAATATTATAAAATGACTTCATGTTCTACACAAAATGGTTCTTAAAAAAATATTTAAGAGTAAATGTGTGCAGAAGATGAAACTGAGTAGACAGTGTTTGCTATTGTTGACTATAATGCCCTGGCCTTTAGTGTTTCAGTGAGTCATCAGTGATGATTAACTGTGTGTGCATGTGCTCTAGACGTGAACGATATGGGTGTGGACCTATCGGAGAGAGTGAGCTGTCAAAAGTCCAAACGCATGAGAACGTCTTTCAAGCATCACCAGCTGCGGAGCATGCAGTCCTTCTTCACCCACAACCACAATCCAGATGCCAAAGACCTCAAAGAGCTCTCCCAGAAAACCGGCCTCACCAAACGTGTGCTCCAGGTCAGAAAAACATGACTGGGAGTTGAACAGAATGATCTCTGTTTGTGTTAGATATACAGTGGGCTCCAAAAGTCTGAGACCACGTTGAAAATGTGGCATTAAAAAAAATCAAATGTAACATTTACCAAACCCCTAGAAGTGAGGAGATGGGGTGCTGTTAAACTGTCGACAAACGTAGGCAAGTCTGCTGTATCTATACCTCTTAATTCGTTGATTGGGTTGATTAACTGAATGTGCTCCACTCGTGTTTAATTAGCTTTGATTATCTGAACTTGCTCATCCCGAACTTTGTTAATAAAACATCATTTATTCTGACACCTTAAGGTCTGCTAAGGATAATTTCACCAAAAATAAAGTTTTTTACTGGCATTGATAGTTCTATGAAGAATCTTTAACATCCATGAAACAATATGTTATTTTTGTTAGTTTAGATTATTATAATGTTCTTTACACTGAGATTTTTTTTTCCTTTTATGAACTATTGACTGGAAGGTTATTTGAGTAAGCCGAAATGGTTCTTCTATGGAATACCCGACTTTATTGGTATTTGAAGGTAGGGTAGGCAATTTTTGGAATGGCTAGCAATAGCAAGCTAGCTTTGAAAGCATGGGATCCCACCCTCCTTTCAGAGCATATTCAAAGCCACGCCTTGAACACATGAAATAGAGTGTGCAATATGTCACGAGACGAAAGATGGCGTTAAACTACCTCCTGTCTCAAAGCACATAACATTACAGTAATAATGAACATAAACAACTGAAAGAGCACTGACCTGTACCACCTGACTGCTGCAGCTTCATTTCGAGTATAAGCAGTACATGAAGTATTAAATGAAAATTCTATTGTTATATTAAAACATCTGAAATGACATATTTCATCTAATCCACTTAATCTGTGATAAGGAACGCAAATGAGAGTCACAACGGAAAGCAAAAAGTGTCCAACTTGACGCTACGTTTTAAACTCCTCCACTGACTGCAAGCAGCAAATCTCACCGATCAGTCACAGAGCCACAGCCGAAGTCAAACACACTTAAACATCTCTCATTCCCTCCCTCACTGGTATGTAAGTAAGCCTAATGGAGTCAAATCCTCACAGTGTCTTTATTTTCTGCAGGTTTGGTTCCAGAATGCCCGAGCAAAATTCAGGAGAAACTGTCTATATCAGGAGAGCGTGGGAGTGGACAATGTTTCTGACAATTCCACCATCACGTCCCCATCGGTGCCTTCACCTGAGCTTTCTCAAGGATCCTTGAGCCCATCAAGCCCCAACACCGGCACCTCTCCATCTCAACACACACACACACACGCAACACAAAACACAACAGCATTAGCCATTCACAATGTACACTCCCCAATTTCTTCAGAGTTCCTCTACCAGTAGTTTTTGATTGTTGTTATACTATATTATCTTTAAAGTTTGTGTATTTGTTAGGTATTATTCATTAATTAAAGGACAGTGAATGCCTGTTGGAGTCTTTGAAGCACCAGCACACAGTAAAAGAGAAGCCATCTCCAACATCTTGTATTCAATATGGCTATGTTTCGGGATGGAATACTTGCTAAGTATGTACAGCATTCTGCATAATACATGGTATACAGTCTGTTGCATTTAAAAAATAGTTTGTGAAAATGCATGTTAAATTGTTGTCAGTCACATGAAATCATTGTTTTGTATGTCAGCAAATTGCATCCACATATCACCTTGAAAATAGTAGTTTTATAGCATTTTTTTTTTTCAGTTTTATATAGAAATGTATTGCAGTGATTCATTAAATTGATCAAAAGTGACAACATTTATAATGTTACAAAAGTTTTCTGTTTCAAATCAATTCTGTTCTTATGAACATTCTATTCATCAAAGAATCCTGCAAAAAAGTATTGTGGTTTCGATAAAAATATCAAGCAGCACAACGGTTTTCAACATCAAGACTAATAATAATAAGACTGGAGTAATGATGCTGAATTTTTTTAATATTAAAATAGAAAACAAGCATTAACACATATGCACACAGAAAATCAGATGTGATCACTTTGATTTGAACTCTCTGAACAAGATTAACAAGGTTTAAATAAAGTATCCACAATCTGGGGGAAGTGGGGTAGATGTTTGTTTATTCATCACTGGAGTGTGTGGTGTTTGATTATATGTATAAGTGGCGTGTGTGTACTCATGTGTTTGCTTGTTTGTGCGAGTGTGTGTGAGAGTTTATGAGTGTAAAGTTTGTCCAGGGTAATTATCCTGGTCCCTGCTGAGGTGATTGTGGTTTGCATTGTGCAGTTACGAGCTGAGACTGAAGTCTGCCAGTGCTGGCGAGTTACACGGTCACAACATCAAAAAGAGAAAGAGATTCGCTTCTGTCTTTCTTCCATGGCCGCACTCTTTTATTAGCTGCTAATTAAGTTTTGCATGGCAAAAATATATAGGCTATATTTTCCGGAATTTCTCTTCATTAAGATGTCTGTAAAATTATGGATAGTGATCGCATACATTTTTTTTTTTTTTTTTGGATACTGCACATTTCATGCTTTTTGTGGTTTCCCGCATCCAAGTGTGTGTTTGTGTGAGTGAGTGTGTGGTTTGTGTTTACGCATGTGTGCCTTATGGATGGCAGATTATACTTCCACGCACACACACACACACACACACACACACACACACACACACACACACACACACACACACACACACACACACACACAGCAACTTTAGGGTCGGTAAGGTTTTAAAATACAATAAAATGTATTTTGATGGATGCTGCACATTGGTGGAGGTTGAGGATAAGTAAAAATGTAAAGCACTTTGAGAGCTGAGAATAGCGCTATAAAAATGTAACAAATTATGATTGTTATATTGTGAAATATTATTACAATTTAAAATAACTATTTTCTCTCTTAATATGTTTTGAAATGTAATTTATTCCTGTGATAAAAAAACTGAATTTTCAGCATCATTACTCTTCAGTGTCATTCTAATATGCTGATTTGATGCTCAATAAACATTTCTTATTATTAGTGTGGAAAACAGTTGTGCTGCGCAATATTTTTGTGGAAATTTATGATGAAAAAAATTCTGGATTCTTTGATGAATAGAAAGAACAGCATTGATTTAAAATAGAAGCCTTATGTAACTGTATAAATGTCTTCTTTACTGACATTTTTCATCAATATAATGATGGAAGAAAAACAAAATTTTAATCTATATTTTTATTACTGTATTTATCTGCTCCAAGTAATACCATGATAATGGTCTCCTTTGTCCAAAAAAACATGGTATTGACTGGTCGTCTGGAAAACAGTTTTTTTTTTACTGTCTGAGACCTCGAGGGGGCGCTACTGAATTTCAAATGACTGAAATGCCTGATGATTGCTTAAGAAAGAATCATAAAAAAGCACACACCCATCCATTCATAGTTCCTCTATAGACACACAACCACACGCGCGCACTTAAAATGAAAAAGCAGAAGTCCGCCACACTCTCTACAGTTTTATGTCACTTTTTTAATACCACTAAAAATATATATTTTCCACTTCCTCCAGCACAACACGTGCCAAGCAACTGTGTCTGTAACAGCAAACCTTTGACATGGTGCCTGTGAGTGTGTTAAAGCAGACACGCAGTCTGAAAGGTATTTGCTCATAATTTCCCCACAAGAATGACAACTATTCAGGTTGAAAGTGAGTGTGTTTGTGCGTGTAAGAGACAGAGAGAAGTGGGAGATACAGCAAACTCAAGAACGATGTGGGTCAGCTTTCCATTAACCATAGCAAGCCACATGAAAAGTCTGGGGGTTTTGCTGTCGTACTGGTTTTGCACATGGGGTTATACTAAATAATGTTATCATGACACTATCATGAATATGAACTTGTCTAAATTACCCATCTTTAAGGTCAGGGTTGGGATATATTTGTCTTTAGAACTCCATCAAATGTTTAAAAGTCACATAATATGTGCAATCTATACCATACATATAAATCTTGGACATTCAATACCCAGCATTCATATGTGGTATCATCCTAAGGACAATTGATTTTTCTACAGTGAATTCTGTCAATATTTTATGAAAAGAGTGTATATGGACTCTTCGATAGGATCCAGCTTTTATATTTCATTTTGATTCATTTTTGTCTATTAAATTCTATTGTTATTCATTTTAAAGAAAATATCTTTATGTAAAAATAAAGTTAGAAATATAAATTATTTTATATATTATTTGTACTATTATTATTAGGTGGTGGAGGTATTTTCATATTTAATTAAAATATATAATATAACAGTAAAAACAATTATTGGACTCATTATTTGTATTCATTAGGTAGTATTGGTTGTATTATTATGTCATATTTAAATAAAACATATCATATAATATTAATAATTATTGCATTTATTATTATTAGGAAGTTGTGATATTATTGTCACATTTAAATAAATATATAATATAACAATAACATAAATGTATTAGGTATAGCAGTGCTTGCATTATTAAATAATATTTAAATAAAATACATAATACATAAAAATAATTATTGCATTTATTATTATTATTATTATTAGGTGGTGGTGATAGTTGTCACATTTAAAATAATATAAACATAATTATTTAATTTATTATTATTATCATCATTATTATTATTGTCGTAGGCTATTGTCACGGTTAAAATAAAATATTGTAAAAAAAAAATTATGACTGAACTTCTTACTGTTGTTAAATGATATTATTGTGAGAGAATTGTCACATTTAAAATAAAACAATGTAAGAAAAATATTATTGTTATTTTGAAAAAAAAGTTCAATTTAAAATAAAATAAAAACAATTAAAAAGGAAATAATTATTGGACCACTTGTTATTGTTAAAAGTCTGACTGACATCCCCCCCCTAGCAGGGTCTCATGCAGAAAGTGGTTTACTGCAGTCACAGATCACAGCCATGTGATGCGCGGGGTGTGACTCAAACTTGCGTGGCCCGTGACATTAGTGAGTCTGGAAACTGACCAAAGGGGCTTCGCAACATTTTTCAGCCCTGTAAATGTGTCAGGCGCCGCTCTGGAGAGGTAAGTGGAACTCCTGCGTGACTTTTAACTCGATTAGTTAAAAAAACACGATGCTCCTCGCGCGCCTCGCGATAATACGGTGTTACAGTTGCACAACGTGTTCATGTAGAAGATAAAGAGAGCACCAAATTATTTTTGGGGGCATAATGTCGCTGTCATTCAGTAAAAAGAGGAGAGACAATCTAAATGAACACAAGGTTGTTTCGTTCTTTTGGATTAAACGTACATGGAACGTGCAAATATTGCATATGCTTTAGTTCACGTCTACTGCTCTTGCGCGGAAAATAGATCTGTTTTGAAAGTTCATACATCTGTTTTTCTTCATATTAGGGCCTAGTCCCGCTCCTTCATATATTTCCAGAAGCGATAATGAGAATAAATAAACACAAAACAATCGTATCGCACTGTAACTGCTGTGTTAGTGAAATTAGCAAGTATTAAGGAAGCATTGAAATGCTCCTCTAGTTTAACGGGAACACCCACCTTCACACTGTAACTTCGATGATATGTGCAAATATTACTTACAGCTCTTAATCAACACTTGCACTCGATCACGGCTCATTTATGATGGTAGTAACTCGTTTTTAATGTTCAGTTATTTGTATGATGGTATTGCATATATAGCGCTTGTTTTTTATAAGGAAAAGCTGCAGTTTGACTCCGCCCACACACGCGGTTTGTTTGTATCCATTCACGTGTTGGACACAAAGTAGCGTTTTTCTTACTTTGTATTAAGATGACTCATACAAGATGGCAATTACAGCAAACATGTTAAACCAAAAAAAAAAAAAAAAACATTGCATGCTAGTTATATGAGCAGAAATTAAATATTTATGTAATAAAACCATAAAATATCTTAAATTGCCTAGATAAATAAAACTGAGGCATTCAATTACTTTTTCTTACAATAAAAACAAAACAGTTTATATATATATATATGTATATACGTTTTACTTGTTCAGAATGATCAATGATCATATGCATATTTTAAAAGGGGGTATAAAGTAACTGGGTATTTGACATTTTTTCATAAGATTTTAGGTTAAAATTGATACACAGCCACAATATATCTGATGAACTATATAGGCTGGGTGTCACACTGCAGAATATACATATGATTAATGACTTCAAAAACTAACTACATTAGGTTTTTTTTCACCGAGGCATAGAAGACAGTGTTGGTTTTTGTGACAGATCACCATGTAGTAGTAATGTGGGATTATTTTACAAAACCAAATGATGTTATCATGCAGGTCTCTCTTCGTGTGTGTGTGTGTCTGTGTGTCTGTGTGTGTGGGTTTCTGTGCGTGCTCAGGGTTTTTTGGAAGTAAGATTGAGGATATAATGGGGGTTTTTGCATTTGAGACAGTGAAGCTGTTTGATCTGTAGCATTTGATCGAGCGGAAACACAAGCGCATGAGTCAGAAGAGTTAGCGGAAGATAGAAAGCTCAAACTCGCCCAGGTCACTTCCTCCAGACCACCACTAATCTTAAATCTGTTATCCTTAATCCTAAAAATTTAGGATTGTCTATCCATCAACATATATCCTAAAAAAAAAAATGCAGTTAATTTCACTTTTAAAAAAAGCCAGAAAACACATCATCAGCAGGGTACCCGCGGGTCTTAAAAGCCTTGAAAAAGTCTTGAATTTGATCATCTCAAATTAAGGCCTTAAAAGCCTTGAATTTAGTATACAAAGTCTTGGATTTCATTACAAAGGTCTTATTTAGTTTTTACCAAAAGTAAAGTAACTGCAGTTTGACTAAAAGTTGACAAAAAATGCAAAGACTTTTCGTCAACTACAACTATAAAAAACAGGATGACTCAAATGTGATTAAGACCAATAAGCATTTTCGTCTGAAGACTAAGACTAAATCAAAAATAGCTGCCAAAATTAACACTGGCCTACACACACGTGCGCGCTACAATGCTGTTGCGTATGTATTAAATATGACTGCTATATAATTCAATATGTATTTAATTCAAGTAACCTCCTTGTACATAATTATTTTCTAGGGTTTAAAATGTATACAGATTTGACATTTTCCCCTCATACTTCTGTCGGAATGGGTACGAAGTTGGCATTGAATTTCATTTGAAATGGTATTAAAAAGGTCTTAAAAAGCCTTGAATTTAAGTTGGAGGATCCTGGGGGTACCCTGATCAGAGAAGAGAAGAGACGCTGCAAGAGGGAGGGGAAGTTACTTTGATTAAAGATTATGATAATGATGTGCACGGGTAAATCATTTAAAATAAATATTGCAATATTCCGTTAGAAATAAATACATTTATGAAAAAGTATGTGTTGTAGGATGTCATTTTAAACATAGCTATGTGATGTAATTCCTGATTAGACAGAAATAGGAAGATGATGCTTGTCGGTTTCTAAGTATTGTAGTGTTTGTAAGAAAAATGTGAAATATCTCTAACCCATCTGAAAATACTAACCTGAAAACACACGTGTGCAAATGTGGTGTGTGGTGCACATCCAGTGCGCGTGTGCGTGTGTGTGTGTGTGTGTGTGTGTGTGTGTGTGTGCGTGCGTGCGCGCGCGTGCGTGCGTGCGTGCGTGCGTGTGCGTGTGTGTGCGTGCGTGTGCGTGCGTGTGCGTGTGCGTGTGCGTGTGCGTGCGTGTGTGTGTGTGTGTGTGTGTGTGTGTGTGTGTGTGTGTGTGTGTGTGTGTGTGTGTGTGTGTGTGTGTGTGTGCGTGTGTGTGTGTGTGTGTGTGTGAAGAGTGCCACTAGGTGGTAGGATAGATTTTTTCCTTCGCATGTTTCTTCACATGAATTGAAGGAAATGGTACAGGACCTCAGTCTCCTTCCCCTCCACACAATCTCTCTTTCATTGTTTTTTTTTTCCTTCTAATTTATGGGAGCAGGAAATAACTTTAGTTTTTTTTTTACTTCTTTGAACAAGAAAGATATGTGCTCTTTGTGACTTATTTCAATAAATGATTAGCTACAGTATGATTATAGTTTTCAGCAATATACTCTACTCACAAAGAGCTGACGGTGTGTTCTGTATTACTGTGCTGTGTCTTTTCTAACTAAATTGCAGCGGTTTTACCGTTGTGTATGATGAGAAAAAGCCTGTCTGCTTGCTTCAAGGTTCAGCATGTTGTGATTCAGAGATGCTCTTCTGCAGACCTCGGTTGCAACGAGATATGCAGAACCAGTCTGGCCATTCTTCTCTGACCTCTGGCATCAATAAGGCATTTTTGCCCACAGAACTGCTACTCACTGGATATTTTCTCTTTTTCGGTCCATTCTGCAAATCCCAGAAGATCAGCAGTTTCGGAAATACTCAGACCAGCCTGTCTGGCACCAACAACCATGAAACATTCATAGTCACTTTTCTTTGCCATTCTAATGCTCAGTTTGGACTTCATCAGATCGTTCTGACCATGTCTACGTGCCTACTTCATTGAGTTGCTGCCTTGTGATTGGCTGATTAGATATTTGGAAACTTTATTTCCACTTTTCAAATATTTTCTTAAATTTGTATTGAAAATAAATGCATTTCCAATCCAATCTGATATGTGATGGGGGGGGGGGTGTAGATGGAGTTCGGCAAAAAGCAGATTCGAACTCTGGTCCATTTGTGTCAACTTTCTGCCACACACCTTATTCCTACGCAATTGCTAACAACCCAGCGTCTTCCGTCAGTGGGCGGAGTTAGTGTAAATAGCCTCTGCCAACAAGCTGGCTATTTGCACTTAGTGCACTTATATTATTGATGCCATTTCTGGTGATATAAAAGCAAGCAAGAATCTCTTCCTTGTGTTCATTTAGTAAAATAGGCCTATAATCTTTTGTACTGCATTTTACTTATAGTAAACCTTTTTTAGTCTACTTATTTTTTATAACAGTTGGCTGTACGATTGAAATGGACATTCCTCTGATCAAAAAACAAGGCTATACTGTTCAATCGTTTTGGGGTCAGTATGTTTTTTTTAATTATTAAGAAATTGATCATTGTATTTTGCAAGGATGCATTAAATTGTTCAAAAGTGACAGTAAAACCGTTTATGTTACAAAAGATATTAAGATAAGATATTATGCAGCATTACGGTGACGCATTGCTGCCACATACATATTCTTTTTTCCACTCAGTTATGTCGTAATAGCGAGATCTTACGTAGTTATCACAGCATCTTTTTCTCTTGATAACAAGATGCTATGTCGTTAAAGCGACATATTTTCTTGGCCTTACTGTATAAGGACATGTGTAGTCATCTACAAAATATGCCTTTATCCACATAAAATTGATAGCCAATCATGTATTTATCATATATCTACATTCAAAAAGCTGAAGCTTGCCGCCCCCAATGGACATTCATGTTAAAAGATCAAATTCGGTAGCCTACACACCTTATTAATAAAGCATGTGTATCAGTAGCCGACATTTAATATTTGACAATATTTAATTAGTAGCCTATTAGTATCCAGCTCTTTACATTAAATTAGTTGAGTTAGCATAATTAATGAACTAATAAAATTGTTTAAATTAAGATACTAACCATATATTTCTTTAGCATCTTATTCCACCACACAAAGGACTGTTTAAGGTGACAATCCATTATAAATGTGAATATCATAGGCTGTATCTTGAAGATCTTCTTTTATAAAGACGAAGATTGACATTTCGTTAAACTAAATAAGAACACAATGTTGTAAAAAAAAAAATAAACAACTTAGGCTATGTTCTGTTAGATGTGTTTTATCTACTTTTTGTTTAATTATATCTCTATATAGGTAATGAAGATATAGTCTATTAACACAAATAAATCTTATATATAATATATTTAAAAAAAACGTATTTCTTGATAACAGACCGCTGCTAAGTAACACACCGCCATGAAAAACAGAGCGTTGCCATGGACGCAGGATTACAGTAGAGACGGAACGGACTATTTTCTTTAGCGGAAGCAATACAATCGTTTTTAAAACAATAAACTCCTTTTTAAATCAAAATGTTGTGTCAAATTATTGATTTATTTGGTAGGTAGCCATGTAATAAGCGGGAAAGTCCCTCAGCTTCCGGTGAACCACCATAGGACCTTATTTCGGAAAAATAGCCTATTAGTCAATGGCGAGAGAGAAATATTTTGATCCCGTTTGAATTGTGCCCTGAATTACACATATGATGTTTGCCAATTTAAAAGATACATTTTAAAGTCAAGAAAGTCGCAGGTTGATGTAAAACTGTTGAGGTATAAGACTGTGAAAATACGTAATTACAAAGACTACAAACACAAAAGGCATGTGTATGACGTCATACCTTTTCTCTCGATGAAGAAGCTAACGTCTCGTTGTGCCGTCATGCCAGTGTGCTTGTACCACACTACACACATACGTGCTTGGCGACGTAGCCTACATAGTGCGAGACGAGAGATGTAGTTGAGCGATTTTCACATAAAACTCAATGTTACTTTTCTGTTTTATGACAAACTGCAACTTTCTTGACTTTCATAATTATCTTTTAAATTGACAAACATCATGTGTGTAATTCAGGGCACAGTTCAGACGGAATAAAAAGAAAAGTTGTCTCTCGCCATTGATTAATTTTCCCTGGGGCAGTGGGGCCCATAGACATAATAAATACATAGATACCCTATTGGCCGCTTTGGAGCGTTGCTGCGATACGTCAACGTCTCCGCCATTTTGCGGAGGGCAAGACTGCGCTGTGAACAAATGCAAGTAAACGGGTGAGCTGCGGTTTTCCTGGATAAAAACAATAATAACGTTTACAATTATCAGCCGATTTCTGTGGTTTGCACGTGGTGTACGTTACTATTACTAATTATATAATTACTAAATACAACCAGAAAAAAAGTTCAGTCTTGTTTGTGAAAGGTAATTCCCTGAGACCTGTTTTCAATTGTGTGGCGACTTGTACAGCCCCAAGCAGCGCACGAAACAGGCATTTTTCTCAATTCCCATAATGAGAGGTATGGGCAAGTTGCCCTCCTTGATATGGCGGCGCTGTTGACGTACGCTCCAGCAGCCAATAGGGTGTCTATGTATTTATTATGTCTATGGTGGGGCCCCCATTCAGTGTTCACATCTGATTGGGGGCTGCTACTATTTGCTTAAGCTTTTTTAACGTAGTAGTGTGAAAAAGGCGTGATAGGCTATCAATTTTATGTGGATAAAGGCATATTTTGTACATGTCCTTATAAGGCCAAGAAAATATGTCGTTTTAACGACATAAGATCTCGTTATTACGACATAATTGAGGGGAAAAAATAATATGTAGGCTATGTGGCAGCAATGCATCAGTACAGCACCACTGTTTTCAGCATTTATAATCATAAGCAATTATTCTTAAGCAGCAAATCAGCATATTAGAATTATTTCTGAAGAATCGTGTGACACTGAGGATACATGATAAATTTAGCTTTGCATCACAGGAATAAATTATATTTTAAAATAAAGTCAAATGGAAAACGGTTATTTTAAATTGTAATAATATTTTTTTTCACTATATTCCTCTTTTTACTATATTTCTGATCAAATAAATGAAGCTTTGGTGAGCGTGAGCAAAGTCCTTTTAGGAAAGTCATGCCACTCGGCCGCCATCTTGGCAACGCCACCGGGCAGCTATTTCGGACTAACAAGACCAGGTTCCTATCTAAATGAATGGGCAGAGAGTCAGAACTGCACTTTCACTGGTCACCGGGACATAAAAACTGCATGTATAGAAACAGCAGTAAAATTTGATAAAAATCGCTGAACAAGTTTGATGACTTTGCCCCAAAATAAGGTTTAAAATGCCTTTTTCCCCACAGGTTATACTTTTACTACGCATGCGCAAGTGTTCTCTTCTCCGCTGTCGCAAACCTCAACTGTGCGCATGACGATAGGCTTAAATGTTTCCCGGCTTGACTGTTAAAAGCAGACGATTGGCTTTCCAGCGGGAGGGGCGGGACATGTGCATACAACCGCCATCTTTGGCGTTATGGGTTTTCCCTATGTAGTTGTATTGAGGATTGAGGAAGTGACATGTCTCTATATAAATTGTCTCTGGCGCGAGTCATAAAAACAATCTTACCAACCCCAAACCTCTGAACTGTATATTATGTAAATAGCTTACATAAATAAAAATATCTGTTGAATGTCATCACAAGTACAATATGGCTCAGCTTAAGTTTTTCACCTGTTTTTCCTTTGCTTAATTGTAAATGTGTAATTGTAAAGGTCTAAACATTTGAGTTTAAATCAATCATCTCCACAGCACAAAAAAACAAGACGATTTATACCACAAAATTCCATACTTAGTGTTCAGGGTTTCTTCAAATCCGTTTAAGTATGAGCAGATGTAATAGTGATGCTTGTCTTAGCAAACACCTCAAATCCGCATGAATCCACTGCTGTGAAGCACTGACAGCTGCTCGTCTGATCTCAGCCTTTGTTTGACTTTGAACGGTTCAAGATTGTTTTTCATCATTACTGAAAAACTACAATTAAACAAAGCAGCCATCTGGAAAGGAAACAACCTGTTTGATAAAGCAGACGTTGCAAATGCCTGTCTTTTGATTGACTCCATGTCCTTTGTGTTGCCTGTAGGTCTGGAATGTCATTATGGAGCAAAACAGCCTTCAAGATCTGAATAAAAATTACACAGTGCCAGTACAGAGCGACCAGGTCTGACCACACACACAGACACACACACACCGCTGGCACAGGCCTGGGCTCACGTGGCATGAGCTGTTAATACTCAATGGCAGACAGAATCGTTTATGAATCATCAATCTGATAATGCTGACATTATCACGCTGCTCTGACTCTCACTTACACTGTCTCTTTCTGTTCCTCTGTCTGTCTCTCAGAGCCAGAGGAACATGCTATTACATTTTACATGTACATTTATACATTTATACACAAAGCAGATGCTTTTATGCAAAGCGACATACATTGGTACACATTTGATCAGTTCTTGATTCAAATCCATGATCTTAGCGTTGCTAGAGTCATGCTCTACTGTTTGTGCTACAGGAAGACTGTGGATATGGATATGAATACTATTCGGATCTGTCCAACTTCCTCATTGAGAAAATGATTGGCCGCGGTCAGTTCAGCGAGGTTTATAGAGCCACATGTCTACTGGACAACCGGCAAGTGGCACTAAAGAAAGTACAGGTGAACATTTACATTCATTGAAATAGCATTTTAGCATACTACTTTTTTTCTGTTCTTTTTTTTTGTATACTAAATGTTCTGTATGCATAATAGTATATTCAGATGATCTATTAAATTTGACTAAATGTGCAATGCACAGTATAACCCGTGAAAACTGTGTGGAATAGAGAATCCCAAAATGCAATGCTCTCAACTTGAACCTTATTATGCCAGTGTGACATGAACCAAGAATGATTTTTATAATTTATTACTCAACATTTAATCAGATGTTTATGCAAAATGTCACCAATGAATCACCAAAAGTGAACAAAATTTGATTAAAATATGATATAATATAATAACGTGAATAAATAAAAAGAATATAAATATTTATAAATTAAATTAAATACGCAGTGTGGTGAGTTCATGTGACCTAATGAATAAGCATGATTTTTAACATCTGTTCCTTGACTCAAATGAATCGCCAGAAGTTAAGAAATTTTAACACAAAATTGGATTAAAATGCAATATATATTTATATATATATATATATATATATTCATATAAAAAAGTAATAATTATAAATGATATAAATTATAAATAATATTTATAAATTAAATTAAACATGCAACGAAGTAGTTATGTGACCAATGAACCAAGCATGATTTGTATATTTTTTTAAATACACCATTTAATCACTTAAAGTTTTTTTTACATTAAATTGGATTTAAAATTAATTTAAGGAAATATATAAAATGTATGTCACATATTAATTAAAACATGCAATGTAATTGAGGTCTTGTGACAGTAAGAAATAGCATCCAGTAACCAGTATAATGTGCATTAACCAGTATATGCTAGCATTCCATTGCGACCACAGACTTGATCTCCAAAATCCTGTGCAAATAAGCAATTTCTAGTGAACTTCTAAGAAATCTTGCTTTCATCTAGTAGTGGAATCTGTTTTCAAAATGGAAGAATGAACCATGATTTAAGATGTTGACGCATTTAACTGTCTGTCAATCTGTCAACATCTTAAATCACGGTTCATTCAACCATTTTGAAAACAGATTCCACTACTATAAGATAAAACCAGATTTCTCAGAAGAGCTCTGCAAGCGTTTTTGATAAACCAGTGCAGATTTAGCTGTGTGTTGCATTTCAGATCCTGGTCTGGGTGTATATTGTAATATTATGATGTTTTCTCAGATCTTTGAAATGATGGATGCTAAAGCCCGGCAGGACTGCATTAAAGAGATCGACTTGTTAAGGGTTAGTAGCATGTGTTTTTGAACTTATGCAGAAGTCTCTATATGTGACAGTTTGTGATATTTTATATTCATTCTGTAATTGCAGCAACTAAACCATCCAAATGTCATAAAGTATCTGGCCTCATTTATTGAAGACAACGAGCTGAATATTGTTCTGGAGTTAGCAGGCGCTGGTGACATGTCCCAGATGATTAAGGTTGGTCTCACCTCGACACATTACAATTTTTGGTATGCTATTACTTAGGTTAAAAATTGTATGTGTATGTGTCATTGTTATATTTAAGGGGTCCTATTGTGGTTTTTTTTTTACATTCAACTTTCTTTAGTATTGCTGTTTAAGCTTGAAAAAGGTCTGCAAAGATACAAAGCACAAAGTCAGTGCAGCGGGAGTTATTCTCTATATCAGTGTCACTGTTTCTGAACTCCCTGAAACGCCTCCATTGTAGTCTTGAGTTTCTTCCGGGTACGAACACGTCACAATATTCCTCACTGAAATAATATAGTGTATGCAAAAACAGGGGAAAGGCCTTTATGTGCACTTGTGGTCTTGTAGATTAACAATGGCTGTCGTGTACGTTTTAGGGTTTCAGAAATGCGACTTTTGCTGAGCCCATAAAGAAGTGAGCTCCGCGGCAGACTTCTACCTGCGTTCCGTCATGAAAGTGTGGACTCGGAGGAAGATTGCGAGGGCTTAGGGTTCTATTTGGGAGAGGGCCTTAGTGTGTTGAATTTCTGGGTTATGGTAAGAAACACTAATCCAGCCAACCAGTCAAAGCAAATTGAGCTTTTCAGAAGGAGGGACAGGAACTAAACCGAGCGTTACTGACAGATTGGGAAGAGAGGTGCTGCAATAATGTAAAATCATGTTTTTTGAACATTCAAGCATTAAAACCTATTCTAGTTGACCCCAAACTCAATTTAAAAAAGTCCGTAATAGGTCCCCTTTAATACCATTGATGCACTATTGTAGTTTTTGTTCATATTTTTAATTAGATTTAATTTTTATAATTTCTGTTTTCATTTGAATTTTAGTTTTGGTAATTTTATTGTTTTAGTGTGTTTTTGACATTTGTATTAGTTTGTTCATTTTTAATGTCTATATTGTTTTTATTACATTTGAGTTTATTTAGTAGGGATGCACTGAAAGGAAAATTCTGGGCCGAAAACCGACATTTTTAAAAATTAAAACTTTAAAAAATTGTTTATTTCTTATTTTACATTAGGTTTTTTCATGTGAGTGAATTATTATTAGACTTTTTAATGAAATTCAATAATTTTAATTATGCTAAATTTAAAAAATACAATCCTATAAAATAAAATAACCACACTTTTATTGAAACTGGAGAGAAAATATTAAATATCAATATATAATTCTTTATTAAATTTAGTGAAACCTGAGTACTGAACACACTGATCAGCGGGGCAATTTATATTTTTGGTGAAATTTCGGTCTATCCCTATTATTTAGTTTGACTTATTTTAGTACTTGAACTTAAATTTAGGCAACATTCATTAGATTTTTTTTAAGTTTATGCTTAATTTTATTTCAATGAATAAAAAAGTGAAAAAGCTTTAGTTACCGATAATAACCCTTGCATGTGTGTAGTATTTTATGAAGAAGAGGAGGTTGATTCCCGAACGAACGATATGGAAGTATTTCGTGCAGCTCTGCAGCGCACTGGAACACATGCACTCCCGCAGAGTCATGCATCGAGGTAAACACACAAACTCTCTTTCTAAAACAAACACGCATGGTTTCTTTCATTCATTTGCCCCTGTTTCTTTTGTACTCCTGTCAATGTTTGTTTCAGATATAAAACCAGCCAACGTCTTCATCACAGCTACTGGAGAGGTCAAACTCGGTGACCTTGGACTAGGCCGATACTTTAGCTCCAAAACCACTGCTGCACATTCTCTTGGTACCACTGACCATCCACATAGACACATTCACACTGAATGAAATAACAGAACCAGTTCAGACAGTATAATATACTCCAAATACACAAATGTGCGTATTGTGTATCTGTGTCGTTCCCAGTTGGAACTCCGTATTACATGTCTCCCGAGAGGATTCATGAGAACGGATACAACTTCAAATCAGACATCTGGTCCTTGGGCTGCTTGCTGTATGAGGTACACAAACACATCTGCATTCTATACACATATACACACATCACTTATACTCACCCAGGCTGCATTTATTTCATCAAAGATACAGTAACATTAGTAATATCGTGAAATATTCTAACAATTTAAAATAACTTTTTTATTTTAATATATTGTACAATTTACTTTATTCCTGCGATGCAAAGCTGAATTTTCAGCATCATTCCTCCAGTCTTCAGTGTCTTATTATTATCATGTTGAAAAGAGTTTAATATTAGTGTGGAACCATGCTACATTTTTTATGTATTTCTTCAGAATAAAAAATATACTTTTTAAATATTGTAAATTTCTATATTTCTATTTGTTAATTTCTATATTCTATATATACTTTTGATCAATTTATTACATCCTTGCTGATTAAAAAAGTATTACTTCCTTTTAAAAAAAAAACAATGTTTTGTGATGTGATGTCAATGGGATCATCAGCTGATATTTAAACTGACATCTAAAACAGAAATTTCTTAATCAATAAATTGCTAAATATTTCTAAATATGGATATTATGTATTTTTGGTGGATTGTTTGCATTGTGCTGTTATTTAAGTTAGTTTATAGTTTCCCCAATAAAATCCAGTACAAGCTGTTGCATACTGTTGATTACCACAAAAAAAATCATGTTGATTTGTACCTTAATTTGAATAAATGAATAAAACATTGTGTTTTACACTAATGCACTTACAATCATAGTCTATCTATATGGCAAGACATTGCACCAGATTAAATGTTGAAATGCACACTCTTCCTTTCAAAGTTCAACCACAGTGGTTAACATGAAACTAGTGTGTTAGTGATGGTCTGGCAAGTTTTCAACAATACGGGCAAATACACAACGGGTCGTAATGATGTTTTCCTTTAAAGGATGTCATGAATGATATTTCTGTCTGTCAGATGGCAGCTCTGCACAGCCCCTTCTACAGCGACAAGATGAACCTGCTCTCGTTGTGCCAAAAGATCGAACAGTGCGATTACCCACCTCTCCCATCAGAGCACTACTCCCAGAAGGTACGACACACACACACACACATTTAAAGGCGTTTTTCCATTTCACTGCACTACTTTTCCATTGTTTGTCAATGTAAACAGATGGATATCTTTAACCGTTGTACTCAAGTCTCGCATTTTTCTGCAGCATCTCGCGTATGACACAGCATTCTAAAAACCAGGCGCTCAAGTTCAAAATCACACGATGCCCAAATATTGGGTGAAACTTTAATTGGAGCTATTTTTTTTATTGTCACATCTTTAGTGCTGAATTAAATAGTTGTGAAATAGGGTTAAGTCAATGCATTAAAACATACATAATAAAATGTGTACTGCTTAATTAAACCTTTTAACGCCATTTGCAAACAATCAGGTAAGCCAAAGAAATAAAAAATACGCAGAAATCAAGCGTAGCGTCAGTTCTGGCAGATCAGGTTAGTCAAGCTCGCATCAGCTGATACACGTCTACTATAGGAATACGACGCCTATCACTGTATACATATATAAGCTCCTTCAGTATTATCAGCAGCTATCACGTTTCTCAGGAGCTCATTACCCTCCTCCATCCCCAGCTCCTCCTCTCGGCAGTCAGGATTTGGCATTCTGATCCCCCTTGAATTAGACTAAACTTCTCTAATTATGTTGAACATTAAAATGAATGAATGATATCTGCAATACACTCATGTTGGTTCTGTTCTGTTACCCTAAGGGGGTTATTGCTGCTCTCCCTGCTCTTATCCGTGCTAGGCTGCATGGACGTGCAGGGAGTTCTTGCCCAAAACAGAACCATACCGCCAATCCTAACTGTATGCTAATTGTCAATCGTATTTGATGATAGTGGTCCTGCCAGAAACAAACAAAAAAGTATCTTCCCTCTTCACCAAGGCTAGTAAAAACAGTAATGTTGTGAAATATAGCATAGCATGAAGACACAAAGTCTCTGGCTGCATCTGAAATCACATATTCTCTTGACTAGATACTCATTTTGTACTTTGCGAGTATGTTCTATAGAGTATGAATGTGTGCAGTATGAATGTAATCTGGAGTTACTACATTCGCCATGTTTTATGTTATCATGTGACCTACCAGTGTCAGTTGAATCACGTCACTGCCATTCACAAACCCTCTCCCATGGCCAGTGGATGCACACTTCAGAATCTTGCCACAAGTAGTTGGTCATCATTTTTGGCTTTTATGAGTGCTGTAAATTCGGACATACTTCTCTCGTCACCTACTGTTTTTTAAGCTACTGTAGTAATGTATGCAGTTTCAGATATGTGAACATCTCTTGTAAACTACACACCTTTTATGTGTTTCAGCTCAGAGATCTGGTCAGCATGTGTATCAACCCAGATCCCGACCAGCGGCCCGACATCAGCTTCGTCCTACAGTTCGCCACACAGATGGAAAGGTGGACGGCCAGCACCTGATACAAACACACACACACACACACACACCTGCAGCCAGGAGAACCATTGCACAAACCTGGGATCTCTGCTCTCTCAATCCAACTGATCAAGCTATAGAAATATCTAGAAATGAGTAAAGAGGGAATGCCATCAGTGATAGTTTCAAGCTGAGCGTTTCTCTAGATTTGTATTGAAAGGAATGTGCCTTCGAATGATGTTTCACAGTGCTGTATGCTGATTGGTTTAGAGAAAGTTTTTTAGGTCAGGCGACCCAGTGCCTCATGTCGATGATGTCAAAGCAAGGTGGTTCTATTTATACATACTTTTATCTGTAGGCCTATATTCATAACAACATAGAAAGAGCCTTACAGTTGAGTTACTTATTGCTCTTTATGTTTCTGATACACACATACATACACAATCTCTAGGCAAATGTCTACCATGTGAAAGTGTTTATTATATTCATTGTTCCAAAGAGGTTATTTTTAAGGAATTTTGAAACATTTTCTCACGTTAAAATGTGTAATTAACAATAAAATGTAACTTTTGACTTTGTGAAAGCATTGTTTTGAAGAACATTTGAAGTGTTTTAAACACTTTATTAAACACTAAATTAGGAAATGACAACTCATATTACCTAAGGCCCCCTAGTGATAAACAAATGTATTGTTAATTGCTATCATTATCAAACAAAACATAATACAAAAGGAAACACGTGTTCACCTCTAGCTAATTAAAATGACAGCATGTTTTAATAAATCATACAAATCGAACTTTTACTCAGGCAATACAAGCACTTATTTGCATTTCAACAACCCCGGACTTATTTCAGCTACTGTGTTTTGAGCGAATCTTCATAACTCAGACTATATTCACAATTTCTGGAGCATGCAGTATGTACTGTGCCATTCAAAGGCTCAGGGTCAGTACTTTAAAAAAGGTTATCAAAACTTATATTCTGCAGTCACATTAAATTGATCAAAAGTGACAAACATTTATAATGTTACAAAATATTTCTATGGAATAAATGCTGAACTTTTAGTTCATCGAACGATGATGAAAAATGTATTGTGGTTTCAAAAAAATATTAGCACAACTGTTTTCAACATGGATAATAATAATAAATGTTTCTTAAGCATCAAATCAACATATCAGAATGATTTCTGAAGGATCATGTGACACTGAAGGTGAAGACTGGAGTAATGATGCTGAAAATTCAGCTTTGATCAAAGGAATAAAATGTATTCAAATAGAAAACAGCTATTTTATAGTGTAATCATATTTCACAATATTACTATTTTTACTGTTTTTTTTATCAAATAAATGCAGCCTTTGTGAGCAGAAGAGACTTCTTTCAAAACTATTTAAAAATGGTACAAGCAAGAGGCGCATAAAAAGAACACAAACTTCAACTCACAACTTTTATTGAAAAGAATGAAAAATGACTAAACCACCACATAATAGTTGGGGGAAACAAACAGACTGCGTGGTGGATTGTGTCTCCTCAGGAGGTGTCCATGGTGTGCACACTTTCCTCTACCACCTCTAGGTTCAGAGGAGTCACAGCCTTCGTCAGAACCGCGGTAGTTCCATGCTTGTACCTGTAGTCTCCGGTTCTGTGAGGAGAACACAAAAAAACACAGAAATTAAAACAATTAAAGATGCTGCTCCTGCAGAGAAACTAAGCCTAAACACTGCACGTTTTTCACATGATAAAACTCATCTAAACAGAGAAATACACTTTGGTGAAGAAGAAAAAAAAAAGAAAGTATAATGATGTTAGCAGAAGATTGCAAGAGAAAAATCTGAAAAAAGATTTGTGTGAACTACTTCAAACTCACACTTGGTTAGTCAAACACATGCAGGTTACAATTACGTCTAGATGTGGGCAATTCGTTTTAACACACGGTTACTCACACAGGGCGTCCATCAAGCTTATCCTCCCTTAAAATGGAATAGTGAAGCATGAGCCATTCATTTCAGAAATGTTCTGATTAGTATCATGCACACATGTGGTGGCTTTCATCAACAGACTGTTTAAGGGAAAATTTACCCAAAAATGTTGTTCCAAACTCATAAGACTTTCGTTCATCTTCAGAACACAAATAAAGTACAGTGCAGTACAGTTGAGCTGCTGGAAATGTTCACAGATTGTTTAAATGTGAATTAAATTAAATCTCTTCATCATATAAAGCGATCAAGTCTCTTCAGAAGACTTGGATTAAACCGCTCAATTCATGTGGATTTATTTTACAATCTCTTTATGCATGAACGTCTTGAATCTTCAGAGTTTTGGGTGAATAGCCTTTCAATGGAGGGACAGAAATCTCTGCGATTTCATTCAAAATAAATGACCTTCATTTGTGTTGGTTTTGGGATGACATGAGAGTTATTAAATGAGAACTATCCCTTTAATCACACTGACCATTTGTGACTAGACCTAAACTTGATGTTTTTGGACAACCTGTACAATAAGCTGATCATACAACGACAATGGCATGCCCATTTTTTTTATTTATGCTGGCTTTTATGACATTTATGTCAGTTTTGTATTTATTTTTATTTAAACAGCACACATTTAGATTACGCATGAATTAATTACACAGATTTCATCACTGCCTCAATGCTAGCAATTTGCATGCTGCCGTGCTACAAGTGTAACTGCAATAGGTTTAGATGTGTGATGTTGAATGCTCACCTGACACCCTTCTTGTTGGCCACGTCATGAGGTCTGAGGTAGTCCACCTGCCCCTTGGTGATCACACACAGGTCAATGTTGCTTCCTGAGCCCAGGTCATTAAAGATACCAGCCGCTATTGCATCCCGCACCAGAAGCTTGGCCTCATCCTCCTGATTGACAGAGCCACCATCATTAACATGATACAGTGTTCTCACGTGTTTCACCAATTTACATGTGCTTCCCAGTCTTTCATGATTACTGGATAATCATATTGCATTGGCAAAAAACTGTTTACAAATGATATTTCACATTTCAAACCCAAAATGACTATGCCTTTCTAAGATTTATGAAGATTAATTTCCATGAATTTTCCATAATTCTCTGAAATTAATCAGTTTGTCAATGACTTTAGGAACCCTGAATATACACACTATTGGCCAAAAAGTTTGAGGTTGGTAAGATTTTTGGGGTTGGATGCATTTAAAAGAAACCTAGCATGCTCAACAATACATTAAAAACTATTTAAAATAACTGTTTTGAATATATTTTCAAATGTCATTTATTGCTGTTATGCAAAGCTGAATTTTCAGCATCATTACTCCAGTCTTAATATGTATTGCTTAATATTTTTGAGGAAATCATGATACATTTTTTTCAGGATTCTTTAATGAATAGAAAGTTCAAAAGAACAGCATCTATTTTGTAACATTATAAATGTCTTAACTGTCACTTTTGATCAATTTAATGTGCCTTTTCTAGATAAAAGTAGTATTTATTTATTTTTAAACTTAACTTGAACATTAGTGTGTACACCTCAATACAAAAGAGCGAAAAAGACATGTAAATGCACACGAGAGAGGGTTACCTCCATGTTGGGCCTGTAGCGATCCTCAAAGACTGCCATTGCAGCCAGAGATCCAGAACCTGATGAGACAAAAACATGCTGATGTTACAAGTGAGAAAGTGAATCAAGAGAAGCATCTTCTGCATTAACAGATATTCACTGAAGGCTGCATGTCATGTTTTCATAGAAGTCACAACTTGCAAAGCCAATCAGTCAGACATCTTTCATATCTTGGCACCAATCAAAGGCTTTTCAGAGACAAAATATCTCCCCCTTTTGGTGGAATAGGATGATAATTCAAGCAAGCACTGTATTGTTCTGAATATAAGACAATGTTTTTTTTCTTTGAAATACATCTGAAAAAAATGGGGTCTTCTTATACTCAGGGTCTATAAACTTTTAACTGTAAATAATACACCCGCAACAATAGGGAGCGCCAAATACGTGTAAATACGAGTCATCAAACAATTCCCATTAAGCAGCCAAGAAATACTATGCCAGAGTGTAATGTTAGAAGATAGCAAGCCCAAAAAGACAGTTTTAAAAATGCTAACAGTAAAAGAAAAGCTTACTGCTGTCCTAAAAGTGGCCGCTTCGAAGAAACTGATAGGCAAGTGTGTCATGTACGTAGCCGAAAAAGAAATGAGGGGCTGCCCATAACCACAGCATTCATCCAGCTGAAGGCACTGGAAACCGCCAAAGAGCTGAACATACCCGCCAGCGAGGCCCATCATTTCTTGTTTTAGCTACGAACTTGCCTGTCAATATTCTCATAGTGGATACTTTGATGCAGCGTTATGGATTAGCGCTTGCCCTCCGACTTCAGGGAGAAACTGCTTTCTTTTTAACGCTATGTGATCGGCATTAATATCCCCCTGTATTAGATAGGAAATGTGGATCAAACACCTTTTTGACAAGCCAGCCTCTGTCACTGTACATAAAAAAGGTCATAATGAGATCTACTAAATGAGAACTTCAGGTTATTTTTATGGTAGCTATACCATACAATGTTTAAAAATTAAAATATGAAAAGTATTTTCTTTAAAAGACAAGATTTGGTGTGCAATCTTGAAAAGGGGGGTCGTCTTATATTGGGAACGATACAGGTTATGGGGTATGTTAGTGTAACTCACCCATAGTGACATAGGGCAGTTTGTCTGTTGACCCGTGTGGATAGATGCTGTACAAGTGTGGACCGTTGCAGTCCACCCCTCCGAGAACCAACGCAGCACCAATATAGCCCTGATACCTACATATGTAAACACATGGAGACTGGTCATAAACACTACCGGTCAAACATTTAGAATAAATACTTTTTTTTTTTTTTTTTTTTACAATTTCATGTATCCTTAACGAATAAAAGTATTAATTTCGTTAAAAAAAACATTTGAGTTGTAATGTACCATGGTTTCCACAAAAATGTTAAGCAGCACAACTGTTTTCAATGTTCTAGAGCATAAAATCAGCATATTACAATGATTTCTGAAGGATCATGTAGACTGGAGAAATTGTGCTAAAATTAAGCTTTGAATCACAGTAATAAATTACATTTTAAAATATCCAAATAGAAAACATTTCTTTTAAATTGTAATATTTCTGTTTTTTTTAATCAAATAAATGCAGCTTTAGTCTGAGCGCAAGATACCTCTTTAAAAACATGAAAAAAATGTATTATTCTATTTATTTTAGTGGTAGCACATCATATAGCGCTGCGATGATTCATTACCTGAAGAGCATCTGTTTGAGCATACGGTTTGCGGTGGCAACACGCGGGACACGGCCGGTGGACAGAGCATGGAGCTCCAGATTAGAGGAGATGATCTGTGTGGTCATCTCAGTGTCTGCTGCGGTACCGGCTCCACAACAACTACACAACACAAGAGAGAGAGAAAGAAAGAGAAAGAGAGGACTTCAGAACAATGTCATTTGATATCAAGGATTGTAAATCACAAAGATGCGAGTTGTCTGTAATGATGTGTTTGTACTCACTAGATGTTGGGAGAGATGTAGTGAATTTTAGAGCAGTTCTTATCAGCGACAATCATTCCTTCAGTGGCACGAGTGTCCGCACCTAAAACAACACCATCCTGAGAGAGAGGGATGATTTTAGTGAGGCAATCTTTCTTGTATGTCATTATTTTTGGCAGATATGAAGTTTAAATTATCCTTTAAATTATACAATTAAATTCATCTACGCTCTTTAGCTTACCTTGTAAACGACGCCACAAATGGTGGTTCCGGTTTTACGAGCAGCAGGAGAGCTGAACCCCAGCTTAGTGATGTCTGCCTCCAGAAGGGCATTTCTAGAACAACATAAACATAAGTTTTTTCCCCCCAAAACATCATTTTATTTTTTTTCAGCCCTTTATAATTAAACTGCTCCTATATGAGCTTACGTAAGATGCTACATTAACATAATACATGTAGAAAACCACTGGTTTGACCAGTCAGCACAGAGTTGTATTATGGTTTTGATTTATACTGACAGCATGTCAATAACAGATTTATCCTACTTTTTTAGATTTATTCTACTGACGACTAGTGGACACTTTATACACTCTTATATCACCACTCATTTAATACACAAGAATTCACATTTATAAAGAAATAACTAAATTAAATCAACTTAACGAGATTTATTAGCGAGTTAACAGAACGTAAAAATGACATTAAAAACAACAATTAAAGGCTTCGTCTTTTATGTTACAAAAATGATCAGTCATACTGTGTAGCTTAACGTTTTTGTAATTAGTCATCAAAAACAGATCGCAATATGATTAAATGAATTAAAGTGACTTGTTTTTTTTAAATGAATAAAGTTCACGCTAATTCAGTTTAAATGTTAATTTTGTATGAACTTACTACATTTACTATAAGCGCAGTGCGAAGCCCACCAATAACAACAAAATATCAACTATTTTTAAAAAAAACACTGTAACCTTAAACAACACAGTTACAAATGTTATACATAACGTGAAATGTATTTAAATGTAAATTTCATTAAATAAACCAGTTATTCAAATGAGTTTGAGTAAATTCTCCTGAGTCATTCACGCAGGCCGTGACTCAAGCAATCGGTAAAATGCCTTTAACCCCCACTCAAATTCTTTGTTATTTCACCGAATCCATAAAATAAAAAATATCCCACTCCATCGGCTTAATGTCTCTTAATATAAAGGGATAAGTCTCACCTCTTACAGTTTTCGAAACTGAAACCTCCAAGATGATACTGACACACTGAGACGGTCGCCATGATTCTGCGGTCCCGCTTCCGGGAAGCGCGAGACTAGTTTCCCCTCTGTGTTACACGCTAGAGCTTCCGCGCTTTACGTCATTTCCATAGGTAATTTCTATAGTATAAGCTCAGTGGGAACCTATAGAGCAGGAACGTATACAATGTAACACGTGTTTCTGCCTCATACGCTCCCGCCATATAATGGAGATTCAGATTCTAGTAACAGTTTACATTGAAAATAAGTGTTAACACCCCCCAACTCATTATTAAACGTATCCTATATTGATTATATATTTTAGAAATATGGAGTTTGGGGATAGTTTACGTTGTCACAGTAAATATTTTTCAGGGTAGGTATTAGGTTTACTTTTTCGTGAAAGTCCAAGTCTTGGCTATAAGGCGTTACTGAAGTTACTGAGCCCTCACAATAGATACTGTATATAGAGAGAACGAGGGGGAGAGAGAGAGATGAGTTTATATGATGATAGCCTATATAATATAGGCTTTTTTATAATATAATATAAAAATCTTCTCTAATAGGCTAAATGTCAAACAGCAGGTTCTTATTTTGACAACTTGCTAAATCTGCTATACGCTTTTATATTAGCCTAATATCATTTAATTATAAATATATTAGTGTAGACATTTTTAAAGTTTATACAGTATAACAATATAATAGGCTATAATGAACAGGATGAAAATAACACGCTTTGATGCTTCATATTCAAAAGACTAGGAAGTAAAATAAAACTGATGACAAGAGGAAAAACTGATTATCAAATGTTCACAAAATAAGCACATTTCTTAATAAATTCAATCCAGAATCCAGAATCGGTCTGTCTTCGCCGGCCAAAGATGGTCAGCGCAGACCACAACGATCTTGTCGGTCCTGGGCGAGCCCCATCCAATTGTGTCCCAGATCTTGTCGTAGCGAGTCGCGCCATCGTGTTGCAGGGCGTCCGCGTGGCCGCTTGATGTCGATCGGCAACCAGACGGTGACTTCGCGCGTCCATCTTCAATAAAGTTTTTTTTAATTTTATAAGCTTTGTTCAGCACTCAAGGACATGCAAAAAATACCAACATCTGCAAATGTTGAGTTTAATATTTTATCTAATAGGCTAGACATGATGATATAATAACCTATAACAGGAATGACCCGTATCACAGGGTTTAGGAGGATAAAACACTCAGGCCCAGTTTCACAGACAGGGCTTAGATTTAGCAAGGATTAGACCTTAGTTAATTTAGGACATTTAAGTAGCTTTTATAAACCTGCCTTAAAAACATTACTGGTGTGAATCTTGGCAAAGCAATGTTGTAAGATGATAATGCAAGCTGCTTTCAGTTATAACAGCTCAAACATGCATTTTAGTCTGGGACTAGGCTTAAATGTGTTCTTCTGCTGGACACAAAAGAAGATATTTTGAAGAATGTCGCATTATGTGGGTGACCAAACAGTTGATGGACCCTATTGACTACCATATGGGTAAATACTATGGAAGAAATACTATGGAAGTCAATGGGGCCCATCATCTGTTTGGTCACCGACATTATTCAAAATATCTTATTTTGAGTTCATCAGAAGAAAGAAATTCATACAGGTTTGAAACAACTTGATGGCGAGTAAATGATGACAGAATTTTCATTTTTGGGTGAACTATCCCTTTAAGCCTCGTCTGTGAAACCAGGCATCAGTGTTCAGTTTTAAATATGGCCACTAAGAGGCACTCAGATCTTACTCAGGAAAAAAAACATTACTGATGTGAGGCAATACAATGGCACTGATATATTTTAAGATATATCTATGCACGTTGCTCAAACATGGATTTTAGTCTGGTACTAGTTTAAGCCTTGTCTATGAAACCAGGGGTTTATTTCCCTCATGACGCTGGAGATTTGATGCGGAAGTATTCATCTTCTGATAGCCTATATTTATTTAGTCTTTCCTTGAGCTATAAACTGCAAACATTCTCATCTAACTTTTTCCACAATGCAGGCTTTATTAAAAATGATTGATTTTGTAAATTTTCGTCACTGCATGGCTTGCTGCTCAATAATCATTTCGCCAGCCATTAGATGAGACTTCACCGATTCTTTAGAAACAGCACGCGCAAAAAAAAAAAACTTCCCCTCTATAGCTAATTGAATACAATAAAGAGAAATAAGCACAAAGACTCCATCAATCTAAACGCGCTCTTCTCATCCACTCGAAACTCAAATAGTCCAGCAAACTGCAGAGCCCGTATGCGTGTGTTTGTATGAGCGTCTGCTAAAAAAGAAAGATTACAGCTTTCCTTTCATTAGTTTCTTTCGCCGCACATTCTCCTTTTTCAATTTCAGTTCCGACTAAAAACATACTTCGAATCATAATCGTGTTTTGAATTTTTAGTCCTCTCAAAGAATGTAGGCTATGCGAATGCATGTGTTTGTGTGTCAGATCTGGTCAGTAAGGACATGCTTTTGCATGGTTGTCATGGAGACAGTATTCAGTGGGAGGATTCAGAGTTGGCGCTCTCGGCTCGCGCACACACAGGTGGAAGGTGTGCTATCTCGCGCTGAGTTTCCTCCCTAATATACAGACATCTGTGCATAAATGAGTGAGCCATTCTACAATTGACGGTAGCCTACATTTCATGTCCATTGATCATATACATATATTTATATACTGTATGTAGCGCGCGTGTGTGTGTGTGTGTGTGTGTGTGTGTGTGTGTGTGTGTGTGTGTGTGTGTGTGTGTGTGTGTTCTTCAGGAAATTCATATTTTATCTATTAAGTCACCATGAAATGGATTTTTTATTGTTTTGTTTAAAACATTATGATTTGATGAAGGGAAAATGCTGCATGCATTTATAATTTAATTTTTTATTATAAGTGGTTTATCTGTGCACATCATTTTTTGAAAGCAATTCATGTGCCCTCATATCTTTAACTTGCAGTGACATCTCTGATGATGTGTTTACTGGCGTGAGGGCGGGGCAACCTGTCACTCACATGATATCCACCAATAGCAAACCACAACCATCCAATCAGGATATACATCACAATATGGAAGAAAAGACTATTGCAACTTCAGTTTAATGCTAACTTTATGGAAAAGCATATTATAATCTCACACAAATAACCTATTTGACGTTTCACTTTGCTTGATTTTGCATGAAATTACACTTTTTGTTGTGTCCTTTTTTAAAGTGAGTGGGCCTTGAGTTTTAAATAACGAATAGAAAAATGTTAGTCAACCGTATCTATATTCCATTTATTTCTAACTAGTTTTTTTTTTTATTTTTATTTTTTTTATGTTGTCTGCTGCTTTAAATGCTCCAGCTCTTAAAACAGGATGGATTCTGATTGGCTGTCAATGCTTTTATTGTTCATCAGCTGAAAAAAAAAATGTTCTGAAAGTGATGTCAAAGATATAGTATCTTTGTACCATTGTTAAAGTTGTGGACTGCTATTCTTATAAATTTAAAATGATTTTCAGATATCTTTATCGTGCTAGTTATCGTCCTTGGTGTGAACGGGCCTTAACTCTCTTTTTCTTTCCCTGTAATAAATCAGAATTAATGAGCAGTTTGGGTCAGATCTAATGGATGTCTGAGTCAGATCACTAATTAAACAACGCAGGGGAAAAAAAACACTTGCATGTGAGTGTGTGTCTGTATGGGAGATTTATAGACGGGGGTGACGGGTAAACAGGGATATAACCTCGCTCTGACCCGTCCTCCTGGCACAACATGAAAAACACACACATGAAACAAAAACACTCACACTTTCCCAAATTTTCTATTGAATAAACACCTAAAAATATGTATATTATGATGAAAAAAAAAAGAAAAAAGGTTACATTTTAAATAACTTTTTATGCCAAAAAGCTATGGAAAAACATCTGAAATGAATAAATACTTTCATGTTTAACGGGTTATTTTTTTTTTTTTTTTCGATAATGTATGTTTACGAGCTATTTAATTCATAAAATGTTATTACAGTAAAAATAATTATTTAAAACTAAATCAAATGATCCCATTATGGGAACCCCTATATGTGAAGCGCCTGACAGAAACATTTAAGATTCCATATAGAACATGTTCTTAGTGAAGGATTTAAACAAACACATATACTAGTAGATGTTAGCCTCTTCACACACACACAACACAAGAGGAAGACTTGTCTTCCTCAAGGATGTGATGAGCATTTCTCCCTGGGACAAACTTCAAAAACACACACAGGGTTTCGTGTTCAGACAATAGAAGCAGTGTTAGAAACATTGTGCTCTCTGGCCTGATCAGCTCAGGCTGACAGCAGATAAATCTTGACCAACTTGTACGAATTCGTACGAGTGGGTAAAATGTGACTGATTCGTATGATTTCGTACGATACGATTTTTTATACAAATTAGCCATCTGTAACGATCACCAGTGAGAGTGTCCGGGATAACCGTCAGAGGGCACTCCAACCCGGACAATCACCACACATCCACCAACTACATTTCCCATAATCCTTTGCCCAGACTAATCAGCCATTACATTCACCTGAATGTCATTATCTTGTTTATTCACCCTATATAAGCCTGGTTCCTTCTGTCATTCCTTGCGAAGTCGTGTTAGTTGTTTACACTGCATCTCTGAGCGTTTTCCTCTGTTTTCCATGTTCCTGGTTTTCGAAATCTGCCTGTGTCCATGGTTTTCCCGTTCCTGCACCCTCTGGATTTGTTTGTTTGATTGGACTGATTTACTGTGCTCTGATCTCTTGCTTGTTTTCGACTACAATTGTGGATTACCCTTTCAATAAAACTGCGTTTGGATCCTCAACCTTCTTGTCTCGTAGCAGTACGTGACACAACCTCGTAAAATTCGTATGAATTGCCGTGAGATCGGGTTGGAAATTGCGTACGTTAATAAAAGTTGCTCGGGCTACTTTGCCGCTTGTATGTTGTGAGTGAGAAAGGTTGACATGGAGCATGTTAAATCTCCAGCCTCCGGGGAATCACCTGTTTAAAAAAAAAAAAAAAAGAAAAGAAAAAAGGAGAGTTTGCTGGCAAAAATAGAATGCAACAAAGCTTGTAATAAAACAAGAATCAACATTGGCTTGGCTTTTCAGAGATGGCCAGAACTAAGGGTATTTTATTGAACAGATAAATTGCCATAACTCTCTAACAGAGTTCATTGTAATCATCTATTGTGAGGGTATCGTTATGTTGTAGCGCTGGGCTGGAAATTATTTTAAAGGAAGTACCGTGTCTATTAATGGGTAGAGCTACAGTTACAGCTTGAGATCCTTTCCATCTAGACTGATTATGTCTCATAATCCTAGCAGTGAATGTTTTGTTTTATGAGCAGATAAACATATTCATTTAAACATATTCGCAGAGCTGAATCACAACCATAAGAATAATCTTCCAAAAAATCCATTTAGTTTGTTTTTTTAAGTTGTTAATACCTTTAATCATAAACACCATATACTGGATGAACTGTATGCCACACCATGCTTTGAGTAATGGTTATTTTATCTTATATGGACACTAATTGTTTTAAAAGAATGTTAACCCTGTAAAGCCTGACATTCGAAATACTAATCAGAAAAATCTATTTTTTAAACAGAACAGTTATTTGAAACTTTGGACAAAAAATTGATATGCCATGGTCAAGGGAAAAGGGAAAATCAGAGGCCCAAACTCAGCAAAAATATTGAATTTGGAGCAGTTGCTGATTCATGCAAGTATGATAAAATTCTGATAGCTTGTACTGTAAATCAATGACATCTTAATAACAGTATAAAATGCATATAAATATCAGTTGTCACTCTATATCTCCCAATAATATGTCTTAGTAAGATGATATTTAAATGCCTAGTTTTTAGCTCTGTAGTTTTTATTGTGTGGGGAAATCATACAATGCAATGCAAAACCGTGCAGGTTGGGAGATGACCAAATAAACGTTCCTCAAAAAAACAGATGTAGACTACAGATCATATTTGATACTCACAATTTAACAAGATTTTTTTTCTAATAAATGATGAATGGATAGTCATTCCTAAGTTGCTTCAGTCCAGTAAGTGAAAGATGTATGATTGTTTTTTTAACAAAGTTTTGATCATGTTGATCATTTGGTGGCCTTAGAAATGTGTGTATTAAATATGATAGTGGGTTAAGAATCATGTTTTTTGTGTGCAGATTTTTCCTGCAGCATGATTCAAGTATAGCTATCTACAAACACAGCATCGGTTTATTTGACTTTATCCAACTTCCTTATTAAGATTGTCCTCAAACAGTTTTTCCACCATGGCAGTAGGTGACCCAACAGAGAAGAAATACTGTTGAACAAGACAGTTTGTGTAAAAACCTGCTATATATGTGGCAAATTGTATTCTGACACATTTTGGAATGTCCTTATCCTAGCTAGAAGCATTTGTATGTTTCAAATTTCAGGAATTGCTCAATCAAGATGTCAGGAATTAGATTTGCATTTCGCAGTTAAAAGAGCAGTGTTTGCAAAGCAACATTAGTGTTAAAGTTTGAGGTTTTAGGTAAGCAGGCCAATGGGAATGCAGTTGTTGAGTTGTCCTGGGTCATTCTAATCTCTCGGCTTCCTCAAGGACGATGGGTAATCCCATCATATGACATAATTGTGATAGTTACCGCCCATCTAACAAAACACTCATAAACTAACAATGACTGTTTATATTCACCCTTATAATGTGATTATTAGGCAATATTGCAATTTACATTTACATTTAGTCATTTAGCAGACGCTTTTATCCAAAGCGACTTACAACTAAGACTAAACCAAGCGAGTCATCGTGAAGAGACAAAAACAATGCAAGAAGTGCTCAAAATACAAAGTTCAGATATTGCTCGGAGTAGCATAAGCCAGATAAGCAGGGATTTAAAGGAAAAGGAGATTTTTATTTTTATTTTTTATTTTTATGTTAAATGCTCACAGAAGAGATGAGTTTTCAGTTGTCTTTTGAATGCTGTCAGGGATACTGCATTCCGGTTGAGGGTGGGCAGATCATTCCACCAGCATGGCACCGTGAATGAGAATGTTCTGGAGAGTGATTTTGAGGTTCTCTGTGATGGTACCACGAGCCGTTGCTCATTGACTGATCGTAGGCTTCTGGTAGGGATGTAGACTTGTAGCAGTGAGTGGAAGTAGGAGGGAGCTGATCCTGAGATCCGTCTGTTAGCAAGTGTCAACACCTTGAACTTGATGCGAGCAGCGAGTGGTAGCCAGTGCAGAGAGATAAACCGAGGAGTGACGTGGGCCCTTTTGGGCTCGTTGAAGACCAGACGAGCTGCAGCATTCTGGATCATTTGAAGAGGCTTAGTTGCACATGCTGGAAGTCCGGCCAGGAGAGCATTGCAGTAATCAAGCCTAGAAATGACCAGGGCCTGGACGAGAAGTTGTGTTTCATGCTCAGTTAGGAAAGGCCTGATCTTCCTGATGTTGAGCAAAGCAAACCTGCATGATCGAGCTGTCTTTGTGATGTGGTTTGTGAAGGTCAGCTGATCATCAAAGATTACTCCAAGATATCTGACTGACCTTGATGGGGTGATTGAGGAAGAATCTAGCTGGATGGTGAAGTTGTGCTGTAGAGACGGCTTGGCAGGGAGGATGAGAAGCTCAGTCTTTGCCAGCTTGAGCTGTAGGTGATGTTCCTTCATCCATGCCGAGATGTCTGCCAGACAGCTTGAGATCCGTACAGCTACTGTGGGACCATCTGGTTGAAATGAGAGGTAGAGCTGGGTGTCATCAGCATAGCAATGGTAAGAGAAACCATGTGCCTGGGTCCTAGTGATGTGGTGTAAATGGAGAAGAGGAGCGGTCCAAGAACTGAACCCTGGGGAACCCCTGTGGTCAGTTGGTGTGCTTTGGATACCTCTCCTCTCCATGTGACCCTGAAGGACCTACCTGTGAGATAGGACTCAAACCAGTGGAGAGGAGCACCTGTGATACCCAGTGATGAGAGGGTGGACAGAAGGATCTGATGGTTCACAGTGTCAGTGTCAATTAAAGTTTAAACTCTACCTCATGAATACACTATACTTTGATCAAATTGATGCAATTAAACTCATAATTGTAGCAACCATAATCATAGTAAAATATGGCATATGCTTATTTTTGAAGTGCAATAAGGCAAGTAATCACTTTAATCGTATCTATTCCACTGTGACCAAAGTGTGCATGTGCTTGTGACGTACACTGACATAGGCTGCATCTGAAATCACATTCTTCCCTAGTATATAGTAGGTGATAAACAGTATGTGACAAAAGAAGGATGTCCAAATTCACAGTACTCATAAGAGTAGGCAAAATGTACCTGGTTGACCTACTTGTTCCGGCGAGTAGTGCCTATGATGGACACTTCACTATCCCATGAGGCCACAGGAGAGGATTTGTGAATGGCAGTGACAACATGGCAAATGTTTTATGTCCAGATTGCATTCAAACTACACATATTCATACTATAGAGTGTTCTCTTTTAGCAGCCGTGAATAAGTTACTTCAAAATAAGTACATACTCAAGAGAGCATGCCATTTCGGACGCAGCGCTAAATTCCAGCCCTAAAACGAAACTAAGCAAAGCTCAAACCTGAGTGTTATTGGTTTAATGCAGGTGTCAACTGAGGTGTTTCTAAAAATGTGTGTGTGTGCCTGTTTGAGAAAGACAAAGACTGGAATAAACTGAAGGGAAGAGCTCAAATTATCCGGTATCAAACAGTTTGATCAGACGCACACGGTTGTCATGGAAAACGGTGCCAGGCAGGTGGCATGAAGCGGACAAGGTCATTAAGTTTTTGATGTAACTTAGGACAACCGCAGGTGGGCACTCTCAGATCAGATAGCTAAATACACTCAAGGTTATCAGTGACACACACACACACGCACACACGCACACACACTGCAAACTGCCACATGGATTGGTGTATTTGTCTATCTATGTGTAACTTTGAGCAAAATCTGACGGCACCTGAACAACTCAGACTCTGACCTCTGTTTCCTGACAGTTTATGAAATGTGTGATCATTTATGCTGAAATTCTATAACTTCTGTAACTTAAAAAAACATTGAAGCACTAAACTAAAACTAAAACCACAAAAAAACTGCTTACATGAAATAAGTAATAATGAAGTAAACGTTAAGTGAAATAAACAAAAATATTAAACAAATGTTATATTAATTATTTTCAGATTTTTTTCTCAATTAATATTTAGCAAAAAAAACGAATTCAAACTATTAATATAATAATATCTCAATAATTTTAACATTGACCAGTTAAAAAAAAGGTTTATTTTTGTATTGAAATGTAGATTAAAAAAAATATTAATATAAAAATGTTAGTACATTTTTATATAATATAGTTGGATATAATGTAACATTTACTTTACCCACAGACCACAAACAAGTTTGATTATTGGCCCTCTGGTAACACGTTTGGGCAAATACTGCAATTTATTGGATATCAGCCATGAATATAATTAACGACTTATTGGTATCGGACAGAATTTTAACATCATTGCAAATCTAGGAACAACATGAGGGTAAGCACACAGTTTTAATGTTCATTTCAGGATAACAGAAACACATTATAGAAATATTCATGATTCTGTCTCAGCTGTCAATGTCGAAAACTTTTCACGTGCAGGGACATATGGATAAGCGTTTCTGACATCACTTCCTGCCTCCTCCAGCACAGTCACAGGATGTGACATCATTGGTTGTGACGACGAAAAATAACTATCTATTAAAGGGAGCAAGAGATGACAGACAGGAAGATGATAGCAGAGGTATTGAGCTGTGTGTGTGTGTGTGTGTGTGTGTGTGTGTGTGTGTGTGTTCTCTGAGGGTGAAGGTTTCTGGGTCTTCGGGGAAGCAGCCGTGTGAAAAAGGTGGTATGAGGTCTTTCATGTCAAATGACCAATTAATGGAGCTGAAGTGGCCCTTAAGTGTGTCATGTTTGCACACACCCTCTCTCAAACACACACACACACACTCAAACATCCACACACTGGCTGAAAAGACCCATTTTACAGCTCTCTAACACATCAGCCACTCACACACCTGTTCCCATGTGCACTCGCTCACAGACACACACTGCTGTTGGCACTACACCAGAAGCTCTTACGTTAATTGTGTCCTGACTTTCACTCCGGCTCTCTCAGGTGCAGTATTGAACCCTCACACACACTCACACACTCACACACACACCTCTTTGAAGATCTGTGAAAAGAAAAATGATTTTTTTTTCCATTTTAATTTTGCACTTTCAAAAGGACCCAGCTGTGCTCTCCCGCTCTCCCCCCTTTTCTCGATTTTCTTCCTTTCCTCGCAAAACTCCACGTTTACTGGGTTTAGATTTTAGTTTTGTACACGTTCTGCATGTAATATTGCAAAACTGCTTTTTCAAGAGGCACTACATAAAATAGTTCTGGTTTAATTTTAGGAATAAGATGCATGCTATTATTTGCTCTTTTTCTTCTTGTTCTTTTCTTTTCTTTCAAATATCATGAAAGGCAACGAGAAAGCAATTTTATTATTTGTATTTATTTTTTATATGTATATTTACATTTCAGGAAAAGGAATTATTTCTATTAAATTTTATTATATTTTTTAATATTGGTTTTTATTTTGTAATCTTATTTTTTCATACATTAATCGATTGGTTGATTGATTGATTGGTTGATTGTAGGGGCACTGCATGAAATAGTATGGTTTTAATAAGCCTTACTTAAAAATGAAATCCCATGGCATAAGATAAAATATCAAACCAAGCTATTTTTTTCCTTTAAAGAATGACAGTATATACTCACACTTTTGTGTGCCTTATATGCCTTACCTTTTTTTTGCAAGGACTTTTAACTAACTGGTCTCCATCTTATATCTAGCATCAATTTTACATTTTAGCATTGTATGTTGCTAGCCTTATTTGTTTTATTTGTGTGCAAATTCTACATGGATTTATATTGTGTTATCTAATGCAATAACATTCAGAATTTTGACTCAGAAGTATGTGTGTGTTAGATAAATAACTGAGAGAAACTAATATCTACAGGTTTAAATAATTTGTATTTATTCATTTGAAACAATACAGTTAAGCACACTCATAACAAATGTCATTAGCACAAACATGTTACATGATAGAGAACTTGACCAATGAGACACTCCACTATACAAAAATGAGCCAATCAGAAACATGCTGAGATATAATCAGCTTGGCCTAAGCTTGATAGGGGCGTAATATTGAGATGACTTTTCTTAACAGTCACACACAACCTCTCTTATACACTCACACATTAGAACACACACATCGAATAGTTATGCCGATTTATTCTCTCAGCTTCACAGGATCAACAGTGTTAGTGTTAAGGCAGAATTGCAAATCCTAATTTACCTCCCCATTTCTCAGCATGTGCACACACACTTAGACAAACACACACACACACACACACACACACACACACACAGCTCATTTTAAACATACTCACAATCTTCTGTTGTTAGTGTGTGGGTTTGAGCGTTCCATAGATAAGTACTTGTACGGGCATTAAGAGCTCTGTTCCAAAACCTAGTGAGCTCCCTTGCTGTCTACTAACTATAATGCCTCTAGGCAGCTGCCTTCTAATAGCGTTCGAATTATGATTGAACCGCATAAGGGAATAACTTGGAATAATCTACATGGACAGCAATTCAACGTGGCACAAAATATGGTAGATTTGACTCACAACAGAGTCTAGTGTAAGTATGGTGCTGAGACAATGATGTATAGGCAAACTTACATATACACTTCCATTCAAAAGTTGGGGGTTAGAAAGATTTTGTAATGTTTTTTAGAATAATATGTCAAAAATATATTCAAACGGCAATATTGTGAAATATTATTACAACTTAAAATAACTGTTTACTATTTGAATATATTTTAAAATGTAGATTTTTTTTTCTGTAATGATCTTTAATCCAGTCTTTAGTGTCACATGATTTCATGAAATCATTCTAAAATGGTGATTTGCTGCTCAAGAAATATTTCTTAATATTTTCAGTGTTGAAAACAGTTGTCTTGCTCAGTATTATCGTGGAGACCTTGATACATTTTCTTGATACATTTACAAGTTCAAAAGAATCTTTTTGCACATTATAAATGTCTTTAGTGTCACGTTAGGATCAATTGAATGCAATATTGTGAATAAATGTATTAAAAAAAATGCACTGACCCCAAACTTTTGAACTGTATAGCATATATAATTTCAATATATGTATATATATATATATATTCACTGTGCTCATTCTAGTGCTTTCTGGAATTGACTTTGGGTGATGTTCCTTAGTTTTTGGCCATACAAACATACAAAATCTTAGACTATTTTGTAAGAAGCGCGTATGATGCTGTCTAAGTAGGCAGTTCACTAGGTTTTATGACAGAGCTATTACGGGTGTGCAGGAAATGCTTTGTTGAATGGTACCTTCCCTCGCTCTCTCTCTCTGTCTCGCTTTCAATCTTAAAAAGGGAATGCTAATGAAGGTTATTTAGCTCATTTTCTGGCTCCTCTTGAGGAATTCAGTAGATTTTCCAGCTTTCTGTTTCATTAGTGCTTTACTTCATTTCGTATTTCTTGAAATATCTCATTTGACATGACGGTCACGCTGTCTGGGCGGTTCTTGGCTGTGACTATGCCTCACTTTGTTTTTGTTTTTTCACTTACTGCTTTTTAAAGAAGAAGTGCTTCTCAGTGTGTGTAATGAGAGGGAAGGCACAATCTGTTGATTTATTAAATAGTGAGCTGCAAGAATAAGGTATTTTTTAAGCCAAAACCCGGAAACAAGTTAGCATTTTAGCATCCGGTTCCATTGTCCTGATTTTTTTTAATGGGTTTTTGGTTAAATGCCTGAAATAAGGTCTGTGGTGAACACAAGCTCAAGATATTCACGTTTTAATCTACGATATAAAATACATCAATAATACCCCTTGAGATTTTGGTAACAGTATTTTTAATGCTTTAATTATGCCTTGCTTTCCACCTTATAATGCATTGTATGGTCTCAAGAACAAGTGTAACCAAGTTATAAGATATGATGTAATGCCTTTAGAAAATATAGTGCAGATAGTGCATGACAAACAACCAATTTCAGATGTAACAATGAATCTGCAAATATTATAATGCATTTTAACTTTGGTTACAATTATTTATGAAAAGATATAATGCATTATTATAACGTATATTATGAATACCTTTATAATGCATTATACATGAAGGCTTTAAGCAAAGTGTTACCGAGGTCTTGGAAAAGGTGGTTGCTAACAAGTGGCTATATATATATATATATAGTTGGATGTTTGTCCAACATTTTTTAAATATTACTTGTTTCAGATTGTTTAGACAACATTTATATATATATATATATATATATATATATATAAATATATATATAGTTGGATGTTTGTCCAACATTTTTTAAATATTACTTGTTTCAGATTGTTTAGACAACATTTATATATATATATATATATATAAATATATATATAGTTGGATGTTTGTCCAACATTTTTTAAATATTACTTGTTTCAGATTGTTTAGACAACATTTAAAAGTAAAACTCCCATATTTTTCGTTCCCTTAACGTTTGCATAACCAAGATAGTTCTGAACGTTCAGGCAACATTCAGAAATGATTTTTTTGTAACTGAATGGGATTGTTAGCAAAACATTCAAATCAATGTTAATGTCATGTGACCTTGGTGTAGTTCCTTTATAGCCCACGTTTAGCTTTTTTACTTCTGGCAGTTGTATTTAGGCTTGTTCATTTTCTGAAGATTATCTTGATGAGCAAAGCCTGTAAGAATCATAACTTTTGTTAGTCACATAGCTGATTTTGTGCAATAACCCACAAGCCAATGGAATAATCCTAATGTGTTTTTGTCGAGGGAACCTGGGTGATGCGAACCTCAGGGCTGGCCTTAAAAAACATGTCATCCCTGCAGCGCCCTATACACATTAAAAATAGAGGTTCCAAAAGTTTTTTTTTTTTTTTTTTTTAGCATCAGTGCCATAGAAGAACCATTTTTGGTTCCCCAAAGAACCTTTCAGTGAACAGTTCTTAAAAGAACCATTTTTCCCACTATAAAGAAAAGTTTAAAGAAACTTTTGTGTAATGGAAAGTTTCCACGGATGTTACCATCGATGCCAAGAAAGAACCTTTATTTTTAAGAGTGTATTATAAACACACACTGATATCTCCCCTCTTCCTCTTTCAGAAACACAGTGGCATGGTTGATGAGGTTTTCTGTGTGAGAGAGATGACTGCTGCAACATGATAACAGCGTCATCTGTGAAGGAATCAGGCTGTTGTGTGTGTGAATGTGCGTTTGTGTCAGATGCAGGTTCTCTTGGCATGCAGCATTTCTATGAGGAGGTTGTTGCAGGGCACCTCTCCGCTCAGGTGTTTGTAGCACAGGTAGTCTTCGGCTTGCGCGCTCAGCGCTCTGAGCTCGGGAAGGCGCAGCAGGATCTGGCTAAACCTGTCCGGGAATTGCGGATAAGCATACAGTGTGTACTCCAACAGCGCGGCGTTCACCTGCTCGTACACGCTCTCGACGTAAGGCTGGTTTTCCAACAGTTTCACATCTGCAGAGTGAGAGATGCACCCATAGTCTCATTAAAGACGGCATGAGTGGAAAATGGGTTTTCAAGCACTTTCTGAACGCACGCAAACACACACACAAACACACATGCACACGGCTCTCAGGCACTCTTATTATGAAAAGCAGCTTTTGTTGGAGCTAAATTGCTCGCACTTAAGGGAACGCGAACAATAAAGGAGCATTTTCTCCTGAAGCTGAGAAAGAGAGGGCCACGGCAGCACGGACCAATATGGGGTCAATCCATTAAACTTCTTTTGAGCCGGAGTCTCGCTATAGACGGTGTGTGTGCGTCTGCGAGTGGATACGTGCCTTTGTAAACAGGAGCGATTCAGAAGGCTTTCATTTTAATTAAGCCCATTACCCAGTTAGCACACGGCCCGCGCCACACAAAACACTCTGCCACTCACGACAAATAGCCTGATACACACGCGTCCTCGTTAGCGTGGATCAAAATCAATGCAATATTCGTCTTTTGAGAAGTTAATTAGCCTCGGTCAAACCCCAGCGGGGGAAACATAGATACGCTCAATAAGACACGGAGGACGGGGTGACGGTGCCACCGCGGTGGCTATAAAAATGTCTTTTATATTAAACTATTAAAATATCAGCAGCAGCGTTGAACGGAGGGAGAGAGACAGAGAAAGAGAGAAAATTTCCCACCTCTTCCACAATGATACAAAGGTGATTTGGTCTCTGGAGTTAGTTAAGAAGTAAAACTCATTCAAACACTTCAGAGGAACTTATTAAGGGAAACATTATTCAAAGTAAAAGACCACAAGACGTGCATAACTGGATAGTTATCGTTCCGTCGGCCAATCACGTTAGTGGAATTTATACCTTTAAACCGTCTTTTAGGGCTTAGTCAAGGTTAATAAAAAAGTAGGCCTAATATCACGGGAAACAGGTTTTTGGTCTTTTGAAATTATAATTAAAAGCTGCTCAATAGACATACTCGTTATTTACGATGCAAATCTTACTCCCCAATGATTTATGGAAAATAAGCAGCAAAAATCATTTTGGTTATGATGTCACAACTATGATCACATTAATATACTGTTCAAAAGTTTGTTAGTTTGTAAAGACATTGATACATTTATTCAGCAAGGACACGTTAAATTGATCAAGAGTGACAGTAAAGACATTAAATGTTACATAATATTTCTATATCTAATGCTGTTATTTTAAACGTTCTATTTATCAAAGAATCCTGGTGTCAAAAAAAGGTGTCACGGTTTCCACAAAAATATGAAGCAATATGAAATATGAACTGTTGTCAACATTGATAATAATTGGAAATGTTTGTTGAGCAGCAAATCAGCATAATCGAATGATTTCTGAAGGATCATGTGACACTGAAGACTGGAGTAGATGCTGACAATTCAAATTTGATCACAGAAATAAATTACATTTTAAAATATTAAAATAGAAAACAAAACTTAATAGTAAAAAAAATTCACAATAATACTTCTTACTGTATTTTTGATCAAATAAATGCAGCCTTGGTGAGCATAAATGACTACTTTCAAAAATATTTGTTTAAAAAAAAAAAAAAAACTTTTGAACCGTGTCCACACGTCCACACACACACACACACACACACACACACACACACACACACACACACACACAGTTCAGCAGTTTACATGCAAAGACGTCAGCCAATCACATCAAAGCTACAGTAAAAGCCCGTGCTGTCTCACCTGGGTTAAAGAGGATGAGGTATTTGAGACAGGCGGTTTCTCTGCGGTCCAGCTGAAGCTCTTGTAGACGATGCACCAGCTCCTGACCTCTCTGTAGCATCCCGCTCAGAGTGACCCCTGCCTGGGCCAGCAAAGACGCCAGCTCAACCTGACCCACACACACATATCCGAAACATCAATTGAGTGGATTCAATGTATATATGTGCATATGTCTAGTGTGTGTGTGTGTGTGTGTGTGTGTGTGTGTGTGTGTGTGTGTGTGTGTGTGTGTGTGTGTGTGTGTGTGTGTGTGCGCGCTACCTCCTGTCCAGTGATGAGAAGCACACTGTCCTCTTTCCCATGATGCAACTGTCTGGCGATGTAGTCCAGCACAAGAAGCTCACTCCAGCAGTTATGCAGCAGCTTCATCTGATCTCCCACCTGTGGAGCAGAGAGACTAAATGAAAATGGACATGAAATGTACAAATGTGTAGATTTTTGTTTATATATAAATTATTATTTATGGAAATATAATTGCTCAGAAGCTTCTTCGATTCTATAATTGCTTCAAATCTCTGAAAACTTAGTTATATTTATTGATGTGTATTATTATTATTTCACTTTATTTCATCACTGTAAAAAAAATATTGTTGGTTTCAATAATTGTTTTGTTTCAAACTGAAAATTGAGTTTATTGAAATAAAAATAATGTGAGTTAATACAATGAAGGAGATTGGTTTAATGAAAAGAAACTCAAAATATTATGTTATCTGAACCATATTAATTATCTAAGTTTATTAAAATTAAGATTAAAAGTTGTAATAAATCATGAAAATATTTTTTACAGTGAATGTACAATAATATTTACATTTGTTTATATTTACATATCACTTATATTTCATTTAATAAGAACATTATTAAATGTGTTTATCTCATCTAAATTTCTAAGATAAAAAATAACTAAAAATCGAAACAAATGAGACAAAGATATAACATAAATATGAAATGGAAAAAAAATACTATTTGTTGAGAAATAACTTTTTGCCAATTATGCCAAAATGTGAGAAAATGTTGAAATCTCTTCTGAATCTCTAAAGGAGACAAACATTAAAAAAGCAGAAGACTTTAGTAAGACTCTATTTGAGGAGAAATAGTTGAGATATTATAAAATCTGATATTTCCTTTTGAAGTTAAAATACATAATACACACACACACACACACACACACACACACACACACACACACACACACACACACACACACACACACACACATAGCCTCACCCACACACATTTCTCAGAGAGCTGCAAGTTTTCCACCGCCTAACATGGAATTGAGTTACTGTATAAAAATGAAACCGAATAGATTGAACCATCATTCAGGTTATCAGAGCCGAGGATGTGATCAGTGTTCATTTAAAGATAGCTGCCCGCTATTGAGCTTCACAGTCCACAGTCCTGAAAATACCCAGTTATGTGAATGATATAATTCTACAGAGACAACTTTCAGCTCACTGTTCGTGACCCCACAGAAGCCTCCCGGGGCGGCACAGTTAATTGCAGCAGAAACGCACTCGGTGTTTTTTTTTAAAGCGCATAGAATTGAACGCTAGATCCATCACTCCCTTTATGCCACACTCCTGTTGCCATGACGAGAGATTGTACGGCACATTCTGCTCACAGTGAAGGAAGCTGGAGTCTTGCATGTGCGGTGCGCATCTGTTGAACACTGTCTACAGCAACAGACAGACAAAACGCACACGGAAGAGCTTTCTATGCAAATGGAGGAAAGCAATGAATGCTGAGGTGAATGTCATTAAACACTATTTCACTGTACTGTAAAGAAATCATTTCGAATCAAAGGAATGGCACAATTTCTGTCCTCTGCAATCAGCCGATTACTAGTCACATGCAACTAGTGATCTCAAATATGAAATCAAGTATGTCTTTATAGTTCACCCAAAAATCCAAAAGAGGAAATTACATGACATGAGGGTGAGTAAATTATGATATTTTCATGTATAAGCTATCCTTTTAACATCTTGTCATTTGCATACAGATAAATGGAGAAAAATCAAGTAATGCTAGCTTATTAAAGTGCAGTATGCTAAAGCTAGTGACTGTTCTGACTGTAGTTAGAATATAGTGACTGAAGCGCTTTTGAAGCAATTAATTTCATACTTGAAAAAAGAAAGCTTTCTGCATTTCCATCAGCCTTCACGAATAAACATAAAAACACACTTATATTTAACTTGAAGTGAACCTGCTGCTAGCTAGTGTTTTGCAATGCTAAGAATCATAGCATAGATATGATCAAACAACATAGGCCTGATGTAAAGCACAGTGCCCGTGATTAAAGTAGAAATAAGTTCAGAAATATAACATTCAGTCACATAACAGCAAAACTGGACAACCAGAATCTCAAAACAACGCAGTGAGCCATATAAAAATGGCCAAATATCATTCTCATTAAAACTATGCATTTTGAATCCAAATATATTAATGAATAAATAAATGAAATTGTTATAAAATTATACAGACAGACAGACAACAGATAGATAAATAGATAGATATTTAAAAATCACGTTTGATTCATTGAGCGGCATCCAGGGTTTTTTTTTTGTTGTTTTTGCTTTCTAATTGCATTTTATGTGAAAATTTGGTCTTTTCTCATCTAAGGCACCAAGTAATCCATGACTGACAAAGAAAAAATGGCAAAGAAATATAGGCTTATTGATTTATCAAAGTGACAAAAAGCCCAAAGAAAATAAACAAAATAAATAAATGGGACTGAGTGCTACAAGGACTTTCATAAAAACAGACTTCCCTTTGAATACTGGACTTGCAACTTACTACCATTAGTGTACTAGTATTTTTCAGTTTGTCCTCAGCGGCATCACTATAAGTGTTGTGTGAAGCCGCTTTTGGAGAGTGTCAAATGCCCTTAGCACCCCGGTGTGGGCTTTTAAATGGGACAGAGAAAAAGCTTTACTCTGAAAAGATTATGAGTAAAACAAGACCCTTGTCCATTTCTCAGCAGTAGCTGTTGACTCTGAAATCACACACACACGCATCCACATTCACGTGCACACTTGAACACCACAACACTTCCCTGTCAGCGCTTTATATATTTTGTAACCCTCATTTATCTGCGATAATACCTGCCCGCTGCCCCAGACTTCCACAACACAGGCTTTATTCTTGTAGAGAGTTCTCTCTCCGTTGTATCTTTGTGGAATAAACCCGCCTCTTTTTTGTGTTGCAGGAATTTGTGATTTTGCCCCAGAAGGACACACATATCCAGTGTGAATGAGGAAGAAAAAATAACAAACAGACAAAAGCTACATTGAGTGAAAACTGATCAGTTCACTTAAAAAAAGAGAGGAAACTCGTTGCCTTAAAATGATTACGTAAATAAATTGTGGAATTGTCAAATAGAAAACAGTAACTTTTTAATTGTAGCAATATTTCACAGTGTAACTGTTTTACTATATGTTTGATCAAATAAATGCAGCCTCTGTGTAAGCATATGTTCCAAATACATTTACCGACCTCGAAAATGTTTAATGAAATGTATGTCATCAGTGTATTGCAGGCATATAAAGAAAATGCTATACTGCAAACTGTTTGCAAGTAGCCTATGCTATTCTGAACACAGAGTGCTTGTCTGTAGATAGAGATGCACACAAACCATGGAAAACATTTTTCAAACTGTCACACACACACACACACACACACACTCACAATGAATGAGGTCTGCATATATTAGTCTTCAGACGGTAAATAAACTACCAGTTCACATCCGGCGTGTGTGTGGGTGTGATATGTGTGTATGAACACACCTGTTCAGGTAACAGTGTGGGGTGGAAACAGTCCGTCAGCACACACAGAGGAAGTGATGATGGTATTAGAACTGTATATCCTGTACCTCAGTGTGTTTAGAGTCAGTAGTGGCATATCACTTACAATTACCATGGTATTAATTATTGTACTTAAGGCCTACATTAAAGTTACTGAAATAGCTTAGCTAAATAAAATGAGTCATATATATAGAGATTTTCATTGTCCGTGTGTGTGTAAGAACAGCACGTGTTACTATGTACTGTACTGAGTGTGTGTGGTTGAAATGCTGTAAAGTGCATTTTGCTCATGCTGGGTAAAATCATGTCTGTGGTATACACAACTTGAAACTTGAATTTTGTTCTACAATGTAAACTGCACACACTCTTACAATGAAAGATTCTTCAAAGGTTCTTATAGGTTTAGTCTTAACATTTGGTACTTTAGAGATTAAAAAAACATCTTATGTCACAGTTTAGGTTGTTCAAATCAGAGTATTAGTTTCTAAAGAATTACTAAATAAAAAGGTCAGTAAAAAGATTTCATTATGACATCAGAATGTAAAAAAAAAACACTTTCTAATATAGTGAATAATATGCAAATGAGTAAAACAACTATATTTTCTGGAGGAATCTGATGAATTAAAATGAGAGAGACTTGTTGAATTAGAAAAACCTTCACATGCAGGCCAGACTGAACACACGGACACTGCAGCATTCACATTCTCCCCTTATCTGTGGTATGCTGTTGCAAACCCCCACACACGCACACAGGCACACACACACACACACACACACACACACACACACACACACACAGGGTTTCCATGTTTTATGAGGACATCCCATAGACATGATGATTTTTATTTTTCTGTATATTCATTCCCCGTACACTAACTCTAACCCTAAATCTACCCATCAAAGAAAACTTTCTGCATTTTTAAATTTTCAAAAAAAAAACATCACTTAGGATGATTTATAATCTGTTTTCCATGGTAACCGAAAACCGTCACCATAAGGTTTAAAAATTACAGCTATAACTGTCTTAGTGAGAACATTAGGTCCCCATAATGTAGGGCTTACCATGACCACACACACACACACACACACACACATACACACACATGCACACACACAGCACACACACACACACACACACACACACACACACACACACACACACACACACACACACACACACACACACACACACACACACACACACACAGGGATTGGAAATCACACCGTTTTTCCTTTGCCTTTTTTAAAATATATTTTAATAATAATATTTCAGACTTTACTTCGGCCTATTCTTATTGTTTTCCTAGCTTGTGTGTGTGTGTGTGTGTGTGTGTGTGTGTGTGTGTGTGTGTGTGTGTGTGTGTGTGTGTGTGTGTGTGTGTGAGAGAGAGATTCAAATGCTGTATTGTATCATTGTGTGCATGCTGCATTGTCAGCAAAGTTTGGAAACACTACAGAGAGAGACAGGAGCTCAGAGTGGACAAAAGAAAGGAGTGTATCCTCTATTTCCTGTAAGACAACAAACACACTAGAGTTTATTTAAAGAGCTCTTCATGACTACCAAAACTCAAGTGTTTTATTTAAAGACCCCTCAATGCCATGGGTTATAATGGACATTATATAGCTCTCAATTGTAAGACGCTATTATTCTCCAGAAAAAAGTTAATGAACCTTCTGAAATGAACCCTGAAATATATCGCAGCTTTTCGGATTATCAATAAATCCAAACTTCTATAATCAATACAATTTAAATATGAAAGAAATGATCCCTCTTCAAGTCAGATTATGTTAACACAGGATTTGTGAAGATACCGCTAAACCGCCAGCGAGTCAGTCATGCTTTAATAATGTCAAATAACTGCTACTAAATGTATTCAGTTCAGTGTCCAGTATGAATTCCCAAAAATAGATATTTTTAGTTCTTTGATACCCCAATATTTTAATTTGGTATTTGCAACTACACATAATTATACAATTGTTTAAAAGTTTGGGGTCAGTAATTTTTTTTTAAAGAAATTAAAACTTTTATTCAGGATGCATTAAGTTGATCAGAACTGACAAATTATATACACATTATTTATATTTCAAGTTAATGCTGTTCTTTCATCAAATAATCCAGCAAAAACAAAAACGTATCATGGTTTCCACAAAAATATGAAGCAGCACAACTGTTTTCAACATAATAACACGAATGCGGTTTTACCGTATTTTTGAACAAATAAATCCAGCCTTCATGGACTTCTTTTTAAAACATAAAAAAATCTTACCAACCCAAACATTTGAACGGTAGTGTATATAAATGTGCACGCAACATGCACAATAGTATGATACTCAGTCTTAAAGCCTCATTACAATGCTTCATGTTAATTACCTCATTTATAGCAGAAAACCACATATACTTGATCTTTTAAAAATGACCTAACAAGAACAACCAGAATACTTTCCTCGCATACTTTCCTGTTGGTTGAATCACATCAGACATCACTACCATTATAAATGTGACAGAGCAAACACAGCAGGCCTGACTGTTTGGAAACACACACACACACACTCACACACACGCCCTGTTCATCCATGTCAGCATCATCTCATCACGCTGACTGCATCCGCTCCGTTCATGCAAACATTATTGTGTGTGTGTGTGTGTGTGCTGATGAGGTGTGCATTACTTTCAATCCTCTTATAATTCGGATTCTAATAGGATTGTGGCCGTGTTCACACTCACCTTGAGCTCCTTAAAGAAGATGCAGCTGCGTGCCCATTCCACGATGGAGAAGAGCGTCTGGTCGGCCATGTGGCACATCAGGCCGAAGGTGCTGAGTCGTTCCTGCTTGGCTGCGAGACTCCGAGAGTTCTGTTCCTGCAGGTGGGCCAGGTGAGCGCTTATCTTGTTCTGCACTTGCAGCTCATCTTGCTCACAGCGAACAAACTCCAGAACCAGCGGTGGGACCGTGGAGCCCGGCGGGGCCAGCGGCGGGCTGGTCGACACTTGCGTCTGATCCATGTACGTGTAGCCTGGGACCGATTCTGGGGAGCTGGCGCTGGTGTAGTGCTCTGAGCTTGTGTAGTGGTCGGGATACTCGGACTTGATGGCACGGCCGGGGAGGTTTGGATACGGGTACTGTGCTGGCAGAGGGGTGTGGGCCGGGATTGGGCCGGATAAGCTCAGGGAACTGGATGCGTACAGGCTGCGTTCATAATCGGTGGGGGCCAGAGAGGTGCCGATGTTCAGGTGTGTGTTTTTTTGAGCTGGAATGGAGAGAGCAGTGCTAAAGCTGTAGTCAGACTGTGGTGATGACAGCAAAGGGGGCGTGGCTTCCATCTTTAAGCCACTGGCCCGGATGAGAGCTTTCTTCTGTTGCTTTAACGCCCGGTCTCGTTTGTACATGGGGCCGAATTTATTTCGCCCTCCTCGCATCCTGTCGGCACGGACAGCTGCGAGCACAAACAATACCATATTATATTGAGCTTTAGAATTAATGTTCATTTGTTTTATAGTGTTCATTGTTCATAGTATTATAAAAGTATTGATGTTATAATTCATCTAAGTAAAAGTTTTATGCAAAAATAATATCAAATAAAAAAATATTTTCTGTATTAAGTTCTGTATTAAATGTAAACTATTTGTCTGTGTAATAATGAATAAATTATATATATATATATATATATATATATATATATATATATATATATATATATATATATATATATATATGTATATATATATATATATATATATATATATATATATATATATATATATATATCTGTGCATGTGTGTGTGTGTTTCAGAAGTTCATATGAATACCTGCTTCAAATTAAATTTCATTTATTGCTTTCAAGTATATAAATAAATAAATAAGTAAATAAATAATAATGTATTTGTTGAACTTGAAATGTTCTTAAATGATATAAAACTGTAAAACCGTTTTTGGTTTTAATTGGAATCTTTGTTTTTAGAAGTGAATGATTAGTTTCTATAAGTTGAATGTTGCTTGTCCGTTTTTCTAAAATTCGTCCTTCTATTAACTCACGAACTAGTTAAAAATACCTCTATAGCCAGACTGATTAAAATAGAGCCGTGCTTAAATGAATACTTAACCTTGATCCAGAAACAGCGCGCGCAGCGGGAACGCGCAAAGGTGCCTGCAGATAATAGCGACCTTGCAAGAAGCACTGTAATTTCTTGTTTTCTTTTTTCACTGTTGATTTTTTTTCCCCCTGGTCTTTTCTCTTATTCTAAATCTACATCTGAAACTAATCAACCGGCTGCCATGCAATTTAAATTCTGATTGGTTTTTTTTTTTTTAAACAGACCAACATGCCTTAGCCTACTAAATAAAATATTTGTTCAGGAAAAATATTGTCTTTATCATGGGTATAATAAATACATGTAGGCCTATATTTTAATAATAAATAAGATAATAATAAGAAGATATTAAGCAATATAATAAAAACAAACAGCTCTAAGAATGAAAAAAATGGATCAACAATAGCCCATTTAATACGAAATTATTTACAAATGTAAACCCTTAAATACTTGATTATTATTTGACCTCCAAATATGCTTTATAAATTTCAGATGCAGTTCTACTGAACTGAATTGGAGATGAAACTGTTCCGCTCACCCTCCAGCCGCATCCCGACGTTGAGACATTTCTGGAAGCGGCAGAATGGACACCGTTTCCTCTGGGTTTTATCAATCTTACAGTCTTGACTCTCTGCACATGTGTACCGTTTGTTATTCTGTACGGTCCTCTTAAAGAAACCCTTTATAATTAAAAAATAAATACTGTTACTATTCGTCAAAGGTAAATCAAAACAATAAATAAATAATATCTTAAAAAATGCAATTCTAGAAAAAATTTAATTACCATTGTAGCTTTAAAATGAACATAGATGATTAATTTGTTCGTAGGGACGGAAACATCCAAATAGCCTAATATAGGCTATATATAAAAAAAACATCATAAAAAATCTAACATTTGATACAATGTAAAAAATGAAACTGCATCTGTCAGCTTACAAAGCTGTTTCTTGACGTGACCCTTACAAATATAAATATATTAAATTAAATATTTAAATTAAACAAATTATTCTTAACTGAACAAAACTAGTAAATCTAATCACATAAATTACTACATTTTACGTCACCTAAAACAGATTGAAACTGACATATCTAGGCTGATTTATTACCTTGCAGCTCTCGCAGGTTAATAACCCATAATGATAGCCAGAAACTTTATCCCCACACACCGGACACAACTCTTCCAGGTCCGTATCATAACTGTAGTCCATCCCGCCCCGCCGAGCGCCTGCACACACACACACACACACACACACACACACACACACACACACACACACACACACACACACACACACACAGCTAAAATAAAGGTTCTTCAGCGGTTCTGCAAAGAACCTTCTTCTTATCAGAAACGTTATGGTTCTTTAGAAATTAAAAATGTTCTTGCAGTTACATTATTCATATCTGGACCAAAACATAGATGGATTTCCATGAAACTCTGGATGGAACTAGATCATTTAAAAAATATATTGATGCACCAAATTGCAAAATCTTTGTCGGTTCTAATTGGAACCTTTATTTTAAATGTGATCTGATTTTTAAAAAAAAATCGAACAATTTTAACGGCCTTAAAATGATCGCATTCAATATGCCTACATCTAATAAAGCAGCTCCTTTCATTGATAATTCTAAGTGCATTTAAAGATTTCATTATAGTTGACATTGTAGCATTATGGCATTGTAATTTCTGCTCTACGCTTGAACGGATTTTTAGCAGTAGCCTACATGTTTATAAGATCACATCACATTAAATTAACAGGAAAATATTACATCGGCATCATTTAGAGCATTTAATTGAGCAATAATAATAATGCTGCCTATTTGTATTATTTTGTTAAATATCAATAGCCTATTACAGATGCTATCATAAACATAGACTAATTATGTGATATAAAAATATTACTTCAGGCTTATTAATAGAATAATCGTTCTTTCACGCTGTTTGGTTGCAATGCAAATGGTTCCAAATGAACTCACGAAAGCATGTGATGTTGAAGTGAAAGAACTGTTACCTGTCAGTGACTCCTGCTCCTCTGCGGTGCTTCAGTGCTGCTGATCTCTGCGCGAGGAATTTAATCACTAAAGCCGCGACACCCGCGCGAGCCTGCCGGTTCACTTTGTGCGTGTTTCCCCGGTAAAAACCTGCGTGATGTCTGCGAGGACAGCGCGAGGGCAGCAACTCTTTATTAGTGTTTGGCCTCGTACGTTCACACAATAGACATGCCCTCATATTCGCGCACACGCGCGCGCACGCACACACATACAAAAAAGGAGTGAATGAGCGACAGGAAGATGCGCCTATCTGCAACAGGTACTAAGGATGGGGAGGAGACATGAAAACGTTTTAGTTCAAATTAACGCTGAATAATTTCTGATTATAATTAACGCTTTTCTGAAGACACCTACCTGAGCAAACACAGCCTAATCAACACTTTAAAAAAATGTGTTTTCTTAAGTAGCCTACAACCAACTTGCACGATTAAGTCATCTCAACTTAATTTACACGAAACTGACTTAAAAATGAGTTGAACTTATGAAAAAAGTTGAAAATTACTTACCTAATTTTGATGAGTTAAAGCAATGTAAAAACATGGTGTCATAACGTATTGATCATAAAATGTTTTAGTGAATGTGTTAACATTATTTTTGTTGTGTTGAAATAAAAAAAACATCATGTGCACAAACAATCTTAAAGTAACCTTACATTTATTCATTATTATATATATATTTTTTTAAATAGCATTTGCACACTTATAAATGATCCAATGCAGATGCATTTGAGGTTCCACATTTCAACAAGGTTCCAACACGTTTTTTTATTTTCTTTTTTTCTCGCAGCGATGCCATATAGACGAACTATTTTGGGTTCCTCTAAGAACTGGTAAGTGAACAGTTCTTAAAAGAACCATTTTATTTAGTGTGAGTAATATTTAAAAAATCTAAAAGAACCCTTTTCCCTATAAATAACCTGTATAGGCCTAATCGAAAGGTTCCACAGATGTTTATGTGTTTTTATGGAACCACTGATACCAGTAAAAAAAAAAAAAAAACGTTATTATTAAGAGTTATTATTATTAAGGTGAAAGATCAACCACGTGACATTCAAAAGCAGTGAATTAAATACGCTAATAGCAGCCCAATGACAGACTGTGATCTGATAGCTGACATGCTTTAGTTAAACTCTTAAATCAAAAGTTATGCATTATTATTGTATTCTGACTTACATGACCCGTCATGCAATCGTTGAGATTTATGCATTCCTACAAAAATAAAAATAAAATAAAAATAAACTCAATTTTGTGATTGACCTCGATAATATTTTTTGGTATATCATAAGTTTATTAAAATGCTGTATTAAAATTTTACTTTCTTTCTGTTCTCCCATTAATAAGCAGGTTGGATCTGTCTGATGACTGACGGTTCTCTCCCAATGCATCATCATCTTCATCACAATAATAACCGACTAATAAATCCCAAGAAAGGTTTCCACACGACCTCTGATTAGGCATTTAACCAATAAAATAAGAATACAGATAAAACGAAAAAAGGGAGATAGCCTACACATTTCAAACACGGTAAACTATCACTGAATTTTATTGTTTTATGTTTTGCCTGAATGTCAAGTGCAAAAATGGTCACACTTAAAACATTTTGATTAAAACTGAGGAAGATATTTCTTATGAAATATTATTAGTGTCAGAAAATTTGAGAATGTCCCTATTAATTTCACTATCAAAAGAGAAAGTGTCCCCTTGAATCACACACACACACATACACACACACACACACACACACACACACACACACACACACACACACACACACACACACACACACACACACATATATATATATATATATATATATATTCAATTTAATGAAGTAATCGGCATTGGTTTTCAAACCGCACACACACGCTCGCGCAAACAAAACATCTTTCATTCTGTGACTCCTGCACGCGAGTGTCTCCATATGGCGCATTTCCCATCAGTCATTGTGCTTCTTAATCAATAACGAACACGAAACACAGTGTGCAGAGGTGCTGATCGTTCTCTATCAAAGACACGTGGAACATGTGTGCGCACAATAAATACAATAGCTGACGGGCCCACTTTAATTTCTCATTAGCATATTAATTAATAGGCTACACTTCAGGAAATATTCGAGTAGCACAGATCAGAGGGTGAGTGCCAGAACAACATCCGAACTAAAACATAGGTCATATGTCACCGCTTGATAAAAAATAATCAGATGCAGGCAAACAATCTGACTGCAGGACTAATTGTTTCAATTAAGCCTGAAATTCTTCCGCTTTGTTTCCCTATTCTTGACTTCCTTTTGTCAGCCAAAATATACCCCCTCCCCACAGATGAAAAAAAGATAATCACCATAAAAACTATGAATTCATTCAATTGTGAATGTTGAAGCTGGTGTCTCCTTTCATTTATAAATAAATAGCAAAAAAATAATAATTATACAAATATTTGATCATATTATTAGAACAAAATTTGTTTAAAATATTTCTATTTTATATATTATTTTATTTGCCTATTTATATTTTACATGGGGCTTTTATATATTAAAGCATACAATCATCACAATATATTTTATTATCGTGTATCACTATTATTGTACTGGCCTACATCCAAACATTTGGTATAATAGCTCCAAATGAAAAAGAAGCAAAAAAAAAAAAAAAAAAAAAAAAGGGCATGTTTTTAACATCATTATTGTATTTGGCACATAATTCAATATATCAATATTAGCCACACCCACACATTTGATACCACACCAAAATGCTTTGGCATGGTACCATAATTATTACATTTCGATCATAATATAACACAACTATAAATATTGTATTGGCCATTTATCATCACATTGAAAAGGATCTATTTAAGACCACCACCTAAAGCAGTGACAGCGTCTAAGAAAAATGAATAAAAAGCCTAACAGAATTGGTTATTATTGAACTGTCTTGCATGACATGGTTGCATTCACTGACGTGAGATTTTCATCTCCGATAGATATTTTGATCTACAGTATAGTCTGTCGATCAAAAAATTCTTGTGAAAAATTAAACAACAATAAGCACACACACACACACACACACACACACACACACACACACACACACACACACACACACACACACACACACACACACAAAGATAAAGACTTTGTTTGCCCCAACAAGGTCGAAACCCCGAACGTTCGATGGAGTTGTCACTTCTAGCTCATAAGACCTGAACATCGCACCTGATTTATTTTTAAAAGAGAGGAGAGAAAGGGGAATAAAGAGAGATTCAAAAGAGTCTTTGTAGTCTTTGACCTTCGTGGCCTTTCCACCGACATGACTCAACTATAGTTGAATTAAAATGATATTCCAGGATAAAAGATGAATAGCTGAAGAAAAGAAAAAGAATGAGAATTAAGGGGGGAAAAGCCCGAAAAAGGACTTGCTTTCATACTAGCCATACTTCAGTGCATTCCGTTAAAAGTGAGATTAAATTGACACTGCTTATATAAAAATGATTCCTATTCTTGTATTGCTCTATATACTCTCTACACTTGCAGAAGTGTAATTGTGTTTACCAGGGTGTGTATGGGTGAACGTGATTTTACCAAGTGCAACATGTTATGGATCAACATCTTTGTTGATCCTGGAACAACCAACCAATCAGATTTGAGGGGTAAGTTTACAGTTTATGTCAAGTTCAGGCTGTTGTGAACTTTTTCTTCTAAAGTGTAGGAACTCAGAAGCGAAGACCAGGAGACTTGATTATCTCTTAAGAAGGTTTCTTTATTGAGAACACAAGCTGTTCGTTGCTGTATAGTCTTTCAAGCTCGTGTCTTAACCAAGTCTGACTAAACAAAAATACATACAGTTTATATACATTACAAAAGGGGAAGGGGTTACCTAGAGGTGGAGACACTTCTGAAAACAAAGCATGTAAATGAGGTATACAGGTTTTGACAAGTGAGTCCTGGAATGCAGCCATCTTCGGATGTGACATGCAAACGTTCTTTCCAGCAAACAAGGCGTTTTTGACATATTCATCAGCTCTAAGAATATGTTGTTTCTGGAGTCCGGACTTTGTGCGATCTTCATGATGTGTAGTAGTTTGACAATCTTGATCATGTCGATGGATGACTGAAGGTTTCGTCGTCTCTGCGTTGTTTATTTTTTTTCCATTTCTTTATCCTTTTTTGATAGTTCGCTCTGCAGTAGTTCTAGTTGATTTCTTGAGTTTGTGGCTTCATGCGCAGATGAGGAGGTCGATGCGTATGGGTGTCGGGTCAGCCATCAAGTGTTACCTGCACAGAGGAAGAGAGAAAACAAAAAGACAGGAGAGCAGTATTTGTTCAAACACTAGGGTTGTAAACTTTTTCTGAGTCTGCTATTGTTGTTCCATCTTTCCCTATTTTCTTAATTATTTTGACACCTAAAGGAACATCGAGGTGATGATGGACTAATGGATGGGGAAGGCCTATGAGGGAGTCTTCACTGCAGAGTTGGCCCCCGACGCCTGTTGCGTTCAGTTCTTCTCTGGGCTCCTCATGTTCCGTGTCCTATTCTGTCCCTGTAGGTGGGGGAGCGCATTTTATGTTTACAGCCTGACCTAAACTCATTATTGATGAAGGCAGGGGCTGCTTCAGATTAGAAGGCAGACTGAGTAGGAGCTGAGCAATATTGTTAACTTCTCTCAAGTTCTTTTTGCTTTTCCAACATTCTTTTCTCCAATGTCCATGCTTACGACAGTAATAACAACTGCCCTCTCTCTTAGGACATTTACGTTTCTGTTGCTTCTCTGCGTTGACCTTAGAGGATGCTGCTGCAATTTTTACAGGCTTATCAGTTACTGATTGGAGAGCTATATCTGATTCAAAGAAAACTTGAAAATCAGGATAAGTTTATTCTGAGTCACATTTGGTTGAGACCTGGTTATGGCCCACCTTAGTGTACAATTGTTCGTTCTGTTCTTTTAGCTTAGCTATACACCTAGCTTGTTCTTGTGCAATGGATAAGCTAAATTCTCTCTGGCAACAGATAATACCTTTTAGGTTTCTCTTCCTGATACATGCACCTAACACCTTCTTGCACTCTTCAGTAGACCATACTTTTTCAGGGTGAATACCAAATTTCTTTGTCAAATTCAATCTGACTGACTCAGTCACTATGGAGTCCATGTGCTCTCCTAATAATGACTTAAACTCACTGTCTGTCCATAAAGGGGTAGCTAGTCCATCTTTCTCAGTTGATGGAATCAGTCTAGCGTTTTTTTTAGACATTTTGTGAGCTACTTTGTTATCACACAATCAAAAAACTAAACTTCTATGATCAACAGAGGGTACACTTGTTAACCTTCCAAATTACCAACCCTTCACACTTAACTTCGGCTAAAGTCTTCCCTGTCTGCACAGAGTGTATTTAAATCAGTAGCATAAGATGCTAAACTTCCCTGTCTGAAACAGAGGGTAAAATCAAAATATTAATACGTAATGCTAATCTTCCCTGCCTGAAACAGAGGGTAAAATCAAAATATTAACACGTAATGCTAATCTTCCCTGCCTGAAACAGAGGGTAAAATCAAAATATTAACACGTAATGCTAATCTTCCCAACCTGAAACAGAGGGTAAAATCAAAATATTAACACGTAATGCTAATCTTCCCTGCCTGAAACAGAGGATAAAACACTTCCCTTGCAAAGCAGAGGCTCACAAATATTAACATGTAATGTTAATCTTCCCTGCCTGAAACAGAGGATACACTTTCATCTCTAAAAGAAAACTTTAGAGGATAAACTAAGTTAACCAAACTCTACAGCTGTCTGATAACTCTTCTCTGAAGGCGCAGAGGTTAACACATTTGTACTGGTCTGCAGTGGTTCTTTGAATAGAGTGAAACTCACCAAATCATTTGGTTGTATGGAAAGATTCCAGCTGGAACTTCATTCAGAAATGTTCATTCTTTGTTAAGATCTTTGTTGAGGTCGAAGTTTCTGGAACTCAGTCAGAACTCACTCAGCTTTGTTGAGGTCGAAGTTGCTGGAACTCAGTCAGAACTCACTCAGCTTTGTTGATCTTTGTTGAAGTCCAGTTCTGGATTCTGGTGAGTAACTCTATCCGGGTCACAGGCACCATCTGTTGTGACCTTTTTCTTCTAAAGTGTAGGAATTCAGAAGCGAAGACCAGGAGACTTGATTATCTCTTAAGAAGGTTTCTTTATTGAGAACACAAACTGTTCGTTGCTGTAGTCTTCCAAGCTCGTGTCTTAACCAAGTCTGACTAAACTAAAATACATACTGTTCATATACATTACAAGGGGAAGGGGTTACCTAGAGGTGGAGACACTTCTGAAAACAAAGCATGTAAATGAGGTATACAGGTTTTGGAACCTGCTCAGCATGAGACACGAGAACAGGACGGGGCAGGAAAAACAATTAAGAGTTTCTGTAGTACAGAAAAACAGGATTGGCCAGATATCATCACCATCCTAACTTTAACTGATAAATTCAATGTACAGAAACTTTCTCGGTTTATATACTATTGTATTGGAAACATAAATTAGACATTTTAATAAATTTGTAATCCTACAAGGCTTAGAACCATGAGTTATTGCCTGTAAGTCAGGTTTATTCACTGTAATGCAGTATTTCATTCTGTGCTTAATGATGATGACTTATGGGTAGGGTTAGGTTTAGGGGCATGGATATGGTTAGGACTTTTTTATGGTTAGGATATGGTTCGAAAATTTTCGGAGAGGAATGTTGTTCCAGCATCAACAAAATATGTTGATCCAGGAACATATCTGTCTTGGCAAAATCACGGTGATCTGTGTGTGTGTGAACATGGTGGTCTGAATTCTTATCTGTCCTTCACCTGCACACACTTTGTCTACACCACACTTCTGAAGATTGCTTTCCAAATACACACACTTACACATGTCAAGTGTGTTAAGTATGCAGGTCTTAAGCAGGATCTTGTCACTCCATCATTTGCGTCACATTAATTGAAAGCAGCTTTTTTTTTATGCTCACAGAATGGTAAACTAGTCTTTGTTTACACAAAGTTTAAACTGAAAACATGCAGGACTCGATTTGACCTTTAAAAAGTGACTTGGTTTTGTTGATGTAACCTCCAAGTTGATTCACACACTGTATTTTGACCAAAACCAGCTCATTTAGAGATTTCCACACAAAGTTTGTTTTTATGTTAACAGTAGTTTTGTCCAGGAGTCTGTGAATGTCTGGTACAGGATCCATGGAAGGATAGAAATGTAAAATATACATTCAGAGTGCAAATACCCCACCTTGTTGGCAAAAGCTATTGACATGAACCATCATTATCTGACTGAGTCAGGCAAAATGACACTCGAAATCCCACTACAGAATCAGTGGTGTGGAGAGTAAGCTTTTGATGCGACCCAAGTTTGAATCCCCCTTTTACCGAACTCATTCTGCTCCCTTTTCCCATCGCATATCAGCTCAGACTCAGAGTAGCATTTATGTTAAATACAAATGAAGAAAATGTTCAAAAAGTGGAAATAAAGTGTTAGTTTATAGTTGGAATAAAGTGTTTAACGGGTAAGGGAGGTAATGTCATGTACAAGTAATGTCCCAATCAAGCAGCATCCATTTATGATTTTAATAAATGTAAGCATACACTGAATATGTTGTTATAATTGCATACTGTTTATAACCTAATGTCTACTACAATACACTGAGGTGCAAATAGTTTTTTTTTTTTCATGACATTTCTTATAGGCTAACTTGAAGATATGATAAGCATTGCTTAATGAAAGTTATTACAAAATATAAAATTAAATATGCAATATATTGTAATATATATTGTTAAAAATCTAGGTTAAAAAAAATCTAGGTGAAATATATTTAGATAGATAGATAGATAGATAGATAGATAGATAGATAGATAGATAGATAGATAGATAGATAGATAGATAGATAGATAGATAGATAGATAGATAGATAGATAGATAGATAGATAGAGAGACAGACAGACAGACAGACAGACAGACAGACAGACAGACAGAATGATTGACGGATGGAGGGATGGTGTGGTTAGTGAGTGTGGCATTAGGCAGTGCCCCGGCCCTGAGATCTGTTCTGCAATGACGTAAAATATTTCACCCCAAGACCCTCAAAACCCTCAAAACCTTGAGCCTGTTACACAGCTTATTTCAAACACTCTAATTTGTATAACACACACACACACACACACACACACACACACACACACACACACACACACACACACACACAACTAACTCTGCCACGAGCCCTAAAACAGCCACGTGTGCCTGTGTGTGCATCAGGAGTGTTTAGTGTGTGAAGGTCTCTGTGTGTTTTAGTTTCTTATCTGAGCCATCAGGAGTATTGAGAACGTTCCGCACAGATAAGATTACTCATGTCAGAGTGAACCTGTATGACTGTGTATGTGTGTTTAATACAGATGACCAAAAATGGGAGTGAAAAAAAGAGAGATTTGTTCATCTTGAAAGAATAGCCAATGAGATCTTGAGTCCTATTCTGGTTTCCTCTACAGTAAACTAAGACAAGACAATTTGGCCACGAGTCCAAAACAAAAGCTTCTTTTACTGCCAGTGCTATACTTAAAAGTCTTATAGGCTATAGTAAAGTAACTGCAACTCATGGACAGAATTGCCTAGTGACACAAAATGGCCAGGGCAATATGATGTTCAATCATGTTCATTAAATATTTTTTATTATTAATTAGAGACATTTTTATTTTGATAAGATATATATAGTTCAATGCTGCCCGTGCAGCTTTAGGAATAAATCTAATTTCTGCGGAAATCAACAAAAGCACTTTTCCCGTTATCACAGACAAAGCTTAAGCTTTAGCAGGCTCACTTCCTGCAACTTATTTCAAATCGTGTATATATATATATATATATATATATATATATATATATATATATATATATATTTTTTTTTTTATTTTTTTTTTATTTTTTAGGGCAGTTGCAGGAAGTGAGCAATGGCTGTTGAGGAAACAATCAGTTGATAAAGTCATTTACATCTGATTTTATATTCAATTTTGAAAGAAGCTTAAGCATTTCATTCCTAAATAAATTAGTAGGCTATATCAACAACAGGAAATTGACAACATTTAAACAGAAGCACTGTCTTCTGACAGATAACTGTATTTGATAAGCCATCTAAAACTGAAAGTTTTAACACAACGTTAGGCATTAAACAAACTACTAATCTATCTGAGACAGCTTTCATTTTACAAATGTGCTTCTCAAACTAAGCCAACATGTGAAATTAACTTTTAATCTTTGTCTTTGGCTTGTACCTGTCAATGTCGCCGTTGCTGCTGTGAACCGCTCTCACAAACCGCGGGAAAATTAAGTGTTCCGTTTTAAAATGAACAGTTCCAGTTTCTGAAAACGCAATGTAGCAAGCATGTCTTCATGCAGGACGGGTGCACTTAAAGAGATAGTTCCACCAGTGAATTTTAATATTTTGCATTTGCACGTGCACATTTGCCAGATGAAGGAAACACACAATGTAGGCCTACGTTTGTTCCTTGAAAATGTGCAAAAGGTGATTTTTTTGTTTTATTAAGTTATTTGGAGGGTACTGTTGCATTGATATGTAAATGAGACACAGGTGTTGAGCTAAAAAATAAAATAAACAATAACATTTTTGAGTACAATATTTGAAACTGCAAAGCTGTGGAGCGGTGAAAGAGATGTTTGTTTGCATATTATTATGAGAATTAGTCACCAACCAAAATGTCAGATGAGAGGATATGGAAGTAAGTTTTCTTTTTAAGAAGGAGTAGAATTAGACTAAGGAAGAGAAAAGGTTGTGCTAAAAACAGTCACGATTTCTGTAGGCTACTCCCCGCAGGAAGGGGCGGAGCCTGACACAGGAAACAGGATCTTCACTTAGAACTTACACATAGAACTCTATTATGCTGATTCAGGATATATGACTCTCTAAGTTTGCTAAATATGTTGTATTGTTCGGTTTATCCAAACTACTCCATCATAACAGATTGTAATGGAGAAAAGGAGAGAGGAAAGAAAACTGAATGAAAAGTGAACAAGGTCATGGGCATCTAAATTAGTTCAAGTGGACACTCAAAATTCTGCTCACAAGTCAAAAAGAGACAAAGACATGCTCCTATATCCAGCATTTAAAGGCAACTCTGCAAGTTTTGACATCTGAGATCTACACATTAATAAAACAAATGATCTCTCTCATTGGCTAAAGGCTTCCTATATTTTTCCTGTTGTTTCATGAATGTTGTTTCATTCTCAATTCATGAAGAGAAAATAGGCTCAGATAAATCAGACCCATATCCAGTTCTAAGGCCTTGTCAATATGCATTTTGATCGAACTACATGCACTTACTATAAAGAGTTACGGTTAAGGTTTGGTTTAGGGTTAGTTACTTGTAATGCATGATTTACTGTTATAGTAAATACATTTAGTAACATGTAAAATAAAGTGTTACTTAAACTTATTTATTGCAAAAATGCGCTTAAGGAGTACTTTTGGCTTTTTGCTTGTTTCTGTTATAGAGATTTTGTTGCAGAATCATGGGTAATGTAGTTTTCACCATGAGTTATTCTGTAAAAGTACTTATTTTATGCTGGCTAATGGCTTCAACAAAAGCATATACCATTGGTTAAAAACGTGTAGCTCACAATACCGTAGGTCTATCTTTAAAGGTATGTAAATTATCATTAAAAAATCAATTCCTCTATTGATAACATGAAGGGAATTTTTATGTCCTGAATCTGACTGTTGCTCTCTGTGGCAGTCAGCAAAATGTTCTGTTGAATAATATTGGTTTGTGACAATAAGTCTGTCTTTCTTTATTGTATTTATATAGCACAATTTATTGCAACTACAGTTGCACCAATGTGCTTTCCAGCAATAACCGATAAATAAAAAGTAAAATACATAGACATCACACATCACAGATACATATACAACATAGGACAACAACAGAGGATTTAGCCTCAACGCCCAGAGGAATTAAACGCCTGAGTTAATAGGTGGGGTTTTCAGTAATGATTTAAAACTGGAAATAGTCTGAGCCAATCTAATGTGAACTGGTAATAGATTCCAAAGTTTCGGGGCAGCGAGCGAGAAAGCACGATCCCCCCTATGTTTAAATCTGGATCTAGGGATCGTTAAAAGTGACTGATCAGAGGACCGTAGGAATCTATTTGATGAATAACGTTTCACTAAAGGATCAAAGTATGCGGGTGCCAAACCATTTAAGGATTTAAAAACAAACATTAAAAGTTTATATTCTATACGGAAACGGATCGGCAACCATTGGAGAGAGTACAAAATTGGAGTAATATGCTCACACTTTTTTGTACCTGTCAGTAGCCTAGCGGCCGCATTTTGGACTGTCTGCAAACTCCTGCGTAGAGAGTGTTACAATAATCGAGTCATGAAAAAATAAAAGCATGAATCACTTTCTCAAGGTCATTAAAAGAAAGGAAGCTCTTTACCTTGGATAGAAGTCTAAGATTAAAAAAGCAAGATTTAACTACATTATTTAATACGTGTTTGAATTTTACTGAATGGTAAATTCAGTTTGGGATTTGGGGAAGGTTATGCTGAGTTTGTACATTTTGATCTTTGCTGAACAAGTTTTACAGGATATGACGTCATTGACAGGCGACTCAATGAAATGGGCCGTTACATTGGTTAATATAGCTGATTACAGTAACTACATGTAACAAGGACACTAAAATAAAGTGTTACCCTTTGTTCTAATGGTTTTTGTGTGTGGATATTTAAATCTGAAAGTCTTACATATTGTGCCTTTAATTTAACTTTCATTGAAAAGTTTTCATAGACATGACGCAAAATCGGGACACTTAAAGGGACACTCCACCCATTTGCATTAAGCTTTCCATTGTTAGAAACCCAGTCATACTATTGAATGGTCGTGCAACACTCATTTTCCCCTGAGACGAGAGAAATCAGCCATTTGCCTTTTTAACTTCCTCCTACAATGACGCAAAAATCGTCATTTTAAGTCATTGTAGGAGGAAGGGGGGGTGTCTGTAAAGACTACAAGCACTAGCTCCCACCCTTTCAAACCCGCCCATAGGGGGTTGGACCTTATGCGCTAACAGACCTATTACAGATCAGTGCCAGTGCGTTTGATTTCACCGGCAGAAACTTTTTGAAAATTTGTAAACAGACGAAATCATAGATGTGTTGCTTTACAGCAGACGACTATGTCAGTGTGTGTTCTCAGTAGCCACTAGCTGCTAATAGAGTCCAGTCAGAAAGAACCTTACCTTCAAGCAAATGCGTTTAGCGCTACTACTGCTAGTTCCAGACGTTCCTGGCTGTTCGTCGTCATCATCTGACAAGGTAAATATCGACGGAATCGCGGGTTTCACAAGCGCGGGTCTCTTCAAATGGTGTGTTCACACCAAACGCGAATTTAAGTATTTTCGCGAGTGGATTACATACAAAGTCAATGCAAAGACTCGAATAGACGCATCATTCGCGCCGGGCGTTGCGAATTACGTGAATTGGGCGACGCGTTTGCCGCGAATGTCTTCCCGAATGTTGAAAAATTTGAACTCGAGCGAATGTTCAAGCGTCTAACTAGACGCGTATTTGACGCTCTATTCGCGTTCGGTGTGAACACACCATAAGGGGTGGGGTTCGAAATCTTCTGGATTGAAATGTAGACTGCACACCGTCAGATGTTTTAGTGCTTCAATGGCTGTGTCCTCTCCGAACTTCTGGTTATTGATAGCCCGTTACCACTTTTTGCACAAGTCCAAACCTTTGGGTAATCTATGAAAACTTACTCCGTGTATTTTGCTTGTGCTGGCTGAACATGTAGGTACTATGCAAGTGCACACCATTTCGAAACAAAAACGAGGAGTAATTCAAAAATTAGTTCGCAAAGTAACTGTGAAATGATTTCCAGGCGGTAGAGTAGAGGTGGGAGTGGCCTGCGGCGCTGAGCATTGCAATGCACTATGGGGATTGTTGTCTACAATCCACAAGCACTAAAAAGTCATTTTCTGCCTTTTATCGGCCAAGGAGGACCCAAATTAGAAATTTATGCTACTTTTCTACTACATATCACCCACTTTCAATACATATTCATGTCTCCACCGGTGGAATTACCCTTTAAGTTTCTGAACGTGATGAATGACGGGACAGGCTTGGCCTCAAAACCGCTCCGAAGCTGTATAAGAGATGGTGTGGATTTAGTGTGCGTTGAGCATACTGCACTTTGGCATTTTTTCAGACCTAGGGCACTCTTGCGCACTTACTTCCTGTCATGTGCACCCTGCTCTCAAGTAGCCAAGACCCCAAGTGTGGCTATTTGGACAGGCCCCATGTGTTGTGTATATCAACTAGTTAAATGAGTCACCATTAAGGAGGGCACTAGCACATAGACGGCCTCAAAGTGAACACATATTGTCTAAAAACAGTCATAGAGCATGTTAGATTAGATCTGCAAGGCCACAGAACGAGGAAAACACAATATGGATGTAATGTAGAGCACAGTGGAAAAGACCAAACAGAGACACTGATGATAAATCAACACAGAAACATGTTTATCAGGCCTTCTTTATGAAACGGAAAGAAAGTACAATGTTATTTGTCATGCTGTAAACAGTCAAATTCATAGAAGAAAAATACAACGCTAAACAGATGAACAATGAATATAAACAGAAAGACAGACAGCTGAGCGACACAGTCCGTTTGCCGCCCGGTCTTTATATGTCATCAACTAGAGGCACTTCAAGGCCTCAGATGGTAACAAAACAGAGCGAGAAACACGCGCGCACAAAGAAAATTATTACCCCCCCCACCCCCGCCCACCTTCGCTATCTATCAGAGCGACCCTCGCATGCTATCCGCGAGTGTGCTGCTATACTCTATCCTCTCATTGTCTGCTGCTGCGGCAAAAAAAAAAACAGAAATGTAAACTTTCAAAGGAATGGAAGGTTAAAACCGCATAAAATTCTTCCAATGTTTCGTAATACTTGGAATGTTCCTCCGCACAACACGATGAGGTTTCATCAAACTCAACCCTCGTCAGACAAAAAGGCCTTCCTGAGAATCGGCTCCTCTAGTTAACAGTTAAAACACATATCAACATGGTCAAAAATAGGACTAAAAATGATCCAAAAACACTGAAATGAGGAAAACTACGCCAAAATACAAACACATAAACCCTGTTCAAACATTCACACTTCCTTGAAGACAGACACATGTGAGAGAAAATCACACATGTAACACACACACCTGGGCTAAAGAGTGTGCTTATTGCATTTCATTACCCCGGCGACTGGTCAGGCTCAAACATTACCGGAAGTCTCCATCCCAAAAAAACGATGATCAACAGCATGTATTTTGTGGCACACTCTGGTACTCAACAGAACTAAGCTTGTGAGCTGTGGATGGGCGAAATGTTAAAGAAACATTGTTACTCGACTGAAATGCAGCACCTTGGCATATTTCATCAGTGACATCCTGTAACACAAGGACATTTTATATCATAGCTAGTGGCTGCATAATTCAACAAATGATTGCAGCGCGTTCATTTTCATTTGGATAATTAGCACAATTGCCATATGTTTTGTTAAATTTCACTGGAGAATTCAGAAGTCTTTCCTTCAAACGCTATGTTCCTGAGGTAATCTTTGCAGGCATCTTGAAATCTAATTTGGTTGTTTGCTACATTTGCTACAGTTCGAAATCACACACAAATCGGTTTTACATTCAACTTTGTCATGTAATAAATACATTGGGGGGGGGGGATATAAACAGCTAGCTGGAGGCAAGGCTTATGCCCTGGAGGCGGAGCAGTTGGCCAGCCAGGGGTTTTGATTGGTTGTGCAGGAGTACAGTACTGCCTTAAACAGCAGTGGGAGCTGCTCCAGAGGAACGCCCATCATTCTACCTGGAACCAATAATTACATCATTAGCAGAGCAACGGTTGCGCGGTCAAAATGCGTATTCATGCAGCATCCAAATTTTCATTATGAAAATCATTGCATGACAAGATATTACAAGGAAATTTGTGTTACAGTGCTGGGTTGATTACATACAAATTGTAGTCCGTTACAGATTGCAGATTGCATGATGGAAATTTGAGTTAGTAATGTAATCTGTTACAATAGATATTTTAGGTAATGTATTCAGACTACTTTTTGATTACTTTTACATTACTTTTAACCTAACACATTTAACATTTTTTATTTGAATAGGACAATCTTATTGATAACATATTGATATATAAATATATATTCCACAGTATGAAGGGCATTACACATAACATCAGGGTTTCCCAAAGTGTGGTTTTTGAAGGAACTGCAGGGGGTTAGAGAGTTATTTGTTAAATAACTATTCTTGTTATTGTTAATAATTTGTTAAATAATCCAAATGTCAAAATAAAATAACAGATCAACAAGAATGAAATATTTGAGTTGTTTGTCTGCATGTCATGTGACCATCAGACTTCAGAGAACAGCGAAAATGGAAATGTGTTGTTAAATTATTGACTTAATTATTAAATGTATTATGTCAAAAGAAGTTCAACTGACTAAAAAAAGTTTGCGAATGACTACATTACATGGAAATATAAAATGACATGAATTTGTGCATTTTAATATGTTTGAAAGGCAAAAGCCTTCCCAAGACAGTGATAAATGGTTAAATGGTTAAGTGATAATTTGAAAAATCATTTGAATAATAATTAAAATGTGTTGATCAGGAGTTGATTAGTTATGCAATATTGAGAAAACTTTCCTTAAAAGTGAAATGTCATTGCCTCTCAATTTTCCATGAAATTATAGCCGCTTGTAATCAATAAAAATGTAACTATAGTCTAATTTTGCATATTTGAAATGTAATATAATCCGATTACAATTTACGAGTACCTAATTTTTGGGAATCTGATCCAGATTACATGTAATCAGTTACTGCACTGTCAATGAAATACTTCACACCTAGTCTGAAATATTGTGCTGCAACAATTTGTTGCTGTGGCTACATCCATTTAAAATAGAAGTCACTAAATGCTTTTAATGCATGGAATGTGATTCACTGAGAGCCATACAGGTTTGAAACAACATGAGGTTGAGTTGAGTAAACTATTCCTTTAAGATACACTACTGTTCATAAGTTTGGCAAGATGTTTTTAATGTTATTGAAAGAAGTCTCTGATGCTCACCAAGGTTGTATTCATTTGATCAATATTCTGTTTGAATTTAATTTAAGATGCAATTTATTTCTGTTCTGATTAAGATGAATTTTCAGCATCATTACGCCAGTCTTCAGTATCACATGATCCTTCAGAAATCATTCTAATATTCTGATTTGCTGTGCAAAAAACATTTCTTCTTATTATTATTATCAATGTAGAAACAGATGTGCTGCTTAACATTTTTGTGGAAACCATGATACTTTTTTTCAAGATTCTTTGATGAATATAAAGTTAAAAAGCTGTGTTTATTTGAAAAATAAATCTTTACATTATAAATGTCTTTACTGTCACTTTTGATCAATTTAATTCATCCATGCTGAATGAAAGTATTCATTAAAAAAAAATCTTACCGACACCAAACTTTTTAACGGTAGTGTAATTTAAGAAGAATTTTTTTTTATCTTTTTGTGTTAATTTGCTCTCATCCACAATTTCTCTCCAAACGTATACATATACACACCTGAGGTACGGCGTATCTCAGAAAGGCAGGTGATGATGTCAGAGAAGCGTTTGGGCCGGTGAGGGTGGAGATGTTCTGTAAGGTCGCGACACACAGACCAATAGCGTTCACTTAACTGTTCCAGCATGGGTGTGTTGGACAAACCTGCCACATCTACAACACACACACACACACACACACACTCAAATTACACACATCTGCTCTGTCGAAAAAAAGATCTCAGTGTGTATCAGGGTTTGTGTATGCGTGTTATCTGTGTGTGTGTTACCTTGATTGAGCAGGGTGACCGTCTTTAAGCAGCTGAACTCCTCATTGCTGATGTTTAGTTGATGAAACTTACGGAAGAGAAAATTGAAGCTTTCCATGACCTCCATAGCATCCTCACCAAACCTGTACTCACACATGCATACATTCATAAATATCATTTTCTGCACATATAATTCACATTAAAAATCAAATTAACTCGATATAAAATATAACAATTTACAATAAGGTTTCGTGTGTTAGGTAACATGAACTAACAATGAACAATAGTTCTACATGATTTATTAATCTTATGAAGTTACTTCACATAAGTTAATGCTAATTTCAACATTTACTAATACATTATTAAAATAAAGATGAATAAATGCTTTAAAAACACACACACAGTATATTGCTCATTGTCAATTCATATTAGGTAATGCATAAGGAGACCTTATTGTAAGCATTACCAACCTATTTGATGTTAAAGTCAAAACTAATTTATAAACTGTATTTAGTACACATGATTTAACACATCATTTTTTTTTTTTAAACTCATGTGCATTTGTAATTTGAATGGCCATACATGTATATCTCACCTCTGTAGTGTCAGGCCGGATGGTGTGTACTGGTGTGTGATGTTGGCTAGTTCTCCCAGTATCTGTCCGCTGTGCACCGTGAGCAAGGAGAGCAGGATGAGCTGATGCCAGGAAGCCCCCAGTAAACGAGTGCAGTCTTTGATGGACAGATCGCTGTAGAACGGTAAACGCTTCAGCCAGACGATCTGTCTGAATAACAGCTCATCAGCGATACGACACAGCAGAGCCAACAGCTCCGACTGAGTCACCATATACCTGAACAAATTTAAAGAGACACTTGGAATTAAACAAGCTGCATCTTTCAGCATCTTTAAGACTTTTAAATGTAAATGAAAATCCTTTTCAATTATATGTTTAAGGGAGGGTAATACAGAATTGATATAGCAATGGAACAATGATATTTCACTTTTTTTTATATGCACAAATAAGGTATACATACATTTTAAATTAGGTTTGGTAAGTAAGATTTATTATGTTTTTGAAAGATGTCTCGTGCTTACCAAGGATGCTTTTATTTGAAAAACAGTAATATTGTGAAATATTATTACAATTTAAACTAACTCTTTTTTTTATTGGAATGTTTTAAAGTGTAATTTATTCCTGTGTTGGTAAAGCTGAATTTTCAGCATCATGACTGTAGTCTTCAGTGTCACATGATCCTTCAGAAATCTTTCTAATATGCTGCTCAAACATTCTTATTAATAATTATCAGTTGTGTTGCTTAATATTTTTGTGGAAACCGTGATAATTTTTTTTACGGGATTCTTTAATAGAAAGTTCAACAGAACAGCATTTATTTGAAATAGAAATCTTTTATATCACTTTAATGCATCCATTTTGAATAAAAGTATTGATTTCATTCACAACAACAACAAAAAGCATAGGGTGCAAAAGATTTCCAAATATAAAATGTCCCTCAAGAGCTTCTGGAAATATTTTTGAATGATATTCAAGCAACTCATCTGTGTTTTGAACAATTAATTGAAACCTTGAAAAAACACAATGATTCAGTGAAATTAATCAAACTTTCCAAGAGATAGAAGAGATGCTATTAACCTTTAATAGCAAGTAACATAAAATATACCTCAGAAAATGTATTTATTTCAGTTTTAAACACATTAGACAACAAAAGTGGCTCCAAAGTTAAAAAAAATCTTAAGTTTGTAAAAATATATCAACATTCAGCTTAAGGTCAGCTGCCTTTTGATGACATGCTGCTTCTTACGTTTATATAAAGATTGTGTCAGAGTTTTTATATCAGGTCAAGACCATTAGACATGACTACTGACAGACATTTAAAAACCCAATGGCCAAGTAAGAGTGATAATCCAAGAAAATCTAGTCAAATCCAACTCAAAAATTGTGTTTGTGTCAAAAGTTGTGTTTGATGTGTAATTCTGTGAGACTCTTACCCCTTCTCTATGGCCATGGGTGTAGTGAGAGGTGTGAGGTCTTCAGCATTGAGGAGCTGGGTTGAGAATGTGTGTGATTGCATCTTCAGGCTGCTGCCAGTAGGGGACGGCAAAGGATATTTACACAACAGGAAAGAGTGTGTAAGTTGAGGACTGCTGCACTGATCTCTACAGGACACAGAGTACGTGCTCATATCCACAGAACGGCTGCAGAGAGAGAACGACAAACATGGTTATATGTGCCCTATATGCCCAAGCAATCTTAGTATATAAACATAATTTGATAAAAACGGTAAAAGTCAACATAAAATAACATTTGCAACACTGCTACTTTAGTATCATTGATATACTATTATGGTTTTTATTAATATAATTTTTTTTAGAATTTGTTTTCACTTTATTTTTAGTTAGTTTTAGTATTTATTTTAAATGTCTATATAGAATTAATTTTAAGTTTTAGTTTATTTAGGTTTATTTTAGTACTTTAACTTTAAACAAAAATGGGGGGGAAAAAATATGTCAGTTAACCTTTATGGTTTTAGTTAACAATAACCTGATTTGCAACCCATTTCAATGTTTTATGTCACATATTTAACCCTTAACTGCATACCTTGTGTCTTTAGTGACCCTGGACGCCATTCACTACCCTCCTCCTCATTCATTTTTTTTAAGTAAGACATCAACCTTCTTAGTACTCCTCAATTAATTCATTATAAACAATATAAGAACAAAAAAAAATTCAGTTATAAAAGAATGCCTGTTTTTCCCCTTTCATTTTTAGTACAAATTGTATAGGGTCACTAACGATGAGGTGTGTAACAGTGTAAGTATTTTTTTTTTCTTCACAACAATAGTTTAATCTTTGATGACTGAATAAGTGCAATTCACTCTATTCCACAAGGTGGCAATTTCTGATACACAATGATGAAGTGACAGGCAGAAAACAAAAGAATAAGAAGAATCATCAGTAAAACTTGAATTAGCTCAGCGATTTACTGCAGAGCAAGTACTGAATGCAATCAATATTAGTGTCAAAATATTGTTTTTAAGATTTTGAGAATATGTTTGAGATCGCAAATGAAATGGGAAATGAGTTCTGACGAGGACAGTGATGATGGTAAAAACATTCTGCTCAAACTGAACCCTTCCAAGCCTTTTCTTTCTTCTGTAATTCTTACAGTTTTATATTTTTATACAGTTTTATATTTTTGCGACAGGGATCCATCCATGTCAGAGATCCAGCCATGTTAGATATAGATCTGAGTCGCTAAAGACCCAAATATGTAATAATGATTGGCGAAACATTCATGCATTAAGGGTTAAGAGTGAAAAAAGAGATTCACATATTTAAAAAAATATGTGATTTTATCCATCAGGAATTGATTGGATGGTGAAAAGTGTATCTTTATGGAAAAATAAGAGGGCTTGATGATGTCAGCAGAAAAGGAAAGTTGTTAAATTTAAAAAAGTAAAAACTGCCTCAATTTTGAGCGTTTCTTTCTCTTGTTTTGATTCTCTGCTCGTGTTTGTTGGTTCGTTCCACGACACAAACACCTCATAATTCAATTTAATCAAAGCCATTTGTCCCAGCACATAAAAAGGGCAGACTCGGTCAGCACGTCCGTGTGTAAATGCATTAGAACGTCTCATTCGGGTCACACCTGGTTGACAGCGTGGAGAAAGATAAGGTCTGACCGCCCTCGGAGATATTGTTGCCAGGTGAACTGTGGTTACTGTAGCCGTGGCTCCACGTATCTGATAGTTCAGCTCCTTCTTTAAACTCCTGGCCAGACATGATTCGTTCGATCTCCTCCAGCGAGATCTACAAAGAGAGAAATGGAGAAAATCAGAGATGAATGCATGCCATCGACTGCACATTATCTCTGAGCAGAACGTCGCTGTGAGATAAAAGATGGAGATCGGTCAATACGAAGCCATAATTGAGAAATCCTCATGTGCTTATTCTTTATTTTCTCTTTTCTACAGATTTTTTTTTGTCTGTCAATAATGGACTAAATCAATAGCGAATGGGTGTAACTCGCCCCTAAACAAACTCTTGCTTATCTTTTGTCCACGCTTGATAGTCATCGAGGACTGAAAGCGATGGATCTGCCGATTGTTTAACAGAGTGAGATGTAAACGAATGATTGAACTCATGTCCAAGAATGAAGGAGAATCAGAAGCAATGCTAACAAACAAACACTTGATAACAAGGACACCAAGACACAAACACTGCACATTCGCATTCTCTATAGGTTTATATGATGTATACATACTTATAAGAAAAGAGAGGAAAGGAGAGGGTTTCTGTGTGTAACAATTGATCCCCATGTTAGGCCTTCACTAAGCTCTCAGAGGAAACACAAAGCTTCAGGTTCAATTCTGCAGGAATGAATGAATGAATGTGTATTTCATATGTACTACTGTACACCCAAAGCGCTTTACAACCATGTCGGGGTCTCTCCTCAGCCAGCACCAGTGTGCAGCATCCACTTGGATGATACGACAGCAGCCACAGTACAACGGCGCCAGGGCGCTCGCAACACACCAGCTATATTATTATAATTGATAGAGCCAATCAAATGTAAGGGGATTATTAGGAGGCCATGATTGGCAAGGGCCAATTGAGGGAATGTGGCCAGGACACCGGGGTTACAGCCCTACTCTTTACAAGAAGTGCCATGGGATTTTGAATGACCACAGAGAGTCAGGATCTCGGTTTAACGCCTCATCTGAAGGACGGTGCTCTTTATAGACAGTATAGTGTCCCCGTCGCGACACTGGGGTGTTAACTTAGGACCCACAGAGACCACAGGGTGAGCGCCCCCTGCTGGCCTCACTAACACCTCCTCCAGCACCCAGCAACCTGTTTTCTCAGAGTCTCCCATCCAGGCACTAACCAGGCTTAGCCCTGATATATGTAAGTCTTATGCTGCATGTATTTGATCAAAAATACAGTAAAAAGAAAAAACTGATATTGTGAAATACTATTCCAATTTAAAATAACTGTTTAAATAATTTTCAAATGTAATTTATTCCTGTGATGGTAAAGCTGAATTTTCAGCATCATTACTCCACAAGTGTCACATGATCCTTCAGAAATCATTCTAATATTCTGATTTGCTGCTCAAGAAACATTTATTATTATTAGCAATGTTGAAAACAGTTGTGCAGATTAATATTTTTGTGGACTTTACATGATTCTTGAATAGAGAGTTGAATAGAATGAATAGAAAGCTAAAAAGAAAGAAATAGTCAATTATGCTGAATAAAAAGATATATTTTTTGAAAATAAATATTACAGATTTGTTACAGAAAAATGTGTAATTTTATTTTTTTAATTTAATCGATTGAATGCATGTATTTTTCTGTAATAAATCGTAATTAATCACATCTAACATTAAAGTGTTTCTTATGTATACATTTTCATATTGTAATTTTGATACTAATTTTGATACCCTATATATCCAAAAGAGAGGTTTTGTCAGATTTAGCTCACTTCTGGGGACAAAAAGCTATAGCCATGTAGAAACGCACAAAACTGCACACACTACACAACTGTCTTACCTGTACAGGTCCGATCATTTTATTCCTCCCTCCTGGCATCCCATCCTCTCGGATTGCTGAAAGTGAGATAAAAAAGATCTGTAAGGAAATGCATACTAGCATTTTACAAATACAGTACTATCTCTGCAATATTCAGTATATAAACTGTGCATATATGATTATTTAATATTATTTACCAAAATGTGCACAATAACAGAGCGCACAGCTCAAACAATATTATATCCCACAAATCAGTGCACTCAATGTGTCATATTTTCCATTTGACAAATGTTTTCCGTTTTACCATCTCTGACTAATTACTCGATGAGACTTTAAAAATGCAAGACACTTTTGCACAAAATGTAAAAAATTTACCACTTTGATATGTATGTAATGCATGCATTACACAGTAGATACGGTGTAGTATGCAGTAAGCAAGTCACTAGTATTACAAATCAAACATTGTCAGGAGGAAGTTGGTGGTTAGTTCAGCAACACAGACCAACAGCTCCCTCTGATGCACACCGCAGGCAAGTACACTCAAAAGTGTGTACTATAGGCTAAAGTGTAGAAATGGTCAATTATCTACATGTATATGTGTGAGAGAGTTTAGCCCCAAGTATCAGAGAGGGACAGCATGCTCTGGATTAAGAAACTTGTTATCAGCACCATCTGAGGAACTCATGATTATACATGCAGCGGCGCAACCCAGATCTACAATCTGATTTCTGTGCGTTTTTTTTTTCCTTCAGGCATAGCTAATCAAACCCTGATCTATATCACCTAATCTACATAGTGGAAAGATCAGATATTTGCCTCTAATGATGCAGCATCAAAGAACAGACGAGAGGGACAGAGTTAAGAGGTAAATAAACCTTGAACATTTTGTTTTTGTGTTTATACAAAAGACGTGTTGCATAATTAGGTTGAAATTGTAATTCTGAATGGATACGCTTTAAAAAAAAAGGAGAGAGGAAAAGAAAACTAGCACAGGGAAAAATAAGAAAAAAACAGGGCAAAGAAAAAGATTAAAGGATGTTTAATAGAAAGGAAGTGTTAAAGATATGAAATCTTATAATATTCATAGTATCAAAGAATTCAACAAAAAATAATTCATGGTTATTTTTCCTTTGATTTGGATGATAAAGGATATTTATTTTAGATTCAGTTTTTCCTATTATTATTTTATTATTTTTATTTGCATTAAATATTATGCATTAACTAAAATTAGCGGACAATGAGCAATAAATTTGTTACAGTTTTTATTAATCTTTGTTAATGTTAGTTAATAAAAATACAGCTCTTCATTGTTAGCTAATATTAGCTAAAGTCCATTAAACAATTTTAACAGATACAACTTTTTATTTTAATTATGTATTAGTAAATGTTGAAAATAACTAAGATAAATAAATGCTTTTGAATTATTTTTCATTGTTAGTTCATGTTAACTAATGTAGTTAGCTATTGTTAACAAATGGAATCATACTGTAAAGTGTTACTTTTTATTTCTATTTAGATAATGAACATTTTTTTTTTTTTGATTTTCAGTTTTTTTCATGAACCTTCATTTTAATTTAATGTATGTTTTAATAGTAATAAGTAACCTTGATTTAAACAGGTTCCTGAAATGCATTTCTTAAGCACATGTTGGATTTAATCTGCTGGTTTAAATCATCATCATGTGTGTGTGTGTGTGTGTGTGTGTGTGTGTGTGCGCTCACCCTTGCGGTTCATTCCCATCTGAAGGCATTTCTGCAGTCTGCAGTACTGACAGCGGTTGCGTTGCTTACGGGACATCTGGCAGTTCTTGTCCCTGTTGCAGCGGTAGATGCGCTTGTTGCAAATACTGCGTTTGAAGAAGCCCTTACACCCCTCACAGGAAATGATCCCATAGTGCAGTCCAGACGCCCGGTCACCGCAGATCAGACACCAGCGCTCACCTCCGTCCTCTACAGGGAAAGAAAGAAAGAAATGTCATTTAATTACATGTAAATTAAAGCGAGAGGCCTCGTTTTCTCATTTTTAATGTCCCCTGTATTCTTGATTTGAACATTTGTGTGACGTTTTGCTACGAAGTCAGGCTAACGTTTTGCTATCTTTATGGCGACAAGATGTGTAGGACATCACAACATCTACCAAATAATATCTGAATTAAAATCTACAAATCTCAAAATAAAATGATAAATACATTAATAATAAAAAATGTTAAAAAAATAAATGAATTACATATATTTATGTTATTTTACTACATTATTAAAATAAAATAAAAAATGAAATAAAATGAAAATCTAAAAATATGTGTATATATATATATATATATATATGAAATAATACATTACATCAGTAATAAACTACATGATTTCACATTATTATGTTATTAAAATATAATAAAAAAAATCTAAAAATAATAAAATTAAATATATTTAAGTGATACATTTCTTTTTGTTGTTTTAATATATTACTGAAATAAAATATATTTGTATGTTATTATAAATAGTTTTTTATTAAATATAATACATTAATAAAAAAAAATTGATAAATGTAAAAAATACAGAATTATATTTTTATACATTATTAATAAGGTAAAATTATTATAAATTAATCAAATAAAATGGGTATAACTTCATATAAAATTCCTATTTTTGTCTGATTTACATATCAGCATTAGTCATTTAAGACATATTGGTTGGGCACCAGTCAAATATATGTGCAAATATGATTAAAAAAAACGTTTTAGTTGAAATTAAGAACAGGAAGATAAGAATGACACACAGATGTCTCTGTGACGTCTGATTGTAGGTTAATCTGAGTTTATTGGGCTCTTGAAATCATTGTAATCTTAAACATTCACATATTTAAAAAAAAGTTCTAAAAGTTTTTATCTAAATCTCAGAGCAATAGAGAGCAGGATTACACAAACACATCGCCCAGCCGGCACAAACGTGCGCGTATGCCAGGAATCTTCTGCAGTCTCACTGTGTGTTTGAAATGACTTACAGCATCATGCGGCGTGACCCAGATTTCACTACAAACCAAAGAGACGGTGAAGGGAGATGGGAGACATAGAAAGAAAGACAACTGAATGCAACATTCGATGCAATCTATATTTAAACAATCTCACTCGGTATTACAGCCGGACTGATATTCAAACAAAAGAATATGTCAAATTCCATGCAGGGAACACATTGCAATGATTACTCAAATGAATCTGTGAAGAACTGATTCACAGAAAAGAATCAGCTAAACTTGACAGATCTTGATTTCTCAGAAGTGCTGGTGAACTGTAGAGGGAGCAAGTGAGCGCGGGGTCACGGAGAGGTCTTCTTAAAGCCTGAACGTCGTAAACGCAAAGGAAAGCACTCAACCTAACCCTGAACTCTAGAGCCATTTTACAACCCTCAGGAAGGTTGTGTGTTGTAAGGGCACAGTATTGTTGAGGATTGGGTCAAACACAGGTCAAACTTTACAGCAAACGGGATCTATGGAACACACATTTTTAAAATCGAACAGGGTGACATGTACACACAGACACACACACACACACACATGCGCCTAATGTCTAAGTAAAAGATAAAAAATACCCTTGGTCATAATCATGCAACAAATCCCATCATATTCTGACAGGGACAGAATAAGGAAGAAAAAGGCAAACAAGAGAGAGCGACTGGATGACATAAATCAATATTTTGTGCACAGATATTTAATTAAGTTTTATTAGCTCACCAAACGCAAAACTTCCACAAGGAAAAAACGTTCCTAGCAAGTGTAAAGCACCAACTTCAGTTCCCCGCATCAGCCCATGTTATCATTTTTTACTGGTTATTATCAGGGAATAATCGCTGGATGGCGCGATTGACCAATCAGAATCAAGCATTCCACAGGGCAGTGTAATAACTATTTATCGTGAACTTTGATCTTCGAAACATTGCAGATCTTTAACATTCAAAAACAGCTATATTACACACTACATGAAAGATAATATCTGAAAAACATAATAAGGGCACTTTAAAATGTGTATTACTGCATAGTGCATACTGTTTCACATTCCATTTAAAAACATAGTAGGTAGTACACAGTGCATCCTAGACACAGTTTTCAGTAAGCTAGTACTCTACTCTGAACAAGCCTTTGATTCTGCTGATCAGAAGGAACAGGCATTTCACAGTCAGCGTGTGATGATGATGATGTTGGCTCATATAGTTCACTTCACAGCACCAGAGGAAACAGCAGGAGCAACAAATCCCTTGATTTCCCTACATCCCCGTGTCATTCTCACTCCATCTCTCTCTATCCCCCGTTCATGCTGTTCTAGATCTGTCAGTGTGTATTACTGCCACCTACATTCAGAAGCAATGGAAATCAGAAGCCTTCTGTGCCTTGCCATCTCGTTCAAGCACTTTAGCTCATTTATATCACTCACACAACAAAACACTGAAAATACGGAAGTAATGGCTTTAGAGTAATTTGTTAAAATAAAATGGGTTTCGTCAAAAAGATAATGTCTAATTAAATAAAAGTAAACACACAAACGAGGGTTAATCTTTAAACTGGTAAAAGAAGAATGTAAAAGCTGAAATGACTATGAAATCAGCTGTTATTTTATGTTATCATGATTTTAACCTTCAGTCTTTAAGTTAGTTTAAACGTACCAAAGATGATGAGGATTCAAAATGGACAAATCAATGGCAAAACCACAAGCTAACCGTTGCGCATGCTAAACTTTTAGTATACTAGTGATTAACTTATCTCAGCTAAAACACAAACACTGCACATTACCCTTGTGAAATAAGAAGTGCACTTAATTGTATTGAATGTGCACTTGTAGTGTACTTCCAATAATAAAAGTATATTTAAAAAAAAAAAGTGTACTTTGTTGGTGATAACATAACATTTAAAGAGATAAAATGACACAAGTGTACACTTTCATGTGCCTCTCCTTAAGCACACTTTTAAAAAGTGCACACTGATATAACGTCAAAGTAAAGCTTTTACTTTACATTGTTTTAATAATCATCATGTTTTGAAAAATACTAACATATTGACTAACATACTATGACATGATATTCATTTTAACTGTGGTCAGTGTGTTATTTGATTTTACATTTAAAGTTCATATATTTAAATTGTACTAAATAAATAAGTTCTCTTTTTAAAGCATGCTGAAGTGTACTTTTTCACAAGAGTAACGCTAAAGATTTACACTACAGATTCCTATTTCCCATGGCTGTAAATATCATTTGACTTTACATATCAGTCCTCTCTCGGATTGAGGGGTAGGACGGGTTTAAACCTGCAGAAGAACCTGATCCAGCATCTAGATCATTGGTCTGTGAACACAAGTCCTATTTGATGGGGTTTTAGATATGCCTGGTTAGTACACGTTCCTCCAGAGTGCGTTGACCTAGTTGTGCGAGAGAATCACCACAGGCAAAGAAGATTGTGGGAAATGCACCCCGAGAGTTCAGAAAGATTAGGGCAAAAATGTCAATGCAACATAGAAAACAAATACACACACACACACATAGTTTTTTGTAGGTATTGGACAGGTGTGTGTTTTTGCTCCCAGCGGAAGGCAGAGCGTAACAAACAGCATGATTTAGCTGTACGAAAACTGCCCAGTGGCGAAATAAATCCATCTACCACATCTCTTTCCTCTTTGATCATTATCTTTCATCAATTATTCCCAAGAGACCCCCCACCCCCCAACATCTCTGCTTTCTGTTTGTCTTTCTCGGTCTATGCAAATTAACTCAGCTTCAGCCAATCAGATAGCTTCAATTCAGAGCATCAGGAATCTCAGCCAATCAGAATCCATCACTCAATGCACATGGCCAAATCCGTAGCAGCACATCATGATTTGGGTCATATATAGTTCATCTCAAATACGACAAACTCACAATGAGGATGTTAGCTATGTAGTGACTCAACCAGCAGTGAATGTGCATGTTTGTTTACCACGGTAGCTTCTTGATGCGAGCATGAGAGATAGAGAAAAAGAAAAAGTAGGCATTCCTCCAGATAGCATTCAACTCTTCAACACGACAGGAGAGTCAAGGTAACTATGTTGAGGTAAGATTGTCTTATTCTTTCTCTTTTGATATAAATTGTATTTCTCCATCACAGTGCAGTTGCTCTTGTGTCTGATTCAGCTAGCTCAGCTTTAAGCATTGTGACACTGACCCAGTTCTACTTAGATCCATTTTGCATATGCAAATGACTGCAAAGCTATTTAGAATCAAATTATTATATTAAAAGAAAACAGTATGGCACTTTTCTATATAGGAACTGAATGATTATCCATGTACCATATTCAAACTTTATTTATATATATATATATATATATATATATATATATATGTGTGTGTGTGTGTGTTTGTGTGTGTGTGTGTGTGTGTGTGTGTATATATATATGTATGTTATGTATGTGTATATATATATATATATATATATATATATATACACACAAAATTTATATTTTCAATTTAGTATGATCATGTTTCCGCAGTATTTCAATGAATACTGTGGTACATAATTAAAAAATACCATTATACCATGGTACTTTTATGCCATGGTACTGAATCGTTATCATATCCTTATACCATGGTATTTAAAGGTCACTCCAAAGAATATCATGGTTCAAATAAAAACATGGCAATATCACAGAATTGTCATACCATGGTACTGATTTAACACTATTTTCATGTATCAAGTTATTTAAAAGTTATTGATTATCATATCAATGATAGTTTCTCAAACATAATAAATGGCAGCAGCACAACTCCTTCAAAGGATAATAGTATATAACTTTTTTTTTCTTTTTTTTTTTTTTTACAAATGAAATAAAACAATATTTTCAATCTCAGCCAGGGTAACAAAAATCAGACTGCTTATGAATTTGAATGAATAGCACTAATGACCATCATACAATAGCAGATGATTGCAACCACATACTTTCTCTCTAAATAATAACATATGTTTCTCTCGGAATATAATATAATACTAATTATATGCTAAAACTTCAGCATATATTACACAATCGCTCAGTGTGATCTGCCTGTTTGATGCTCTTCTTTAGATTAAATTTAAATATTCTAACCAATTTTTAGCAACTTTTGCATATATTATTTTACTTTATGTGGTGAAAATCATTAAAAATAAGAAAAATTTTTAATGTTGTTTATATGTCTGTGTGGTGTTTTTAATATACTTTAAGATAAACCATATGCAAAAATTCATAAGTCAACCCCATTGCAGAGTATTTTTTCCTTAAAACTGCAGTGTATCAAAGACAGTCTCAAAAACATGGTATGAAACAGCCTCAAATATAACTAAATTGACCAATCCCGTCAAAGTGGTCCACAGTGAGCACAGGAACAACTTTAAGGGACAGGAAAAATCGGGTGCATATAGCAATATAGTGGGTGAATTATGTATATTACCATGTTATGATGAATTATGTGCCTTTCTCCACTGACTTTATGTGATGTTCAAAGCATTTCTAAGGACACTGATTTTCAGAGGGCCGCTGTCTGACTCTGAGATGGCGAACGGTAACATGTTTTTTGTAACAAAACCAACACATTATTAGCTGTATGATAAAGGCTAATCGTGAATTAACTTTTACTGCAGTTTAGCGAGTGGATCAGGTAGTGGATCCGAGCTGGTGTGAGTGAGTGGAGGCGGGGCTAATTTGCATATTCGTGAATGTTCACGTTTACTAAATGAAGCAAGGGTGTAGAGTTACATTTAAGCTATTTTAAGGCATGAAGAAATTTTTCTCACAGGTTAAATTCTATTAAAAACTATTTTCACATTTAAATGTCATTTTGATTATCAAATCAATAGATAAAATGGACTGTAGGGGGACTTGAAGTATAAGATAAAAGACCTACTGACAATTTTTCAGCAAATACAAATCTTGTTAAATCAAAATGGCAAATCTAGATAAGGTTCAGCATAGTTCACATTGAGTTTTGGGCATGTATATACACCTGGTGCATTCTGGGAACATTCAACGCTGTCGGTGAGTTTGGATGCATAAGAAACCGTCGACCGTTGGCTGTGCCCAGAGATTACCACATACTACACACGTCAACACTCTCTCCTATCAAACAAACCGGCACTTTCCTCTTTATTATGGCTGCGATATACATTCATTGATGTCGTTGGGTTTAACATGCGAGCGACTCACTGACCAATGAGTGCAAACTGCAGGAGGAACACTGAAACAACGACATTTCAGGCACTGCATTCATGACCTTCAGACCTAAATTCTGACAGACCTTTGCAGACAAAATAGTGACCTACAGATGTCAAGTTAGCTGAGAAAACAGCAAAAAACTCTCAAACCTTCGCTTGAACGAGCACAGGATGGTGTAAAATGTCAGGTAAGCAATGCTGCACTTTTGGTTTGTACAGCTCTGAATGGAAACAACACTAAACAAAATTGAGCTGAATTTATAGGTCACTATTATCTTCTGCAGAGCCTCTTTACAGCTGAAATTGAATTTGTTTCACAATTGTTTAAAAAAGGATTTTACAACATTAGCATTCATTTTTACAACAAGTATTTTAAATTGTATTAATGTGAAGCTGCTTTGAAACAATATTGTATAAAGAGCTATAAATGTGTCTTGACTAGAACACTTGATTTTGATTGGTTAACCACAGCATTTAGTGGTCAAAATGTTACATGCAATGCCACTAAATTGTATAATTGATTGTTGCGTAAAAGTATGACATTTGAAATTATTACATATAATATAATGTTAAAAATAATTATTAGAATACTGTAAAATTAGAAACAATCCAAATCACCAAAATACTTCCAGCCAATCAGAGGCCAACAATTCCTGCTTATTTACATGTTGTGCGTCATTGCTGACCTAACTTTGACTTCACAGACACAGTGAGTGACGGTGATGTCACCAGTGTGTGTGTGTGTGTGTGTGTGTGTGTGTGTACTTCTGAAGAGCTCTTCTGATGCTTTACAGCTTAATTGGTTTCTCACATAAATCAGCTGCTTTCTCTGACAATGTTCGACTGACTTGTGCCGCTTTACCACAGCATGTGCATGCATCACAGGAAAACTTGTTGGCAACATAAGACCAGAAGCTCCTGAACTAATTCTGACCTCTAAAGTGCACTTTTACCAGAGCTTTGGAGAACTAGGGAGAAAGAAAGAGCTCTGTGATATACTCTACTGGTGAAGTTGAGTACTGCAGTCACAGTTTACTCTGGATGTTTGCTTTTTTCATTCCAGACAACTATAACTCTCTTAAGTGGCTCTATAAAAGCCCCAACCTATAATGTTCACTATTCATGGTCTGAAAGTGTTTGAGACACAAAGCACAGAAACGAGTGTGCGATACAGCCAGTAGATGGCAGCATGGGAAGCATTGGCAGTTTCCTCACCTGTGTCCTCTTGGAGGGAGTTCTCTTCATAAAAACCTGCAGATGAGGGAAAGAGTGAGAGAATATGAGGGGAAGAGAAAACACTGCTTTTAGAATATGTTAATGAGCTTTCAACAAATAGTCTCTATTTGTCTATTTCTTTTATTTCCTCATCTGTAGAGTGAAACAGCACCCGTCAACTTTTTTAGCAGCGTTGGTTCCGGACATTTCTTTCCCCATTCATTTCTTCCATAGGGATTTAAAAAAAGTGTTTTAAGCCAGTTATGAGGTGAATCACAACACTATTCAAACTGAAGCAAAAAAATATTTGAAAATCAGCCAAAAATAAAGCCATAAGGGTATAAAGACTGTAGTAAACGGCTTTAGTGATGGGAAGAATCCCAATCCCATGAAGCATTGTGAACAGCATAATCGAATTAAAAACCATGAAGAAATATACAAGTACTCATTTAAAATGTAGATTATATATAAATAATATATATTTAAGTTTATTGCAAAATATACATATATAATCAAATATTTAAGTATTTTGAAAGCGTAGAGAGACAGACTATTACATCATGGGAGTGGTGCGGATTTAACAAGACCTTTTGGTGCGTTATTGCTTGTTTCGACTCTTGATTGGTGGATTTTTTTTGTGCAGCATCATGGGTAATGATCAATTTTCATTAAGCTATTCCTTTAATTTCCTTCAATAAATATGCTTGCAGGAATTTCTGCCATTATCATCATCTTTTTCATGCTGTAAAGAATGTTCAAATGTTCTGTGATGGACACACTTACCACACAGAACATCAAGACAACTTTAAAACAATGCCTCTTCTCATCCTAAAACAACACTTTCTCTATCTATCTTTCTCTCATACACACCCATCTGCCCAGTCCTCTCACTTCTGTCCCTCAGGACACGACCTCCGCGACCTCTGCAGAAACCGCCACGTGTGTGTGTATGAGTGTGATCTCTTCGGCTCGCTGGCAGCTGCGGATTTTTGATCTGCCACACGCAGGGCATCTCACACACACTCCAGCAATCCACGGCATATGGTGGACCAGAACACACAGGCTCCTTAAGATAATCTAATATCTATGATGGCTGTAGGCCGTTGGTATTGAGCTACAGGAGCAAATACTCACCGTCTGCCTTCTATGCCACACACACACACACATTTTTTCTCACTTCATCAGGCCAACAAGCTACAGTACTTAAATAGGCGATGTTAAACAGCTTACATTACTCAGGGATAGTTCTGTTCATTCTGGTGTTAGTAATACTGGTTCAGCAAAATGGGTTTTCAGTGATTTATACACATACAGTGGCTCTAAAAAGCACTTGCTTCAGCCATAATTAAAAATGTCTGAACGTCATTGCATTTGATAACAAAATATCAAATCAAGTGGCATTCGCATGATCCACTAAAGTTTGACAACCAGAAATTACACATTACAATCTATTGGTTTATCATTAAAACACTTTCGCGAGATTTCTTTTTTAAATAAGAAACCATAATATATCTATAATATAAGAATGAAAAATATTTGGTATTCGATTCGATGAATTAAATTGAATACAATTCATACATTTTTGTGTAATTTTAAAATTGACAAATACTTTTTGTGACTTTGAATATATTTCGAAAATTACATTTTATTGACTTGACTAGGATGAGAAATAAAGATTTTTTAAAAATAAATAAATATATTTATATGAATATCAATAATTGTATATTTATATTTAATGATAGCAACTGAAAATATTTTGAATAAATAAAAAAAATAGATATGCTTATATTAACATAAAATAAATGTGTATTTTATATAAAACAAGAATTTCATGATAGCAAATGAAAATGTTTTTATAAGTAATAAATATATTAATATAAATTTTTATTTTTATTCACATTTTAAATTACAATTGAATTTTAGTAAATGTTTTTATAATAAATATATTGATATTAATATAAATAAATGTGTATTCTACATACAATAACAGTTTTATCTTAATACATGATAATACATAGGAAAGTTTATTTCAACAAAAATCTTTATTTACAATTTAAATGTCAATTTAATGATAGCAAAGGACATTTTTTCACTCTATCACTTGAATTACGTCGTGAATTGGAGTTCAGGGGAATCAATTGAAAAGGCTGCTAGTTAAAAACTGCATTTTTAAATTTTCAAAAACATCCCTTAGTATGATTTATAAGCAGTTTTCTTCATGGGGACCAAAAAATATACCCATAAAGAACAAGATATCGGATATAGCCATGTTTGTGGGGACATTTTGTCCTCATAACGTACGGTTTACTAGGACACACACACAAGACAGGCAGCAATATACACAGGTATATAGACATATGCACACACAGACACACACACACACACACACACACACACACACACACACATACATACCCCACCCCCAGCCTTCAGAAGAAAAGGATGAGGCTGCCCAGATGTCTTCTGTTCCACTTGGCTGATGGAAGGAAAGAGGGATCGGGAGGGGAGGTGTACAGATGTAGTAGTGATATGTAACCTGAATATCCATTTATTTTCCATTTTCCCGGGCTTCATCATTCAGATCCAAGGACATGAGATCCCCCCCGCACACACACACACACACACACACACACATTTCAGCTGTGAATATGTCTCGAATATACTTGCAATACTTTTTCAAATTAAATTATGAGTGAGAATGCTTAAAATAGCCATATATTAATAATTAGTGGATAATGCATCTATCACTACTATAGCTGGTTGGCCTAGTGATTTAAAAAAAAAAAACTTAAAGGGATAGTTCACCCAAAAATGACATTTCTTTCATTGATTAATTAATTTTGAAGTGTCACAGTGGTAGTTGCGTATGGCTGTCTTTGGAAAGCTCTCAGATGTCATCAAAACTACACACACATCAGTGGGTCCATGAAGAACCTTTAACATCCATGGAACCTTTACATTCAACAAGGGTTTTTTATGGAAAATGGTTCATTAGATTTTAAGATGTTCTTTAAAAACATGGTTCTTCTATGGCATCGCTGCGAAAACCCCCTTTAGGAACCTTTATTTTTAAGAGTGCAGAACATCCTGATATTGCATTTTACTGGCGTTTTATAACAGATTAAAAATAAGATACGATTCAAACTTTGAAAAAGAAGAGACAACATTTCCCTGAACATCTTTTTAGGATGTTTATGTTACGTTATCTATAGGAATTCAACCTAAAATGCAGAAAACCGATACAACAACATTAAATAAAGTTTTTTTGGTTTTAAAATGGCACATAATATTGAAAATTTAATGAAAAAAAAAACTCATGGGACAGAATGAAACTACCTGTTCCGTCAAAGTTTCTATGGCAACAAGGGGGTCAAAACAAGAGGTCACGGAATGGCCAGCGCAAAGGGGGGTTTTATGATCCTGTGTGGGTGGGTGGACAGGAAGTTTATCTTCTATGTGTTTATGATGTGTGTTTGTGTGTTTGTTAATTTGTGGGGGAAGGGCTACCAACCTTAAAGACTAAATCGCAAATCAGACACACACACACACACTGGGTTTCCATGTTTTGTGGGCACTCTCCATAGACATAATGATTTTTATACTGTACGAACTGTATATTCTATGCCCGTACACTAACCTTAATGCTAAACCCACGCATCACAGGAAACTCTTTGCATTTTTACATTTTCAAAAAACATTCCCTAGTATGATTTATAAGCAGTTTTACTCATGGAACCAAAAAAATCCCCACAAGTTAAAAAAAATTCTGGTATTACTGTCCTTGAGGGGATTTTGACCCCAGTGAATAAATACCTGAACCACACACACACACACACACACACACACACACACACACACACACACACACACACACACACACACACACACACACACACACACACACACACTTCTTTTTTTTACCTAATTATGCAATGGAAGAAATCTGAGTTTGTTTTGTTGTTGTTGTTTTTGCTTTATAAAAGCTTGATTTATATAAATCACTAAAAATTAATTATTCTTTTACTCTATAGTTGCATAAGACACATACATGTTGGCTTCGCCTTCCTCCCTCTTTTTCCGCTCTATAAGGTCAGTGAGAGGAGAAAGGTCACTCAGAAGTGAAAGGTCAAGGCTGTTGACTATACAGTTGTATTCTGGTATGTGCAGTGACAATCCAGTGTTGCTATAGCAACACTGATCATCTAGACTTAATGTAACTGTTAAAATGAGGAGTTTAATGCTAAAAATTGAAATTAGTTGCGGTGTGTGCACATATCTGTGCCAAACAGATGCTGGAAACGCAGCTATAAAAGCTGGGAAGTCCTGACAACCTTTGTGTTTGCTAAAAACAAGATGGTAACCTGCTAAATATTCAAATATTATACAAAAGATTTACACTATGCATGGATTGTAATATGCACATGGCACAAATTCGCATACTTATGCACTAGGACATTCTGAGCTATTATTAGTGTGCGTAGTGAGTTCACACTGAAAATTCCTAATAGAAAAAGCACACTTTAAATACCCGGATAATGCACTTTATTAACCGAAAAAACTATTTATAGAATGTTGGACAGCTTTAATCATGTAGTTGGACTGCAATGTTGAATGACAAAAAAATAACCTTATACAATTCATATACTATATGGATGAGTACATTGCATATAAGTACATACTGTATAAATGCATTGTTTATAGTGCGTCATTTGGGGTGCAAATACAGAAAATTACCTAATTATCCCATTCATCAGTTTGAAAGGTTTGTGATTTCTAAAAATAAATAGCATAAATGTTACACTCCAGTTCAATATTAGTGAGGGGATGGCTTAAAAGTCAGCTTTTGATTCCCATTTCTCTAGCTTAAGGCAACAAATGCTCATATTAAGAACTAAAAGTATCAAATGATGACTGAAAAAAAAATCACCAAAATGTGTTTTTTTTGTGTGTGTGTGTGTGGCAATATCTTAAATTAACTGATTTTAAATAAGTCAGAAAATATTATTTAGTATGACTGAAACAACCTGACTGACTCAGACTCCACACAAATATCTCATGGTGCAAAAAAAAAAAAACTAAACTAAAATTAATTTATACAACTTTTCTTAACCCTTACCCAATAAGACATATTATTCACAAATATTTTTAACTGAATGATTTGACTTTTTACAAATAATCTTTTTTTGTTTGTTTGTTTGCCTACAATGGAAACGCCACTGATTAAAAATGTTACAGCTGGTTGTTTGTTGTCATTGACGTGTTTTTGTGGCGCTCGAGGGTGATTCGCTCAAGTTCAAAAGTTCATCTTTTACGATTCCTCGCGGACGTGCATATAAAAAACATTCCTCAGCAGCGCTTTAAAAGACCTCACTGTCCCCAATCCCCAAACTCCAGCTCTATACGTCCATTCATCACATTAAACACACATTTTACTCCATATGTTACAAGGGGTAAAACTACAGGTTGCGTTAACATTGCTGAAAGTTGCATTGAGAATGCTCTACAATTCACTAGCTATTTATATTACTCCTGGTAGAGATAATAGACTATATACTTTGCCTGAATTTTGACCTCATGCATTCAGAACTGTATTTGAAACACTTTCATTTTCATCTGAGACTCAATTACTGTGCACGGGCACCAGACACTCACCGCTGCTCAGTAATTTGTCCCGTTTGGAGAAGTGAAATCCGTTGGGTCGGTTCTCCACCTCCATCCTCCTGTAGATGAACTGAGCGAGCGTGTCTCTCCGCGGTCCGCCTGCACTCTGAGCTCTGACCTCCGCGAGCCCTCAAAGAGCCGCGCGCTCATGTCAAGCGCTCGTGCCAGCGTGAAAACACCTTGCTCGGGTCACGTGACGACACGCCCCCGTGTCGCCATCTGGGATTTGCAGTTCATAGATAGATAGATAGATAGATAGATAGATAGATAGATAGATAGATAGATAGATAGATAGATAGATAGATAGATAGATAGATAGATAGATAGATAGATGATAGATAGATTAAAAACATTTAGTCACAGATGGTGCATATTATATGCTATTTTGCTTTCCTGTTTACAATAAACAAGGACAGTCATTACGAACTCAAGCTATAGTAATATTTGTAGACATTCTGAACATTCTTGTAGTACAGTTAGAAGAATATATATATAGTTTATAAGGGAAGCACAGAAGCCAATGGAAGTCAATCCAATAGCGCTTCTCGCTGTCATTCATCAGTTTGACTGTCCTCTGCTGCCGCACAGTGGCCATTTACATCAACACACCTGTCATTGAGGTTTTGAAGAATGTCTGACGTCAAACCAAGATATACAAAACATACAAAAAAAAACAACAACAACAAACAAATTGGAAAGTTTCACATTCATAACTTTGACTGGTCTGACTCGGTGAAAAGGCAACAATAGCCAATGTGAGCACCCTAGTGGAAAAAACCTACACCACAATGTATTTAAAATAAATGTATTACATACTAAGTAGGCTATGTTGCAAATCCATTAACATATCTACTGAAAGATCACTTGAGACTTACTGATATAAATATCATAATTAAACTTTATTTGGAGCACTTTATTGCACAATAATTGTGCATTTATTCATCTTAAGCCTAAAACGAGTTTTAATATCACTAGTAACTTAGTGTGATCTCTCTATAATATTAGTCTTTAAATGCAAGATGTTTAAAGTGAACCTAAAGTATACTTGCAATAGTCCCATTTTAGCACAATCAAATTAATAGCTTTAGTTGAACTTCAGCACTATTTCTGAATAACTTAAGTAGGGCTAAATTATTACAAAATTAATTGCACTTTATGCATCTCTTTTCCTCTTGTATATTAGGCAATATTATATAGGCTATATTTCGTTTTTATTATTATTGTAATGCTAGTCTAGTCGCTACTGGCATTAATAAAACAAAAATAAAGCACAGGCTACAACTTGAAATGTCAAATTTACATTAAACGTCAACCTTAATAATCTAAATATTTATTTTATTTAAATATATTTTAAAAAATATATTTATCTATATAAAGACATTTCCACCACTGCTACTGTTCTGTCAATATTAACACTATTTACATTAACTGTTAAATTATGCAACAAACAAACAAAAACAAAAACACTTTTTAAAACTGTGCGTAGTAGCAATATCCTACATTTAATGCTAGCTATGAAATTAGCCTTAGCAAAACAAAGTCGGTGATTTTTTTCACCGTCGTTTCCCCCAGATTGTTCTCAAAAACACGACACGTGATTTGAGATACGGTGGAAATCTTCATGCCTTCATGAGTTATGACATAGGCCTATTTTGAAGTATGTTTTTTAAGCAAAATTTACCGCATAAATTGTCATATATTATTAATATGCAGATAAACTATAGGCTATTATTACATATTCATACTATTATCTAGGCTATCTTTACCATTACTCATTTATATTAGGGTTTAGGGCGTCCAGTAGGTGGAGGCGTTGAGAGAGGGAGAGAGAGAGAGAGAGAGAGAGAGAGAGAGAGAGAGAGAGAGAGAGAGAGAGAGAGAGAGAGAGAGAGAGAGAGGTTGTGATGATGATGATGATGATGATGGGTCCGGGTAGTCCGTGTAGTCGCATCAGCGCACATCTCACACATTCACACAGTGGAGCTTCATAGTCCGGCGAGATGTGGGGGATTGTGGAGCTCGTGGCTTGTTTACTTATGATGTCCAGTCATGTGTCATCTCTGAACAAGGTAAGGAACAATTCAACTTTGAGAATGAGTTTTGCATTCATGTGCATTCATTGAAAAGCTTGTTATAGATATTATTGCAGATATTATTGCAGAACTGTTATTCCAGAACATGCAAAGATAGTCTAAAAGTTGTATTTACTAATGTCATTACTAATCATCATATAAAACATATAGAATATTACTAATTTTACTCAGTTGCAAACAAAAACAGCAATTTATTATATCATATAATTATATCAATTTAAATAAAATGGGACTCATGCATGATAGTGTTAACTTTATCAGTTGGAAGTGGAATGGCTTGTTTTCAAGAACATTGCAGTGGAGGATAGATTTTATCATGTTCAATTCAGGTCAGTGGGATTTGGTGTTTTTTTTTTAATGATTATTCGCACGGGTGGGCACTTTGAAAGTGCTGGCATTAACCTCTTCAACAGGGCACACACACTGAGCGCAACGCAAGCGCCCCTGGCACGAGTTCAAAGGTCTTGGGTTCACGTTTGGAAAAATATCATAACACAGTATAAAATCACAGGTGCTCAATCCTGCTCCTGAAAGATTCTGCTGTGTTGCTCTAATCTAATACTCCTGCACAGAACAACATTTGATTGACCAGAGGTTTTTCCATTCATAACTCATTAGCCTTGTTAAAATGAAGAGTTCTTCAGATCACCACACCTCCGGACACCTTTTTACAGATCCAAGAAAACTGTATCAGTCAGTGGTTCCTCCTGTAGAATTCCTCCAGAGTCCTTTTAGAAATCTCTGATATTGGTGTCTATCTTGGCAAATCTGAGTGTACTTTGAGATCATTTCTCTAGCTCTAGAGGAGACTCTTTTTTTTGTCCTCAGGAGAAACATCTTAGAAGGAAAATACCATTTGCTCTTTATTTCATTGCTGTCTACACTCTTAAACACCCTTTTGGAACCTTTTTCTTTCTTCACATAAATGCCATGGAATATCTATTTTGGGTTCCACAAAGAACCTTTTTGTGAACAGTTCTTAAAAGAACCTGCATTTTAATCATCTAAAGAACCTTTAGTCAAATGGAAAGGTTCCATGGATGTTAAAGATTCTTTATTGAATCATCAATGCCAATAAAGAACCTTATTTTTAAGAGTGAGAGAAATGTTCAATATACGTTTCTTTCCTAAAGATGCCTGTTATTTTCAGATGAACCGCAAGACCTTGAGGCGCAGATGTGTTTGATTATAGTTGATCTGAACTCAGGAAGGTCTCCAGGAGTAAACCTAAGCATCCTAAATCATGGATTTGAGTAACATATAGGGAAAGAGTTCAGAGACATCTTTAAAAGAAATATATTATTCCAGAGTGCTGCAACACAGATCATTTTCTAATCCATCTTATAGAATTCCACTATCCTTCCATTATAATCTCCACTCCATATCCAAATGCATTTATGGTGTCTTCAACGTTTTTCACCCCAAATGTTCCCATTGCACCTAATGAGAAGTGTTTACCACTTCATTCGAAGCTTTCTTTGCCCTCCAGCTGTGGCGGACAGATGAAAGGCTGATGTGTGCAGCGAAAGTCACTTCAGCTAAAACGCTTGATTTACCACGAATAAAAACACACACGAGAAAACGACACTGAGACGTCACGACGCATCAAGAGCCACACTTATCACAGGTCACGGCTCACTGGAGAGGAGGACAGGGCCCCGATACTCACTTTAAGAGGATTGTTTTCTTGCTTTATTCCTTGCACTTGTTACCTGCTGAGCACAAAAAAATTTGAGGAATGTTTATATATATATATATATATATATATATATATATATATATATATATATATATATATATATATATATTATTTATTTTTTTCACATGCAAAGCACGTTATTTTTATCTTTGCACATCATATTTAAAAAAACAAACAAATAGTGCCCTCGTAATCTTTAATCAAAATAACTTCCCTTTCCTCTTGCAACTGCATCTCTTCTCTTCTCTGATGATGGGCCCTATTTTAACAATCTAAGTGCATGGTCTAAAGCGCAGGGTGTGTATGAATCCACTTTTGCTAGTTTAATGACGGGAAAAATGGTCGGCGCCCAGCGCATGGTCTAAAAGGGTTATCTCTATTCTCTTAATGAGTAATGGGCGTGTTTTGTGCTTTACGTGCAATAAACCAATCCGAGTCTCATCTCACATTCCATTTAAAACCCAGTTGCGCTCGCGCCATGGTGGATTCACTATTTACAATGACGGAATTTGCAAGCGGAAAGACTGAACACGTCTCCAGAGAGGAAACTCTAAACTAAAGCGCACAAGCAGAAAGGACTTCTGGCTTCTGACTTAATTGAAAATGATAACTGTGTCGGGCTGAAATAGCAAAAAAACACTTGCGCGCCTGGCGCTGCATTGAGCCAGCTATATGATAGGTCCCGATGTGTTTACTGGCACGAGGGCGGGGCAACCTGTCACTCACATAAGATCCACCAATAGCAAACCACAACCATCCAATCAATTCCCACTGGACAAAATCAAGTCCCGCCCTACATTTATTCTTGTTTGAGAAGCCGTTTCACTGGGATATACGTCACAATAAGAAAGAATTGTCCATTGCAAATATCGTTTCATACCGACTTTAACGAATTGCACTTAAAAGTGGGCATAAAAGTGGGTCAGTCCAATTTAAAAAGTCTCAAGGGGTGATAGAGGAAGGAACAAGAAGTTAAAGACTGTGTGAAATAGTGACGGATGGTGGTGGTCCTGAGAGAAAAATTCACATGCTTCTGTTTTTTTCTTTGTTCCTGGCAGTGCATCAAAGATTGATATGTAGCTAAATTGCTAATTATCTCAGTTTAAAGTTGAAGAACAAAAAGCCAGTCCGGTTCCTCACATGGGATTACAGAGGATTTGACCTATAAGGAGGATTACTCATGTCCATCGACTTTTATAAGTCCTTTCCTCGTGAAGTTTACATTTCAGAGTTCTCACAGTTGTTATGTCAGCTGCTGTGTGAATCAGAGTTTGTGAGGACTGTGTTTGTTCCACACGGGTGTTGATCATCGTTCTGCACCTGTGCTTGTGGTTACAGAGTTGAGACTGGGCAACAAAGAGAGATGGAGCTATACGATTCAGCATGGACAGAATAGGCAAAGGTTTGAGGTCTGTGAGAACAAAATTAATATTTTTGTTCAGCATGAATACATGAAATCAGTCAAAAATGACAGTCAGCTACAAACCATTCTATTTCAAGTTAATGCTGTCCTTTTGAGTTTTCTATTCATCAAAGAATCCTGCAAAAATGTATTACGGTTTCCACACAAATATTAAGCAGCGCAGCTGTGTTCAACATTGATAATAATCAGAAATGTTTCTGGAGCAGCATATTAGAATGATTTATGAAGGATCATGTGACTGGAGTAATGATGCTGAAAATGCAGCTTTGCATCACATGAATATATATATATTTTAAAAATATTAACATAGAAAACGATTGTTTTAAACTGTAAAAAAAAAAACTCAAAAGGCCTTTGGTAAGCATAAGAGATGCCTTTCAAAAGACACATTTTTGAAGGGGACAATATCATACAGTTGTTTTGCTGTCTGCATGATTATATGGTTTAAATAACAATATTTCTACATAGTTGTTCTGTTTAACTTAATATAGCTATTAATTCCTTGGGATTTGTCATCCTGCCAACATCTCAGTGGAATAAATTCATCCCTGCTGTGGAAATCAGAGTGGATTGGCTTACTTTAGCACAACACAGCTGACACTTGCCCTCTGTTTGTTTGGAGACTTCGGTTGCTGTCCTAAACATGCCAAATAATAGCTGGGAAAGAGTGACCGTACATCCACAGTGACATGACATTGGCAAACTGATTATATGATTAATAGATCATCATGGATGTCAATAAACTGAACTGACAAAGACATATAGAAGTGTGGGGCAATAGAATAAAAACATGTTTTAACAGTGAGTTTGCTCATAAATCACACATCAATCACCCACATAGCCTTCACACAAACATTATCAGACATGCGGACGATCTTTCTCACGCTTTAAATGACCAAAGTTGGCAGGGTTTGATGATTTGTGTTTCCATTTGTTTTTTAAGAAGGTCTCAGAATTCCTGAAGAGGATATAAGTAATCCAAGATTTTAAAACCTTTAAACCCCCCTCTCTCTCTCTCTCTCTCTCTCTCTCTCTCTCTCTCTCTCTCTCTCTCTCTCTCTCTCTCTCTCTCTCTCTCTCTCTCTCTCTCTCTCTCTCTCTCTCTCTCTCTCTCTCTCTCTCTCTCTCTCTCTCACACACACACACACGCATGCATGTGTGCACGCATGCATACACACACACACACACGCACACACACCTGCAAGTATTTGTCTAAATGCAATTATACTTTCTTTGCAGTGTCTAAGCTGATCTGAATAAGGACACACTCTGTATGATGCGGTTTTCTGTTTTCTGAGGTCAAAGGTTACTCATTTGACACCATCTGTTTGCTTTCCACCCAGTCCATTGACAATAACAGCCAAAAAGGCAGATGACGGTCACTCTGTAGCCCTAAAGATGGTGTGTTCTACAGCCTATGTGATTGTTACTCATGTTAACATTCACTAGTTGATTTTGGACGGGTCTGTTGAAGTTAAGATGTAAAGAAAAAAATGTCTTTATTATATGATTAGCAGCAAAAGTAAATTTGCCATATGACAATTGACACTAATGACATTTAGTAATTGAGTAATGATGGACACGGGGAACTAGGGAGGAGAAAAGGTCATTGGTCATTGTGGCACATGTGGCTGAATTCTGTCGTGTGGCACTGGTGACCTTTTGACCTCGAACTTTCATATCTGATGTCAGGAAGACAGCTCGGGTTTAAGCACTGATCAATAAACTCAAGTCTCCGGCTGTCTTGCATGTCTCTGAAGAGAACTAAAGTGAACAGTTTTGCAAAGTGGCAGAAATGACACTGAAGTAGGTCATTGGGTCACGGCACACAATGTAATTTCCATCACTTTCTATCAATTTCTTTTTCAGATCTTCGGGGAGGAACAAGTCCGCATGACATCAGAGGGATCCGACTGCCGCTGTAAGTGCATCATGCGGCCTTTGACCCGGGACGCGTGCGCCCGCTTGAGGACTGGAAGTGTGCGCGTGGAGGATTTTTACACGGTGGAGACGGTGAGTTCCGGAGCCGACTGTAAATGCTCCTGCACGGCTCCGCCATCCTCTCTCAACCCCTGCGAGAACGAATGGAAGATGGAAAAACTCAAGAAACAGGCGCCAGAGCTGCTCAAGGTAGACCTGATCCTTTAAAACACATCCCATAAAACATATCCCATATCCCTTTGGCAGAGTTCTTGCATGATAACCGTAGTTTAAGTTCTTTCATGCCCCATTTGCAAACAGTTTTTTTTTCTTGTTTTAAAAATAAACTTCAGTAATTTGCAAATGGTATAAGCATGAAATATATATTATATATATTTTCTAAAAACAAGATTTATAAGCTATTTTATTTAGAACATTTATTTTATTTTTATTTTGTATTTAGATATTTTACTGCATTAGACAAAAGAACTGATTAAAGCCACCATGAAATCAAAATTGTCTACTATTTCTTTTTTATGAAATATTACAGCATATGATGCATCCATACACATTGCTATTTATTTATTTTTAAATCCATAATCTGTAAAAATGTGTTTACTGGCGTGAGGGCGGGGCAACCTGTCACCTACATGAGATCCACCAATAGCAAACCACAACCATCCAACGATCCAATCAATTTCCAGTGCATAAAATCAAGTGCCGCACTACATTTTTTATTGTTTAAGAAGCCGTTTCATTCAGATATGAATCACAATAAGGAAGAAAAGACTATCGCAACTTCCCTTTAATGGTGACTTTAAGTAAAAGACTTTTGCAGAATGTAACTGTTTACTATAAAAAAAACTTTTAGAATGGTAAAAAATAGTATTATTTTACTAACACTTCTACAAACTACAACTATAAATAATATAAATGCCACAGTTGTAATAAAAATAAATATGATGATTTAGTACTACATTTACCCATAAGAAATATGTTACAGTACCTACAGTTCATTTTAATTTAGTAAAAACATTGTACATGTTTGTAAGGATAGCCTAAAATTGTACTTTTAAATGTAATTTTACAGATCCAGGCTATAAATTACCACTTGACTCACTTAAACATTATGTTATTGGTCTATTAATCAAATTCAGCATTAATGATGCTCAGTCTATAACTTCAGCCTGTTTGCACTCAAAAATATAAGCCCAACTTTTAACAATCTACTGCAATGTAATGCGCTTGGATGTTACTGATATGCTACTAAAAACATGGCTGTGACATAACTTCTAATGGAAGTGCTGTTTTTGAGGTTAATGGAACACTGACTCACTTTAGAATGTTAAACGGCAGAATTCTGGGCATGTATGCAGTGCACGTGTTCGCGAGTGTGTTTTTATGGCACCTGTCCCCTTTCCTCCGTACCATTCCTGTCTGGTTCACTCTTTCCGTCTTTTCTTCTCCTTTGTCCATCTGTCTGAGCATTCTAGTCTATATCTCCACATTACACACATACACACAGAGCCACATGACAATCCTGATGATCAGTCCAGGGTTTTATATTACTACAGCCAGGCCCGGCGCCAAGGACACACGACTTGGGGGGCTTTTATATTTCTCAGACTGAAATGAAATTGCATTTGGGGGGTGTGGTGGGACCCCCTAAGTTTAAAATCACATTGGGGGTATGCCTTGGGACCGTTGCCAGCCCCCCCTTGACGCCAGTCCTGACTACAGCTCTGCTAAAGGCTGCAAAATCATTCAGCAGCCTTTAGTCAGTAGTTAAACACAATGGTTTTAATATTTCCACCTAAAACATTTGCTGATCTTGTGCTGTTTGGCTCCAAACATGTGGCTCTATTTGAACCTCGCTGCAGTTTCTTCATATCTGTTGATGCCGCATGAAGCTGTTAATCATCACGACAGTCAAGCTGTTACACGACTGAACTTTCTGCAGCACGAGTCAACAATAAGCATATAAGGAATTAACTCTCATGAAAAAAAAATATTTCAGTTTTTTTTTTTCTGTTAAAAAGACAAGCTTAAATCTAAGCTAGTTTTTATGGAATCTTGTTTCTCTCATGAAAAAAAAAAGTTAATTGCGTCTTTTTATCTCTTATTCTTTTATGGATCTTTCGCAATTACGAGTTATAAAGTCACAAATGTGAATTATAAAATCTGAATTGTGAGATATAAACTTACGAGAAAAAAGTCACAATTGCAACATGGATTCCACACATGGATTCCACGCGGCCCAGATGTGGGCCGGATCTGTGCCGACACTATGCTCCTGTCTGGTCGCTTGTTTCTGCCAGGGAATAAAAAATAAAAAAGGTAATTGTGACTTTTTTTCTCCGAATTGAGAGATATAAACTTGAAATATACAAAGATTAAATTGCGAGAAAAAATTCACTATTGCAATAAAAAAAAATACGTTTATATATCGCAATTCTGACTTTATATCTCACAATTCAGACTTTATAACTAGCAATTGCGAGTTTATACATCACAATTCTAAGAAAAAAAGTTGCAAGTCATTTTCCACTAATGTTTCATTTTTGAAAGTCACCTGATTCTTTGTGTGCAGTTGCAGTCCATGGTGGACCTTCTGGAAGGAACTCTCTTCAGTATGGACCTTCTTAAAGTTCACTCGTACATCAACAAGGTGGTGTCTCAAATGAACAACCTGGAGGAGGTGAGTGTGATTACTCTGGCCGTGTGCGTGTGAACGTACTCATGTGAACGTTAATGAGCCGTGGCTGGGTTGAACTGGGCATTCTGTGGCTACCCACAATGCTCTGGCTAAAGTTATTAACTGTTATACTACTTCGCTTTGGCTTGAGGGATGGGAAAATAATGTGTGTGTGTGTGTGTGTGTGAGAAAGAGTGGGACAGAGAAAGGAAATGACCAAAGAATTAAAACCACAGTCATGTAATAGTCACACTTATGTACTCTGTTTTTATTTCCAATTAAATTTAGCTCATTATCGGGTAAAGCTGGGCTAGAAATCTGCACCACAATAAATTTACTGCATGTACACTGAAGGTCATTATCAAATACCTTACATATATAGTCTGAGACCACTAGTGAAAATGCTTCTAGTTGCATTTTTCTATTTGAATTACACTTTTAAATTTATTACACACATTTGGTACTGAAGTTTTGGGTCAGTACGTTTTTTTTTTGTTTTTGAAAGAAATTAATAATTTTATTCAGCAAGGATGCATTTAATTGATCAAATGTCAGAGTAAAGACATTCATAATGAAGATTTATATTATTTCAAATAAATGCTGTTCTTTTATTCATCAAAGAATTTTGAAAATGTATCACTGAATGTTTTTTTATCAGTTTCCACAAAAATGCACAACTGATAATAATAATAATAATAATAATAAATGTTTCTTGAGCAGCAAATCAGCATATTAGAATGATTTAAGAAGGATTATGTGACATTGAAGACTGAAGTAATGATGCTGAAATTCAACTTTGCATCTCATGTGTTTTAAAATACATTCAAACAGAAAACAGTTATATTACATTTAATAATATGTCACAATATTACCATTGTTATTGTATTTTTGATTCAATAAATGCAGCCTTGGTGAGCATAAGAGAATATAGACTATTTAGCAGCATAACAGTTTGAGTAAAATATGCAGATGTATTTATGAATGCAGAAGTGTAGTTGTATGTAGTAGTATGATGTAAAGTCGTGTACCTCATCCAGATGATAAAGATGAACCTCACTCGGGAGAACGACTTCGTGAGAGACAGTGTGGCGACTCTGACCAATCAGCTACGGCAGTACGAGAACCATTCTGACATCATGTTGAGCATAAAGAAGGAGCTGTCCAATCTGGGCCTTCAGCTGCTGCAGAAAGACTCCTCCTCCTCAGGCCCTAAAAGCAAAGCACAGGTAAGTAAGGGTCATGACCTTTCATCTCAGACTTTGTTTGACTAGGTTATGTTCAGAATGAAATACTGCATACGGTCCCCTTTAATAGTGTGCTGCAATATATCACATGATCATGTTGCCCATTTAATTCAACAAGTTGCATCCAGATCCTCTCTGACATAAATATGGATATTTTTCAGTTTGGCTGCGCTAATCAAATGATTATTCAAGAATGAGATGTTAAAAAAAGTTCATTTGTCAATGGAAATGGAAGTCAAAGTTTAGTGCATTGCACTATTAGATACAATATCTCAGTTAAAAGAAATGCAAACTATGCATTTGTAATATGAGACATATCTATATAACTGCATAGAGTATATGTAAGTGTTAATATAGTTTTTAGGATGAGATCTCTAACATCTGTTGAGTTAGACATGTGTTATGTTTGTAGGACACACTGAGAACAAATATCAAAGATGCTTCAAAGTTTCCAGCAGAGAAACCAGAAAAAGGGAAACCTCCACCAAAGCCAGTGAAGGAAAAGCCAGCCAAGCCAAAGAAAGAGACCACAAAACCAAACAAACCCAGTAAACCAGAGCAAACAGAACTGCCCAATAAAACCAAACCATCACCGAACCAGCCAGGACTCATCCGGGGAATCACATATTACAAAGCCAGCAAAACCGATGAGACAAGCAACCAAAACAGAGGTAAGAGACACATTATTTACACATTATCTTAGCCTCTAAAGCATTGCCATTGAATAAAAGACATTACTCTCTTTACAAACATTTCTCTCTTTAGAGATTGTGTCGTAGTGAGGTATGAGTTAACTAAATTCTGGGACGTAACTTCACCAATTTTGCTCAGATCAGAAACACCTAGAGAAACAGATTCTGAAGGCCAATTCACACTGCACTGAAAAACAAAAGTTGGCGTCAACTTTGGTGTATTTTGGCGTTGACCGGCTCTTGTTTTCGCCAAATGAACGTTGAAACGGGATTTGTCGGGTTGTAGAATGTTCGATCTGGTGATTGTCTGCGTCGTTCGCCGTCTGTCAGTGCAGTGTGGATTGGCCTTTATAGAGACATGTTGTTTCCTTTGTGTTCCCCATTGAAGCACAGCTGCTTGTATCCATGCCAGTCCAGACACACACACACACACACACACACACACACACACACACACACACACACACACACACACACACACACACACACTTAGATATTAGCACAGACACTTTCATAACTTAAGACAAATGTGCACACGTTCATACACACAGTCATTCATTTTAGACCACTTCATCTGCTGAAAGGGTAGAACTGTTTTCTGATAGCATGATAAAGAACTATATTAATAATCCACTCACACATTCATGTTAAGAGCAGAATAAAATGCAGAATGCATAGTCTGACTGTATCACATTATCCACACTAAAACAGAGACAAGAAATTACAGTTCCCTTTTCACAGGAAAATCTGCCAGATGTACTGAAGATAAATGAAATATTACACACACACACACACACACACACACACACACATGCACGCACGCACACACACGTGCACTTTGCTATTTGATGGGGACATACCCTTGACTTCTGTATTTTGTATATGAATTTAATTATAAATACTAATAATGTTAAATTTAACCCTGAAATAAACTTAGCGTTTTTACAGTTAAAAGAAAGTATTTTCTTGATTTATGAACCTGACAACAATTTTCTGCTGCATCTACTGTGGCAAATAAAGTTATTTTGATTTGATTTTCCAGTTGAAGATGTCCCAGATGTCCTCAAAGAGAGGTTTTGTCAGATTGCTCTCTCTTTTGGGAATATTTTTGGGCCCCAAACTATAGCCAAGTCCATGCACACACTGTACTCTCACATAATGAACATCTTAAAATGAGATTTGATCTCAGTATCTTGGGACTAGATGATCCAGCACTCAAGTTAACAGGATACTAGTGTAGGATGCCAGCCAGAGAGTGTCTTTAGAGTCTGAAATGATAGCCAACACACACTAATGAATCAGTTTTAGTTTCTGACATGACATTCATATCAGCATTAGGGTTTCTACAAAAAAAAGCCAAATGTCTCCAATTCAACAGTGTTTCCATTCATGTGGGCTTTCAGCCTCACTTCCTGTTTAAGCTTTTAGATGTGTGCCTCTCGCCCGAAAGTCTCCATAGTTACCGCCGTTTGCTTGACAGTCTGTGTGATTACTGATTTTTTTTATCCTGAGCTACACAAGAATGATTCTGAAAGCACCACAGTCAGTTGTGACTTGTAATGTGGTCTGATCTAATCTTGTGTTATCCATAGGCGTAACCTAATCGCCACTTCCCAAATTGGGTCCCGACTATTTCAATGCACGTTAGATGCAATCACAAGGAATTTGATTAAGGCATAAATTACTGTCAATGAACGGCCCTAAGATGGACACACTTTTGAAAAGTTCAGTCTGTAAACTAGCACTTTGGAAACATCTCATATTGCAGTTTTGGTTTACAGATAAAACCCCAAAATTAAGTTGAGCTTTAAAACTCTCGAGATAATACAAACATTTTTTTTTATATAAAAATTTGCCACTGTGCCAGTATCAAACCTGTGGATTTTATTCTGTGCACCATTTAAAGTTGGGTGTTGGATATTCAAGATTAGGGGTATAAAATGTAAAATTAAGAATGGTGGCACTGGTAACAGCCCTGAGATGTTGGAAGACGCTGTATATGAGGAAACACAACTATGCAGGCATTCAGTTTGCAGGTGTACGATTATCAACAGAGGATGATTTACAGTTTTAATACACACTTTTCTCTATCAGGCTTACACCTTTCGTGTTGTGGGTCAAATAGAGCTTTGTCGTGTTCAAAAATCCCCCCAAAAAAGTCATGTTACTACATAGAACCTATAGATATTAGGTAGCTTTTTTCCGTTTAGTTTAATTTTCATGGACTTTTAGTTTGCTTTTCATTATTTCCTGTGGTCTTTGTTGCTCTAATCAGTTACCATGGCATTTCATTGGATCATTACACCTGTTAATCTCTTAGTTCACTATTAAGTATTCTTAAGTTCCTGTGTTTCCTCAGTTCATTGTCGGCTATTGTTGTGTGTTGAGCACTCTGTTACTCTATGTTGGATATTCTCAGTTTATTCTTTGATTAAATACCTTTTGATTAGAACTTTTGACTCATCTTTGTCTTTGGACTCTTTGAACTTTGACAGTTACACAGCATTAGTCAGAATAGAATTACATAGTTTCAGTGTTTCATCTGTTAAAAGAAACTATCTCTGTCCGTCAGATGCCTTGTTTTTGTTCATGTCAAATTGAATATGGCATCTCCTCTGACTAAGGACTATTTAACTTTGTTAGCGTGTCTTGGCTATTGGACTGCATGGATTTGTTTGACTGGTTTAAGATAATGCATAACAGAGCTGTGATGCCGATTCAGTGTGATCAGTCCTGACAGGAATGCAAAGCCAATACAAAAGCCGGCGGACCGTGCGTAAGTCAAGTAACATTTTTCTAATAAACATAAATTACTTTCACTAATAAATACTATGTTTATTTTCGTTGTCCCACCCTGTGATCTAATGCACAGTAATCAAACCCATTGTCTCGTTAAATAGAGCTGTCCCATAATCCCGTGCCATTCTAGCAGGTGCACCACCACAGTAAATGTATGGTGAGATCGAGCGTGTCATATGCTCAACGTGACAGCGTTTACAATCCAGGTGTATATATTTTCTTGGAGAGCAGATTGGCAAAATACTCACTCGAACGTCAACCTGCTTTGTTTTTAGATGCAAGTCATTTTATCCTGGAAGTGTTGAGTAATTGGTGTAGAAACAAGTTTAAAACTCAAACTTCAACATGTCAACAAAGTTTTATTGGCATGACGGGTAAAAAAGTACAATGTTTCCAGAGACTTCATGTACCCACACAGAGCAGGTGTAGGAAATAAAAATGAGTCTGTTCTTGGCTAGAATCTGCTCTTGTCTAGTATTTCTGAATCTGTCAATTCATATATTGTTTTTACCATTTCAGTATTATAATGTGGTTTTTGCTTTGTATTCATTTGACCAAATTACCAATTTGTCAAGTTGCTTTGATTTTTTTTCTGTCAAAGCTTCATTATATGCAAAGATGTAAAGATGTTACCGCCAGTGCGTAAGGATGTTGCCTGGTTTAGTGTTTAGTGCTTTTATTGAAGTGTCACATGTGAGATGACTTTAATCCCTGTTCTATTTCTATCAGGTGAAGGGAAGCCTGATGAAACAGACACGTTGCTTGAGGTAGAAGTAGAGGAAGAGGAACGTAAAATAGCTCCCGGCACCTTAGCAACAGAGACCACCCCAGAAACAGTACCCGCGATAACAACAACAACAACCGCTCGCCCCACAACAACAACCCAGAGGACAACAACACCTAGCAGAACAATATACAGAGAGGAACGACCGGCCCCAACGATTGCACTAGTGCTGGACAACACCAGCAATAACTCATACATCGCAGGTACAATATTAACAATACAACACAGTTTGTACAAAAGCAGCACCAAAAACAATATCCTAAACTATAACCTATTGGTTTAAAAACGGTGTAAACTGGAATAAAATAATGCAAAGTAAATATAAAAACTTAAAACAGTGCCTACATTATTTTCAACCAAGCGAAATGGTTGAATCCTGGTGCATGTGTGTTGTTGGGCTGAAACTGTTGTTGTTTTGGCAGTTAAAGAGCACAGCTGTGAAGGGACGCTGGCGTCTGTGGATCTGCCGGTCAAACATCACAGCTACGGCAGGAACGAGGGCGCATGGATGAAGGATCCCACCGCCAGAGACTCCAAAATCTACGTCACCAACTATTACTACGGCAACAACCTCGTAGAGTTCCGGAACTTAGACAACTTTAAACAGGGTGTGTAAAATAATTCTGTTCTTTAGAGACATACAATGCATACATGTTTTGCTGAGTGAATGTGTGTGTGTGTGTCCCTGGAACAAAAGAAAGAACTTGGAAGTGTAACAGTTGATTTTAGTGTTCGTTTCTGTAAGTGTGTGTGTGTGTGTGTGCCTGTTTAGACTGGTATTAATAGATTTCTAAAAACATTTCCTGTTAAGACAGAGCCAGGGGAGTCATACACTGAATTTTTTTCAGGCAGCATCAGTGGCAGTCTTGGCTGACGTCGCAAGATATGTGAGATAACTAAAGGGGATTAAAACTTTAACCACTTTAAGTTTCGTTGCAATTTTGCTCATTTCAGCTGCATATAGACAGAGCCTGATAAAAAAAAATCTGATATCAGATTTATTATTATAATAATTGTATCATTTGTCTTTTTTTTTTATAAATGCATAAATAAATAACATTTTTTATTATTATTATTATTAATGACTATGACTATCTAGACAAATAGCTTTCCTTTTTAATCTACAATCAACGTTTCACAGATTTCCCCCCAGTTTCACAGGCAAGGCTTAAACCTAGTCTCAGACTAAACTGCATGTTTGAGCTGAACTGAATGCAACTTGCACTGCTGTGAGTATGTAAGGCATACTGCTGCTGCACGAATAGCATATCAATTACTCATCGCAGATCTATACAGGTGGAGCTGGGGAAGGTGGAGGGTTTTAGAGGGACTCTGAAAGCGTGCTGCAAACTCCTATAATGAATTAATGAATGCTAACCAGCCATTTAAATGTTGAGCAGCAAGCATTAGTTTGCGTCAAGGACCCATCAGCATACACTACCTAGAGTTTCATGACAGAACTTGGCATTAATGAAACAAGTAAAGTATTTTCATTGAATCATTATTTCAAACCGATTTTTCTTTTTAATAATTTAATTAAACATTTTAAGTAGACTGCAACAATTAACATTTTGTCAGAACCTCTAGTAAATTACAATCATTTGATTTAGTTGTCTGTTCAGAATCGTGGCAGAATTGTGATCTCTGTTTGAAAAAAAAAAGGATTTTATCCAGAATCGTGAAGCATAGCTTTAACGTTTGGTCATTATTATCGTCGTTCTGCACATTTTCACAGGCGAAATCTAGTTATTTCAGTTGGAATCCATGCGACTGGGAATTTCGCTTAAGGGCTAATCATTTTCGCAGATTTCGCAATGAGTTTCAACTGGTCACATGAATTTGGCACTTTGGTCAACAAAAAGTAGCTTGGCTTGAAAGTGACCTGTCTGAGCTGTGCTTTATATATCTCTATTATATATAATGGAACTTTATGGCCGTGAAATTTCACTATTGTGACATTTACGCCAAAAATTTAGCAACATTTTACCCGCTTTCCTCTCTTTTTTCCTACAGGCCGTTGGAGCAACCTGTTCAAGCTCCCTTATAACTGGATCGGAACGGGTCATGTTGTGTACAGAGGAGGGTTTTACTATAATCGTGCCTTCACGAAGAACATCATCAAATACAATCTCAAGCAACGGTACGTAGCCGCCTGGGCTCAGCTTCACGATGTCGTCTATGAAGACACCACACCTTGGAAGTGGAAAGGCCACTCTGATATCGACTTCGCCGTGGATGAGAATGGACTTTGGGTAATTTACCCGTCTGTTGACGATGACTACGGACAGGCCGACGTCATTGTAGTCAGTAAACTAGATCCCAATGACCTGTCGGTCAAAAAGGAGACCACTTGGAGGACGAGACTGAGGCTAAATTCATTCGGGAACTGCTTCATAATATGCGGCGTCCTGTACGCAGTGGACATTTACAATCAGAGGGAAGGGGAGGTTTCGTATGCTTTCGACACGCTTACAGGGGCCGAGGCGTCTCCGCGTTTACCTTTCATTAACGAATACGGGTTCACCACACAACTCGATTACAACCCTAAAGAGAAGATTCTGTACGCCTGGGACAATGGACACCAGCTCACCTACAACATCAACTTTGTAGAGCAGGAAAAGAAATGAAATCAGACTTTATCAATGCCACCTACTCTACACTGCAGCGAAGCAAAAGGCACTTTTTGTGTATCTGATCACGACTGCCTCACTGGTTCCACTGACAAACGCCCTCATGAAATGGTTCATCACGTCCTAATGAACTTTTAATGGACATTTGTTCAAGATTATTATTACATAATTTAGAAGTTTAGAAGTTGTGTGCTTCTGTACAGTTCTTGAATTCACTGCCAGTTTCTCTTTCACATGATTCACGTTAACATTCCCAATGCACTGAACACCATGGAGTGAAGCGTCAAGCTATACTCGTAGTGTTGAGCATTGTATCTCTGACCCGTTTTGAAGTGCAACAAATGGTTACCACACAATTACACATAGCTTAAAATCAACCAATTTCAACTTTGATCCCACATGCCACTGATCTTTCAAAGCATGATCATTGGACAATTCGCATGACGTTCCTGCTTTACCTAACAATTGTAAAGATTTACCCGTAAAAATTGGCCTTCCGTGCCAGGACAGAACTTTGCAGGTAAAGTTTTTCAGTCACACAGTTAACTTGTCCTTAAGTGCACTGAAGTCCTAATGGGATTCATGTGAAAGGTTCTAAAGAGCTTTCCATTTCAGCTTATAGAACTTTGAATTGATTTTTTTTTAAATATCTATTAAAAAATGTTTACATAATTTACACTGTTCTAACCAGGAATGCCGCAATACAGCGACAAACAATAACAAGCATGTTCTGTATATGGTAAAATTTGATACATTTAATTTTTAATGTATACAAGTATAATAATGAATAATAAAAAATAAAATAATTTTTAAGTAATAAAATGTAAGTTATGCAAGTTTTTAATCACTCTTTTTTTTACTTTTTGTCTAGTAAAAATCAAAAAATCCTCAACTTGAGAAACAACAATGCATAAAATAAAACTTTTTTTCATGGATTGCATCTTTAATACCAGTGTATTTCGTCTCGTCACTAACAAATTTAAGTATAAAATGTAAAAGACATTCATGTTTAGAATATACTTCTCAAGTAAATTGATGTTAAAATTATTGTTAGATTTTAAAGCATTTATTAAGAAAAGGATTTTGAGCAGCAGACACCTATCCTTTGCATTTCATTGGTCCAAAATCCTGCTCACATCGGACAAAGGTCTCGTATCGCTCCTGGTTAGGACACGTGTAAACCGTTAAGTTAAGAGTTACGTGACATGCTCCTCTTTACTATAAATAAAAGCTTACATGTCATGTCAACTATACCAACAACGTAACGCAACCACCAATCTTTCATGTACCTATAATGATATTCTATAAACATAACAAGCATTCAAGACACACCTGCAGGAAACTTGGTGCTTGTTTTCACATCAAGAATGTGCCAGAAAATTGTCTTCCATGCAGTGTTTCGACCAATATAGCCTCAGTGGACTGGTATAGCACAGCATCATAATGGAGAAAGAATGCGTTGTGTGCTAATGAGAGCGTATGATTATGTTTGTGAGTCTCTCTAATGACTGGGCAGGGTTACGTATGGAATGTTTAAACAGACTGGTCGTGCGAGCACAGCCTCTGTGATGCATGGGTACAGATACATATGTCATGTATAAACAGTTTAACAGTGTTTAGAATGTTGTAGTTTTTGTGGTTTTAAAGCGGTGTCTTGTCCTCGTGACCACTGTAAATAGCAGAATATTTTGTCTTGACTGAGTTTTAGAAACACAATCTCCCCAAGGGGAAGAGATTTCTGAGACTGTCAATGCAGCATGTCTGATTTTAATAAACTCTATTTGGATTTTGTTAAATGTGCAGTTGGAGTTGTAAGATATATTTCTAAACATATTAAAAAGACTGCTTGGATGTTAGTGGGAGTAGTTTGTGGGTTTTGTTAAGAAAGCCTTGAAGGCCATTAAAATGTAAATGGTCCCTATTTGTCTTCTTGATGCGTGTTAGTCCTATTATGAATGATTAATCTGTGCATTTTTTTGTAATCTTTAATCAAAATGTAACTTACTCTTCTTGTGATATGACTTGATATCCAATGCAATGATCAGGTTTCACAATCCAGTCGATGGGAAATGGGTCAAATGTTGCAGCCGATGGATTAAATCGTTTTTAAAAAAAAAAAATTTCACTCAGAAATATGTCACAATATGGCGTTGCAACTTTCATTTCATGCTGACTTGACAACAAAAAAATTGACAGGCTTTATAATATTTAACAGTAGCTTGTGGCAGTGCAGGCTGTCACATTTTTGATACGGTGTAAATAATTCTCCATTATGATGATCAGCGTTCCCTTTGACTGGGAACTTGGATCTACTTCATTTCCTTCATAGAGCAATAATGTTTACTGGCAATAATTGGTTGCAAGGTTTCATAGTCAAAATGTAATTATAAATATAATTGAATGACTTATATTTAACACATTTTTTTAATTTAAATAACACAATTATGGTCTAACTTTTATTAATGCTGCAATGCACGCTGGGAACCCAAGCACCAGCATACTACTGTGAAAATCACAGTATTACAGTTAATCTGTAAATATACAAAAGATCACTGTAGAGCAAACACAGATACTCACTGTGATTCTACAGATCAGTGCTGTTACATCAGTCATTTCCTGAGCCTGTTCACTCTGAACACACGCTATACTGTGTGCATTTAGTACAACTACTACTGCTTTGAAAATTACTCTGAAAGGACTATACACAGTTGTTTGCATTAAGGATATAACTGAATTCAAAGGGTGTGTTTTATCAGACTTTGTTTTCAGCTAAGTTCAGTTGCTGCATGCTTTAAATAATTTAATTTACAAGTTATTTCAACTCTTGAGTTGTTGAATCTATAACTTAAAATTGAAGTTTAAATTGGTTAAAGGTACACTATGTAACTTTTGGCCCTGTAGCATTTCGCGGAAGAACATTGTTTTGGTCTTGCTTTGGCTCTGCGTGACTCTGTGGATATATACTGTATATGTATATGTTTATCCTGCTGCTCATAAAACATGCACTACTAGGCTTAAGAGATATAAGATGGAAAGGATCTCAAGCTGACTAGCTGAAGATGTTACTATAGGTCTTTACCCATTATATGTACTTCCTTGAAAATAAATTCCAGCACAACAACAACCCAAAATGAAATGACCCTTCAAAATAGATATAATACTTTACAATGAACTCTGTTAGAGAGCTACATATGACAGGATCTGTTCAATAAAATACATTACTCACTTGTTGAGTAATAAAAACACCATCTCCTCGTCGCTTTTACAACAATCTCCGAAAAGCCAAGCCAATGTTGCTTCTTGTTTTATTACGAGCGTTTTCTTTTCGAGTGATTCCCCGGAGGTTGGAGATTTAGCATGGTCCATGTCAACCTTTCTCGCTTGTTGTGAAAACTAAACTATGTTACTCCCACAACATACACGTGTCAAAGTCACCGGAGCAACTTCTCTCTATTTACTGATATGAAAAGATACGCAGGCGAGTGAAATATGTGCTCAATTTCCCATGAAAATCAGGGTAATGATGATGTATTGGATCATTATTTTAATTTTAAAGTAGCCTAATAGATGATTTATAGTAATAGAAATTGAGTTGTCATGACTTATACTTTTTTTACAGTGCAAAGTGCTGGAAAAAATAGGTCCAGCTAGATTAAGTGGTTAGTTCACCCAAAGATTAACATTCTGTCATTAATTACTCACCCTCATGTCGTTTCCTGCAACGTAATCACAACTTTCAAGGCCCAAGATAGTAAAGACATCGTTAAAATAGGCTGTGTGACTACAGTGGTTCATTCAACCTAATTGTTATGAAGCGACGAGAATAATTTTTGCGTGCAAAAAAACAACAAAAATAATAACTTTATTCAACAATTTTTTCTCTTCTGTCAGTCTCTGATGCTGTTCACGTAAGCACCACGACACTTGCGTGTGATGCTGACGCAGATTCCGGCCAATACTGCGGCAGCATTCAGCCGTAGAACCCGGAAGCGCTGCACTGTGTTTCCTACGTGAACAGTGTCAGAGACTGACACGGAAGAGAAGCAATTGTTGAATAAAGTCTTTTTTTTTTTTTTGCACAAAAAGTATTCTTGTCGCTTCACAACATTAAGGTTTAACCACTGTAGTCACACGGACTATTTTAACAATGTCTTTATACCTTTTTGGGCCTTGAAAGTGGTTATCACGTTGCAGTCTATATGGGGTCAGAAAGCTCTCGGATTTCATCAAAAGTATCTTAATTTGTGTTCCGAAGATGAACAAAGGTGTTACGGGTTCAGAACAACATGACGTTGAGTACAGACTATCCCTTTAAGGAACACGGTAACTGGTTTGTTGTTGGTTCGTGGTGGTCTACCAGGCCTAGCTTGACTCACCAGCTCCAGCAGTGGATGTTCTGCTGACACATAAATTCAGGGCATATATGTGTTTGTGCATTTGTTAAGGCTTCAGAGGTTTCAGGGATTAAAAGTGAGCCCCAGATTATAGAACAGAGGAAGCTCGCTCTCATTATCTGGCATCTCATCCTGTGGTATTTTAGGCTGGGGCAGCAGGGGTTAGTTAGCTAAAGTCCTCCAAATGTGCTCCTACACACAGACACCAAAGTGTCATATGTTGTAATTTAATGTCCAAAAGCAACAATCCCTCTGAGGCTTCCTAGGGTTAAGTGCTGCAGTCAAGGGCACCTTTGATACATGAGTTTTGTGATTGTTATTATGGTTCATCCTCATTCAAGACTGAATGTACAATGTTCATGTAAAAGGGTGAAAAGGAAAGAGTGTCAGTAGTGTCAGAATTAATCGATTAAAAGATACCTTTGACAAGTACAATCAAGTACACAATGTTTATTCAAATCTGCAGTGACGCTGCTGCTTAGCCAACAAGTTTGTTTTCACAAACAATCTTTTAGACCACACAGCATCACTATTACTGTGTTACAATAATTCAAATGATCACAGAAGTAGCTACTGGGATAAAAGTTTACAGTTCGGATATAAACACTGATGTCTATGATTGTGATCAAAAGTAATTTGACATTTCAAATAAGGATTGTATGAATTACATCGTTACACCAGTAGGTGGCGACAAGTAGGCCTAATTGTTATAAAAGGCATTTGTCATTAAATATTTCATTCAAGAGATTTGTTAAAAAAAACACTGATTCATCCAGAAATTAAAGTCCTTATGAGTGATTCATTGGATCATTCGTTCAAACCGATAAAATAATTCAGCTTTTCTCACGATTGTGAGTTCATGGGTATGTGTACATGACAACGATGTAGCTAATAAAGACAGAAAAGTTAATGCACATTCACATGCACATGACGTCACCCTTTTTACAAATTTGCGTTTTTGTATTTTACACGACAGTAACATTTTCCAAAATACAATATATTATATATTTAGTGTAAATGACGTTGTCAGATTTATCCTTAGAGAATTCATTGTGACAATGTGCACAAACCAAGCAAAACACAATGAAATGAGCAAATAAAATAAAAATATACAGTGAACTATTTCACTTTCAGTGAACAGTGAACAGTTTTTCTTAGTGTGAACATTTTTAAAACAAAAAACAAAACAAAGAACCGTTTTCCCACTATTAAGAACCTTGTGTGCAAAGGTTGAATGTAAAAGGTTCTTCAAGGAACCATATGTGAATAAAGACCCTTTATTTTTAAGAGTGACTTCAGGTCTCCAGTGGAGAGAATATGTGTGTTTCTTTTTAAGAAGAATCTGAGGGTTTTTTGCTCTCAGCTGACCTTGGCTATTCAGTCAACAGAAAATACTTTTCTGCAAATATCACGCGTCTGTCTATATCACAGCTCAAACACTCACACACAGTCCTTCAGAAACAGATAAGAGAGACTCAGAAACAACACAACAGAGTCTTTCATTCTTCGACTGGAACTGGAGGCGAGGAAATATCTGCACATGGACAACACACACATACACGTTGGGTTTTCATGGTTTATGAGGCCTTTCCATATAAACAAATATATATTTTAATGTACAAACTGTGTACTCTGTCCCCTACCCCTAAACCTACCCATCAGAAAACTTTTAGCATTTTTTACCTTTTCAAAAAACATCACTTATTATGATTTATAAGCTGTTTTCTTTCATGTGGACCAAAATTGTCCCGAAGGGACAAGCATTTTAGATTTCGCAATACTTGTGTGGACATTCTGTCCCCATAACGTAGGGTTTTCCTGAACCACACACACGCACACGCGCGTGTTGTTGTGAGTGTCAGGGTGGGTCACCACTGTCTCAGGAAAACTTTTATTAATAATAGACAGTAATTATGAGGATGCCATCTGCCATTTGAATATGGGGGGAGCAACTAAAGCAAATGTATTTAAGGGGAAAAAAATTATTTAATTTGATTTTTTTTAATAAGGTCTCAGTGCCAGTAAATAGTCTGTGATCTCAGAGAAAATACTTCTCTTTATCTCTCACACAAACACATGTGCCACCACACATGTATACATCTGGATTTATTAAAAGCAAATACTTGTACAGTTTACTTGCCTAATATTCAACACAGAAAGTGCCTGAACACATTCCAGCCCTGTAAGAAAGTGATTCACTCTTTTTTCCCTGTAAAATAAATAGGCTAAATTTCATCTCCTTTCACCCATCTTTACTCTCAACGGGCTTGGTGTCTTGAAATCAATGACAAGGCTTGATGGTTTCTCCATAAGAAATCAATTTGACAAATTTTTGCACAGAGATCGATGGCTCAGATCTGTGGTAGGAAGCGCATAAAAGATTCAAAGTGAGAGTGGATGGTGTGTGCATTTGTGTTAGATCTTCAGTCGGATTTCATCATTATTGATGTACGGCAGAGCTTTCTTTGTTTCAATAATCAGCTCTGACCCTTTCAATTGCTTAAGACGAAAGATGAAAGCATTAATAATAATAATAATAATAATAATACATTTTATTTATAATGCGCTTTTCTAAAACCCAAAGCGCTACAGACAATAAAACAAGTAAAATACATAAGTAAAAGAGTAATACAAAGTAATCATTACAGTACAACACAGTAGAATACTAATAACAGTCTATGTAAGCAATTTTAAAAAGATGTGTTTTTAAGAACTTCTTGAAACTGGATAATTCAGAAACTTAAGCAGCAAATAAATACAATAACAACACAGCATGAATGTTATTGTATTAGAAAACAAAATATCAAAAATATCATTTTTAAAAGAGCAGCATTAAGCAATAAATAAAGATAAAGAACAACAAATGTCAGTTTATGTGAAAACAAAATATCAAACTATTTAATTTTTAAGATAGCACTAGCAATAAAAGATAAACAAAAAATATTAAAATAAACGACAACAAAGCATGAATGCCATTGTATTATAAAACAACTTATCAAAATATACATTTTTAAGATAGAACTAGCAAACTAAGCAATGAAACTTTAAATTAATGTCATTTTATGAGAAAAAAAATATTAAACTACTTAATTTTTAGGATGGCACTATAACAAACTTTAAGCAATAAATAAATAAATAACAAAAAAAGCATTAATGTCATTCTATTATAAAACAAAATGCCAATCTATTGATTTTTTAAGATATTGGCAATAAAAATATACAAAATAAATAATGAAATAAATAATGTTAGGTTTTGAATAAAGCAATAAACGTACTTTTCAAAATGGCGATCAAAAGTATATTGTCATGCATGCACTGTACCCAGTCTTGGCTCCGCCTCTTTAATGAAGCTGAGTATTAGCCCCTCCCCTCAATGACATGCCACCTTTACAGACCTCCAGGGAACCCTGCATCCATTTAATATATTAATCCCTCGCTCAATATAGAGTCATAAAATGAGACTCAGTTCACTTGTGTTACATTTCCACACCAACCAGTAGGCCTACAGATCTCCAGCTGCATTATCATTATTACTCACTGAAACGCCGGTCAGCACCTCCACCCCGGTCATCCATTAGCTGATGAAGGAATGACACCAGCTTATGATGGTATGAAGGGCTACAAAATCTCAGTGAGTGAGACTATCCATGAAATCCTTAGACAGTGCAGTGAGTGGCTGTTTGTTTACAGTATTTCTGGTCCAGGTTTATTGTGGGATGCTAGACCTCACTGTAAAATGCATAAACACAAACTCCATAACCGCAGGTTAGGTCATAAACAGACAGATGGTAAACTTAGTGGTCCTCACAATACTAAAAACCTCACAATACTCTGCAGTATTAGAGCAAAACTGTTCATTTGCCTGTAGAAATAAAACTATGGAGGAAAATAGATTGTGTAGGTAGAGCAGTAAACTATATGAAGTGCAGTTTTTATGTTAAAATATGCCTACATTCCCCTATCCTTGAGTATTAAACTTCAGTGTGTATTTCTACCCATACTGTATTTGCTAGGCATGAATGAAACCAAAAATCATGCAGTTTTAGGAAAAGATTTTTTTGTGTGTTTGTGGAGTGATCAGACTTTGGATCTCCGAAAAATCAATCAATAAATGTTGCAAACTAAATTAACATTGGTCAAGCCTAAATTGCATATATAAGGAAGGAATGTTAATAGTTAATATATTAAGTGAGGCTTGAGATGATGAAAATCCCAAAAGTAACAATTCTCTCATTATTTTCTCATGAACTAATTTTTTACTCTTAGGTTGTCCCAAAAGAGCCTTAGACTGCCCGTATTTCAAAGCATGCAATATTATTTTGCAAAGTGAAAAATATATATTTTTTTATAAATCGCAGAAAATGTCAGCAACATGCTTCAAGCTACAACAGGGGAAAAAAGACCATTGTTATTGACATTCCAGCATGTTTCTGCATTGAAAACAATCTAGACAACACTTGCACCAGCTTCAAACCGCACACAACACACAAAGGGAACAAAACTTCAGAGAATATAAAGCCTTCATCTTCACCAGTTCATGAGCTGTTCATTAACTGTTTATTGTCTGTTTAATGGGTTTTATTAACTGTTTATTTAATGTTTACTGGATGTCCCTGGGCAATGTGCTGCGGGTACTGTCACTTTCTTTACTGTTGTGTTTTCTTTCTGTATCCCTTTCTCCCTCGCTGACTTTCCTTTTATCTCCCGATCACATTCCCGTGTCCTTCATTTCTCACTCGATATCTCACTCGTTTAATCTTGCTCGGGCCGTGGCTTGTTAAAGGCTACGTGATTAATTAGCTCGTGTCACGCTCTGTTCTTTGTTACGCGGGAACAAAGAGCTCTTTACGTCGTAGATCAATGCATTCCCTCTTTCAAACGCCACACATTTACACGCATTCTCTATCTCTCCTTCCAACTCAACACAGGCTTGAGGAGAAAATGCCAAATGCACAAACGTAAAATTGTCACTGACTTTTAATACACACTAGCATACATGCACATTGGCATAGATCCCTGGCTTTGCTTTATGTAGCTGACACACACACACACACACACATATGAGTAGGCCTAATAACTCAAATAAAATGGCACTTTATATCATAAATATCTAATCAAAATGTTGGCTTAAGCAAGATAAATTGTGTGTTTCTGGATGCTGGTGATTTTCCCTCATGTGTGCCAGCTGTTGTCCCCAGAGTTAGAGGTTGTGCCCTGTAAACACTACAGAAACACTCAAGGCTTTGCTGGTTAACACAACCCTGTCAGCCCCTTTTGGTATCTAAAGTTCTTTTTTTGTGTGTGCTAATTGACAAACTGGATAGTTGGTGTGTTCAAGTCCTCCTGGGAAGTTCGTATTTACGAGTTGGGAAGTCGTGTTTACAATGGTTCAAGCTTTCATCAGAGCAAGATGGCGTGTACCTTTCTTAATTAACTACACAAAAATACAGCAAGGTTTTTTTAATGCAACTTCTTGAAAACGAAGAACAAAGAATCGGCCAATTGACCCACCAATTGACTTTCCTGAGGTAAATGAAAGGTCACATGACATGACGTATGTCGTTTCTGCGAAATAAAACACCGGCTGTGTCCGAAATCGCCCCCTATACCCTTAAATAGGGCAATATTTGAAGGGACAGCCATTTGTAGTGGTGTCCAAAACCTTATGAAGGTGAACATTATGAAGTGCACTCATTCAATCCCATAATACACAGCAATAACGAGTGTACAACCGATGTACGCTCTACGGCTAGAATACCCATAATGCACTGGGTCATGCCGAATGAATCCCCGGACGGCCAGAAGATGGCGCCGGCAGCTGGATCATCGATCCATTCATTTTCCAAACCGCTGATCCAATGTGGATACAACGTAATATCATACAGGTCTAAATTTCTTCTTTTTGATTGTTATTTAATAGTTATTAAACATGGTTTACACATGCTAATTTCCATGACAGAATGTCACTTTGTGACATTTTTATTACTAATGGTAATGCAATGTTGTAAAGAAACACTCTGCGCCTATAGACTGAACACAATCGGTCTGCACATGACGTAACTATTTTCACAAATTCAGACAATAATGGTATCGCTTTCAAAAACACCCCAAAAACAACATTGTCGTGTAAACGAACGGCTAAAACACATAAAAAGTAGTCCATTTTTAGTTAAAACGGTGTCATGTAAATGGCCCCTGAGGGTTTTTAAAAGCTTCCCCATAACCTGTATAACCTGTGATCACTATGTAGTCAAACCCGGCACATCATTTAACCTTTTTTAGATTGTTGGACGCAAACTGCTTCAGAAGATGGGAAAAAGCCAGAGATATAATTAGAAATGTGCAAGTGGCACATTTTAAGCACCTTATATACAGTGCTGTCTAAATAAAGCATGTGATCAGGCTCTTACCAATGATCTCAATATCTAGATCTCTAATTTAAAGGCGTCTGGTTCCATTGGAAATCATGATTTTTAGACTGATTTTAAAAGTTTCATGACTCTTAATATGGTGTACAAGAATTTCCTTCAGAGAGATCTCAACTCATTATTCCCAGATGATTTGAATCGCAAATCAAAAGTCCAAAAACATGATCTATGGCAATTTGATCTGTATCTGAGTTAGGTCCAAAATCATTAGATCCAAAACTAGTATGTCGATTTTTTTACTCATTGAGTGGGATAATATAATAAATTGTTAAAACATCTAATTATATTGTTATCTTTCTATAAATATTACCCAGTAAAATCTTTTAGCCTATAGCCAGCAAAGGTAAGCAAAATAAACAAGAGAAACATTAATAAAGGCTACAACATGCACATGGCAAGTCAGGTTATATTATACTTTTGTAATTATTATAAATGTGAGTTTTGCAGCAACACCACTCAACACATTTTCCTGAGCAGTGAATGAATAATCAGAGAATGGAACGGGGTTGATAAGAGAGGCAGAAAGGCTGCAGGAAAAGCAGCCGAAGTTGGAGTGAGCGGATGAGAGTGAGGAGTTATTTCCGCTGCAGATGATTCCTGTTACTGCATTTCTGCATTGCCTGGAGGCCATCTGCTGCTCTTTACATTCACAACGCAAAAAGAACCTCTTTATATTTTATCACTTCCTGCTTCACAGGAAATTAACATACTTGATTGACAACTTGATGGACAATTTCTTTAATCAATATGAAGGGGTCATTTAATTTCCTGAACCAAAGGCACACACACACACGCACGCACGCAAACACACACACACACACACACACACACACACACACACACACACACACACACACACACACACACACACACACACACACACACACACCAGCCATGAAGCTGCTGAACACATGTACACCAGGCAGACACACAACTAAAGATTTATCATAACCATATCTTCTGATGTACACATACAGAAAATGTTAAGCCAGTGCTATTGACACACTTTCCTCTGCCTCTTTTACTGACCTATAAGTTTTTTTCTGAGCAAAGAGTTGGATGGTGCCAAGTTGATAGAGGTTGAGGTTCAGTTGATAGAGCACCAATTAAATTGACCCTTCGTTGGCAGTCTAGGGCAGATGCTTGATTCATTTAATGGAGCAAAGATCAACATTCATTGGACAACAATTGTCTGGACGTTGAGTCAACTGTGAGTCAATGAACGCTGTTTGCATGGGGAAAGCGATCTGGGCTGCGTTTCCCAAAAGCATTGGATTTTCAATCCTGGAAGCTCAGCTTCTGGGATTCTTAGATGGGCGGGGCTTTGTAACCAACAGCCAATAACAATGCAACAATGATGTATGTTTTTTAGAGATACAGATGCAGCTGAAGTCAGATGTAACATTTAGTTTAGCGTTCATTATATTGTCTTTGGTTTACATATATAGGCCTGGAGTAACAGCTGCTGAAAATTCAGCTTTATTCCATCACAGGAATAAATTATATTTTAAAATACATTAAAACAGAAAACAGTCATTTAAATTTTACAGTATTACTGGTTACTTGTATTTTTGATCCAATAAATACAGCCTTTTCAAAAGCATAATTTATTTCAATAGCGTGTGTGTGTGTGTGTGTGTGTGTGTTTGTGTGTGTGTTTGTGTGTGTGTTTGTGTGTGTGTTTGTGTGTGTGCTTGTGTGTGTGCGCACATGTAGATATAGCATTGTGGAGCATGTTTGGAATTCTAAGGCCTGAACTCAGTCTAAATTTCCTTGATATTTTGCCATATAACTGTGGCGAACAGGACGGCCGAGGGGCGTGAGAGAACGGCGCGAGGCCGGTGGTGCGATTGCTAATGAGCAACACCTGTGAAGCACACCGGTTCCGCTCCTCCGTGAGAGATGCGAGACCGGTGTGCTTCACAGGTGTTGCTCATTAGCAATCGCACCACCGGCCTCGCGCCGTTCTCTCACGCCCCTCGGCCGTCCTGTTCGCCACAATAACATAACCATAAAAAACAGTTTGCTCTGTTTACTCTATAGTCATGTATCCATGAAACACACACCTGATTCTGGGACCTGTCTTGGCTTTTGTTTTCGACATGGGTGTGTTTTGCTGGCGTTTGAGCATTATGTATGTGTTTATGCGAGTGGGTTTGTAAAGTATGGCTACTCTAAACAACTTTAGATCAATCTACCAATTAGCTAATCACTGAAGAAAACCTTCTGTCAACAAAACTAATGAATTAGTCATGAGGCACATAGCGATTTTGGAAGGTTGTATATCATGCCAAGCTAAAAGGATTTGTCGATTTCCAGCACTCTAAATCAATTGCACATGCATGTCCTGGCCAAAATAATGACACTTTATTTAAGAAATGTGAGATCCTCCATTGTTTGTGGGGATTTCCAATGCTGCAAGTGTAGTGAGGGGAATTTCCTTCTCTGAAAGCTGGAGTAGTGTGTATTTATTTCCAGGCTTGATGTGTCAGCGCATTGGACTCCTTATTACGTGTTCATTCCAATAGCAAAAAAATTATGTCATCCAGTAAAGATACAGATATTGCAGAATGCACAATCTTATGTGATTTAAATTCATTAGAAAATAGTTTTTTTTTTTTTTTTGCAAGTTATATATTGCATTCAGTGCATTCCTTTTTAAACAAAAACGCTGTTTTGAAATGTGCCTATCCGGATAAATGAAGATATAGTCTGAGTATGGTCGTTTGTTTACACAACAATGGCGTTTTGGGTGCCTGAAAACGCAAAGTTCTGAAAACGGATTTCAAAGTGCAAGTTTCTGAAAACGGTCTCCGTGTAAACTACAAAAACGTGAATCTCTGAAGACGATGACATCATCATGCACATGCTTATTACGTGTTCAGTCTACAGTGTTTCATTCACATTTGCCTGGCAGCAGAATACAGGGTTTTTTTCAAGGAAAAAGCATATCGTTGTCGTGTAAACGTACCCATAATAAGAATTCACATTTTGAGGTGACGTGACATGCATCTGATTGGGGTCGGGTGAACCTGAAACCTGCCTTATTATGCATAGATTGAATAGTTCAGGCAACTTACTGACTAGTCCACATGAAAACATGTAGCTTTACACATTCATAACCAAAAGACACATGACCTGCTGTGTGTGTGTGTGTGTGTGTGTGTGTGTGTGTGTGTGTGTGTGTGTGTGTGTGTGTGTGTGTGTGTGAGAGAGAGAGAGATAAGGATCAGGTGATGATGGTCATTAACTCATAAACCTGCTGATTCTGAAGTCACAGGTCTTTCACCTGATGCCCTCCAGACAGACAGCATGCTGAGAAAGCATGAGCATGTAAATCAGCCAAGCTAACGTAGCACAATCATCAGTCTGACATACGCTTTATCCACACACGCACATACTGTAGTGTTTGCTTGGTAGATTTTAACTGGCACTTGAGTACTTTAAAGAACGTGGAACGTATTTTCTGGTTTTCCGCAAGGCCGTCAACCTTTGTGTAAGATCAAAGTGTATGCATCTATGAGCGAGAGAGAGCGAGAGAGAGGGTACTACTGTACAAACCACAAAAGACAACCATGCTCTCTTATCTACAGTGACTTACAGTGCATTCACGGCAGGGTAAGTCCTCATGGTGCAAACTGAGGTTAAGTGCCTCGCTCAAGCCACACAAACCGGTCCGCTGCAGAAAACACCTGCGGTCGATGCAATGTGCAATTAACCATATAACTGTGCATAATGCATATAACATCAAGAATTATATAAATGTCAAGGTAAAGTGGACTATATATTAGGTGCTGTTACTTTTAAATGTTTACTTTTTGTGTCAGTTTTCTAGTTTTAATTTTAAATGGCCGTATGGTTGACAAATTAATGTTAAAAGCACAAAACATAGATATGAGGTAAAAAAAAAAAAACTGAATGGTGCAAGATAGGCTAACTTACCAAGTGTAACCCCTCAACCCGGGTCCTACTCGCCCCGCTCTGTGCGGGCCTGGAACCCGGGTCTCTGGCGTGAGATTCAGGTGAGGTTTACTCGCACAGCGACTACTAGCTGGCCTCCATTACATGGTTCATGTCAATTGCACATATGCCAGCATGAACAGAACAATAAACACATTAACAATGAATAAACAACACATGGTGAAAACACAAGGTTAATTTAGTATTCTTTACATACTATGAAAGTATTTATTAATATTTTGAATATGCTTTTATTTTTATAATTTCAGTTTTCATTTTAGTTTGTTTTAGTAATTTTTCATATAATGTTTGTATTTTACTTTACCAAATTATCATTTTAGTTTTAGTAAACAATAACAACACTGACCCACACTACATTAAATATGGTTTCACTTGCTAGTATGAAGGGGTGGATTTACAGTCCCCTCCTCTCTTATTATATAATGAATATTGAATCATAGTTTTCTTAAATCTACTGCATCTATTCTGGTATTAATGTTACAGGAAATGTCTGTATTTAGTATCTGAAAGTGAGGGTCTTACCCATGTCAGGAATACAGTAACAGTGTCTATTCATTTAGCCCAGCTACTTGTTTGTAATTAATTAATTGGATCAGGCAATCAAATTAACCAAGAATTCTAGAGTTTGATGTTTTGTTCTTATTCATTTTTATTTTGCTGTTCTCACGATAGACATATAAAGACAACTGTCCCTGGTCATGAAGGTTAATAACGCACCACGTGCATTGTTGCGGTAATCCATTAAGTAACGCAAGATACGTAATCAGATTACTTTTTCAAGTAACTAGTAAAGTAATGCATTACTTTCAAAATTACAACAAAAAATCGGAGTTACTTTTTCAAATAAGCAACGCAAGTTACTTTGATTTCACATGTATTCACTGACACCTCTCCAGTCCCCAGTGTTGGGATTCAGCATTCATTCCTCAAAATGAATAAAAAAATGTGAATGCAAACTTACGCAAACCTAATTAAATATGTACAATTACACAAATATACTTTATGTATTTAATCATAATACGAATCAGCTTTTAGATAAACCTCATATTTGTTTCATGTTTGTGTTTTTGTTTTTATTTCCGATGATTGTTGAACTTTCTTCTCCTGCATTTGTTCGAAAGGTTTGTTTAAACTGCTTCTTCTACTGTACAGGCGTGAATTTGCATTTCCTTCAACCTGAGGCTTACTCATTTCACTTTGGGTGTGAAAGTATGGGCCTTAGAATATAACTGTTTTTTATAAATAAAAAAACAAAAAAAAAACAAGCCCAGCCCAAAAAAGTAACGCAACACATTATATTCCATAAACGGTTAGTTAGTCCATAACACAATTATTTAATTCTTAGGGAGTAATGCAATATTGTAACATTACTTTTAAGATTAATTGAGTTTCCTCAACACTGACCACGTTTACTAACACATGCATACTAAGCATTTGTATCTCATTAGGTTTTATGGTGAACGTGATTTCACCAAGTTTTACAGCATCGTTGGTCACTATATAAATGCGACAATGAATCATTAGAAGAAATGTATTCGTTTAGAAAAGGCTGCTCTGTGTGGATGTATTGTTCTGCTGAAGTAATGTGCTGGGACTCAACCTTGAAGGGAAAATATATTGCCTAGGCTTTATCTGGTGTGTTTGCAGGTTTTTTTTTATTTTAGGATGTTTGAGAAGCATGTGACCCTGCCAAGTGAACAGTCTCCAGGAGAATCAACAGCCACCCAGATGAGAAATGCCTTCGCGGGATTTATGACCCACCTGTGCCCCTTAGGATAGTTTCTTACAAATGATAAGAACACGTCACAGATAGGTATTTAAATAATCACATTTGTGAAAAGAACCAAAAACCACTCTCAGAACTGACTGAACTAACTGAACTTCAAATTTGACTGGACATCATTAAACAAAGTGATCTCTCTTTATGGGGACAAACAGTGTTCCCATGTAAATTGTCAGTTTTTCTATTCTGGATATATCATGTTATTTTTCATATTACACATGTTAAAGCTGTTTAAGAATCACATTCTTGGTCTCTGTCTTCCTTATATGCAGAAATAATAGAATAGTAATAAGAATAATGCAGAAATAGCAGTCCACAAAAACAAAGTGTGTAAACTGGTTCATGGGACACGGCTGACATTTTACCCCCACTGTGTTACTCTCTCACTCATTCTTCCAGTGAATTCTCCTCAAATGTTCCAGTCTTCAAAGGAATAGAAAGGTCAGAGATATTCTCCCAGACACACACACACACACACACACACACACAGAGCGAAAGACAGCACGCGTGTCAATCCCATTAACCTATAGACTTGCCTCTTAACCCATGGATTACAGAGGAATGTTCTTCATGCATACACACAACTCAACGGGGTTACAGAAAATCTAATCAAAGGTTTTAACAATCTTGAATGAAAATGGTTGGTGTAGCAGAAAGAGAAAAACGGACTCACATCTGTGGTCAGTACTGTGGAAAATGTTTCAGAAGGAAACAATTGCACCCAAGAGTCATGGAAGATAAACCAAATCATTGAATGGTTGTCATGGCATTCAACTGTAAATGCTGGAAGTTTCAGTCCATAGCAGTTACACCCACTAGGATGTGCTGTGGTTGAGACACGCTTTTGGACGACAGCAGGCCATGTGTGCAGGTGTCAGATTTATCTTCATACAGCAATGGATGAAAATCATTACAGGGATTTGGAAAGTGACTTAAGACTGTTAAGACAAGAAAAGCAATAGTTTGAATCAACTGATTATGAACGTGTAAACCGAATGAGGCTATTGTCAGAGATGTGTGTGCAAAACAAATGTATTTTTTAATGTAGGCAACTTGAAGGGATAGTTCACCCCAAAATTTTAATTCTTTCATTAATTACTCACCCTCTTGTTCAAAACCCCTAAGACATTAGTTCAACCTCAGAACAAAATTGAAGATATTTTTAATCAAATCTGAGCAATTTCTGTCCCCATATAAAAAAATAAAACACATTCTCACCTGTGAAAAGTTATTCCAATTCTTCAGGAATTTAAATCTCGGCGGTTCCACGAGACGCTGCGTAATGTTTGCATTGATTCTTACTATAAGAGACGACACACTGTTTTTATATTTTATATAAATGTTTTATATTCCAAACACATGCATATTTAACTTAATTTTTCATTGAGCATCACACTTTCTTTACCAATTCTCTATTCCACAGTCCAGGCAGACAGTTGTGAAAAAAACAAAAAACAAAAAAGCATGTGTTGTGTGTATGTGGTTTGGCTCACTGGAAGATGTTTATTGAATGAGATCATTATAATTAATATCAGTAGCAAGATCTCCTCAGCTTTCCTCCCTCATTTTTGTTTTACTCATCCACACGCCAATGGAGATCTACTGTATCTCGAAATTGTTTTTGTTTATTCGCCACTAGTGGAACCCAAAGAAACAATATATATATATATATATATATAGCTTATATATGCAAGTATTTATATTATATATATATATACACACACACACAGAGTTGTAATCAAAATGATTTAACCTCCATTGTAAATCAGGTTTATTGGCGAAAGTTACAGACTTTCAGCTGTTTGCAATGAACAAATCAAACAAAAGTAATTGAAATAGCTCAACACAACAAGTGTTTCCCTAAATTCAACTGAAAATGCAACTTTTAATGACTTCTGCAGTCTCAAAATTATTCAACCCCTTCATGGCAAGCATCTTTAGGATTAAGTCATACACTTTTGCTGTTATGACCTGCTGCAAACAAGATGACACCAGACACCAGCTTCTGGCAGCGTTTCTGAGAATTCTTACCTCATTCCGCAACCACCTTCTTCAAATCCCACCAGATATTCTTTATAGGGTTCAAGTCAGGTGACTGTGATGCCACTGTAGAATCTTCCAGAACTTCTTGAGGTATGCCTGGGATAATTCATTGTCCATTTGGAAGGTCCAATTGACGCATGACGTTTTCTCCTATTTCCTGATACTTCAATAAATCCATCTTGTCTTCCACAAGCTGCAGGTTTCCAGTGCCAGAGGATGCTGGATTGTTGATTAAGCAAGCCCCACCATGATTAACTGTAGACAGAGTGTTCTTTTCAGCATATGCTGCATTCTTCTTCCTCCAGACATACCGCTGATACATAGCACCGAAAAGTTCCAATTTTGCTTCATTAATAAACAAAGAACAAAATCCTAAAACTTCTTTGGCTTATTTATATGATTCTGAGCACTTTTCTTATGTTTCGGGGTCATTAGTGGTGTACGTCTTGGAGTTCTGGTATGCGTTTAGTATGTTTAGTATTGTACAAGCTGAAAGCCTGCTGCCACCCAGTCTTGCTGCAGGTCTTTTGCAGTTTTCTGAACCTGCCTTCTCAGAAATATGGTTGCAGCCGTTAACAGCTTCCTTTTTCTGCCCCGTCTGTTCCTTTAACTTTAAACTTGCAAACTATATGCGTCCAATGGTGTCTCTAAGAACATTAAGTGCCTTTGCTATCTATCTATTTGTATCCTGTTCCTTGTTTATGAAGGGCGATGATATCTTCTCTTAAATTTTTGGACCATTCTTTTCACTTAGCGATATTTCTAGCATGCAGTTAAACATGACACTCAACAAACTTAGCCAGTTGAGATACTTCATGTGTTCTAGCTCAAGGACACCTGGTGCAACGAATGAAGCCCTTAATTGGTTGCATGAGGTGTGCTTGAGACAACACCTGTTTTGCAGATGTGTGCTGTTGTGGGGGATTCTATTGTTCATTTCAAACAGCTGAAAGTCTGTCAATTTTGCCAATAAACCTGATTTGCAATGGGGGTTAAATAATTTCGATTTCAACTGTATGCATCTATATTTAAGTAGTGATTAAAATGCTGCAGTTCACAAAATTAGGGTCGTTAAGATTTTTTTAATGTAATATTTTTGAAAGAAGTGCCTTATGCTCACCTTTTATTTGTGTATAAACAGTAAAAGTACATGAAATATTGTTACAATAAAAATAATTGTTTTCTATGAATATATTTTAAAATGTAAATTATTCATGTGATGCAAAGCTGAATTTTCAGCATCATTACTTCAGTCTTCAGTGTCACATGATCCTTCAGAAATTCTATTATGCTGATTTGCTGCTCAATAAACATTTCTTATTATCAATAAGAAAAATATTGATTACTATTTCTTATTATTATCAATAATATAAATCAATATTTTTGTGAGAACCATGCATGATAGATTTTTTTCAGGATTTCTTGATAAATGAAAATTTCAAAAGAACAACATTTATCTAAAAAAGAAAATATTATAAATGTATTTACTGTCAATGCAGTTTCCTGAGAATGACCTGAGTGTCTATTTTGAGAACTAAAGGTTTAGGAAATGGAAGATTACAGGGAGAATCGGCTACAGTGCAAATCACAGGAAGAGGTCGTTATGATGTCATAAAGAATGGCCCAGAAAGGAGCAGAAATTCACTCAAATTGGCTCCCTTAGTTCTGGTCCCTTGTGCCAGCAGGTTGATAGGTTAATAGGCAGTGAATAGTATCTTGTTTTCTAATGGATGGTTTTAACGCTGACCTTGGCAGCTAATTATGCCGGTGAAATGTTCTGCCTTGGGCCCGCTCTAAATTGGAGTTACAGGAAAGATGTTGGATAGAATTACCGCCAACTGCATGACACCACAGGAAACAATTTAGAAGAGATGTTTCATGATTAAAGTTACATTAAAACATCTAATTTAAGACAATATAATCGGTAGACTTTTGAGACTTGTAAAATGTAATGTCCTGTTTATCTGGACAAACATTTGCATGCTTATTACTTTAAAGCCTTTGCATTTTTTTCCAACAAACAGACTCAGTAAACGCGTAATGAATTAAGCCACAAATCACTGACTTTATGCTTTTAAGCAAACACACACAAGATACATGCATGTGTGTGTTCATGTTCTCTCACACACACATCACTTTAAATTTCATCATTACTGTGAGTTCCATGTGTTTGAGGAGAATGAATGTCTGGGTAACATCAGAAGAACTGAATGTGTTAGAAATGTCAGGATGCATGGGTTTCCTGTACATCTGTCTGCCACTTGTGCTGGTGTTATAGGTTTACAACAAAGACATTCTTAATGATATTCAACAAAGACAGTTATACAGGTTAGAGTAAAGTGGTTGGAATTAGAATTAGCTGTATTTTGGATTGGCATTAGGATTGTGAAAAGGATGAAAGCGAATAGTATTACAAAACAAACAATATATTATTTTAACAATTCTATTTTAATTATATATATATATATATATAGCTTAATACCTGGCTAAACAAACCATCAAAAAAGCGTCAGGATCAGTGCTACATTCAGAAAGAGACAACAACAAGATAAACAGTAAGTGCACAGATCGGTAAGTGCACAATTTTTTTTAAGCATTTCAAAACCAAGAGTTAAGCTGTAAAAACAATTGTATTCGAGTTTAAATCACATCTGCTTCCAGTTTAATTTAAATTAATATTACACAATAATAATAAACACGAGTGTGCATTCTATCAGTCTGTCATGTTTTGTGTAAATCGCGCTGGTCGATGTATTTATACGGACATCTAGTGGCGAGGATGTAGCGTTACATAAGGAGAAAAGTGTTTACTTACATCCGTGATGAATTTACTATATGATTAAAAGGTGTTATTATTGTTTTATTTTACATTAACGACAATTAAAAATATTATTAAGTATTATATTAAAATTTTGCAAGAACCCTCTTTGAATAATTTTAATAATATTGTGCTGTTTCTCTTTATTTCCCTTAACACACTTGCCGATTAATCACTGCACATGTTAAACGTAGCCTATATTTAAATATGTTACAGTTTAAAAGTAAATGCACATTGTTCTTACACGAGGCATGTTCCCCCCATCATCGTCTATAATATTTTCTGTGCGTTTTAATTGCTGAATGAGCTTGTACATGTGCTCTTCAGCTCAGCCAAGCAAATGGTGCTTACTTGATTTCACCGCCAACTTCGTTTTCAACTCATCTCTGATAAATTTTGTAAAGCACCAAGTACAAGTAATGCTGCCAAAGTAAATGACACTGTCAAATAATCCACTTCTGTAAGTTATTTAACATGCTGTTAAGAAGCAAAAAGCTACTGAACAGTGTTTACTGTATATTTAAACAGTACATTAGGACAGAAAACAGATGGGAGTCTAAAATAAACATAAGGTCATACAGTTAATGACCTTAATGTGTTCTCCAAAGAATAGGCTAGTAGTTCCAAAAGATTTCAATATAGGGGGAAATATATATATAAATCTAAAAATAAATATATAAAACTATAAATATAATATATTTTATAAGCCTATAAAATTGGGGTTTGATTAATAATAATAATAATAATTCATTACATTTATATAGCGCTTTTCTCGGCACTCAAAGCGCTCTACATAGAAAGGGGAATCTCCTCAACTACCACCAATGTGCAGCATGGATGATGCGACGGCAGCCATATTGCGCCAGAACGCCCACCACACACCAGCTTACTGGTAGAGAGGAGACAGAGTGAGGAAGCCAATTGGTATATATATATATATATATATATATATATATATATGGGGATTATTAGGAGGCCATGATGGACAGAGGCCACTGGGCAAATTTGGCCAGGGTTACACCCCTACTCTTTCGAAAGACATCCTGGGATTTTTTGTGATCACAGAGAGTCAGGGCCTCGGTTTAATGTCTCATCCGAAGGACTTTAACAGTATAGTGTCCCAATTACTATACTGGGGCGTCAGGACCCACACAAACCACAGGGTGAGCACCCCCTGCTGGCCACACTAACACCTCTTCCAGCAGCAACCTGGTTTTCACAGGAGGTCTCCCATCCAGGTACTGACCAGCCTCAGCCCTGCTTAGCTTCAGTGGGCAACCAGTCTTGGGCTACAGGGTGTTATGGCTGCTGGCCAATTGATTGGGGTTAGGGTGTGGGTAGTCTATAGGTTTTATAATTACCTTAAAAAAAACATAAATTGTCTATGGTGTGTGTGTGTGTGTGTGTGTGTGTGTGTTATATCATCTGAATTCTGCATTCTGAGTCCTGTGAATGGAATGTTACTGTTTGGTCTTCAAATAAAACCTTTATCACTCTGGAGTCTGGACAGATGGTGATTAAATGTGTCTGTTTTTTTTTTTCAGATCAAGGTTGTGAGAAAACAAGCACATGAACCAAGACAATAGCACTATATTTACCAAGTTGGTAGTAATAGTTAGTCTCGCGTAGCCCGACCTTCAGACTGACGTTCAGCCAACGGTCCGTGAGCCGCACTTGAACCTGACGCACAACATAATGACGTTTTTTTATGCTTAAAATACACAAGTAATAACAGATAACGCCCAGCCCTGTTTATTTGAACCGCGAGAGGCGTCAAGTGCCATCATTACGTTGTGCGTCAAGTTCAAATTCAAGTGCGTCAACTCTTCTGAAGTAAGTTGATGCGTACGGCCGTCTGCAATAAAGTTGAAAATATGGATATTTTTCTTACACGAACGCATCGCTTCACTTCAGAAGACCTTTATTAACCCCTGCAGATCCGTGTCAAGCACTAATCATGAGCTTTAAAGGACAACTCCGGCACAGAATGAACCTTTGGTCTAATTACACATACATAGTCAACCGTTCTCTGAGATTTGTTTTCATGATTATCGAATGTAAAGAGTTTTATCTCTAAAAACTGTTTAGCTTACAACGTTATATAGGGCCTAGAGTAATGAAAATAAAAATCGCTAGTTAATACCACTAACAAGGCTCAAAATAGCCCAACACTAACACGGTAGCATAAATGAGGGTCCCTACATGCAAACCGAAGCATTGAGAACGTTGTAAGTGTACAGACAGTTTAATAAGAAGATATTTTATAAAGACAGTCCACTTCGCATATACAGGCAGGAGCCATCTTAAAACAGTCTCGACCAGTCGAATCATGAACGGCGAGCATTTATCACTATTGTGCAGAGGAAGTCTGTGAAAACTTTCCGGATTGTAGCGTTTCATTTTCTTATCGCAGCCGGGAAAAGCACAAACACTGTTCGCTCACCTTATCACAACTTCTGGCTCGTTCACATCTCACCAGCACACTTGGCTCGGTGTTCATGATTCGACTGGTCGAGACTGTTTTCCAAAGATGGCTCCTGCAAGCGAAGTGGACTGTCTTTGTAAAATGTCTTCTTATTAAACTGTCTGTACACTTACAACGTTCTCAATGCTTCGGTTTGCATAGGGACCCTCATTTATGCAACAGTGTTAGTGTTGGGCTATTTTGAGCCTTGTTAGTGGTATTAACTAGCGATTTTTATTTTCATTACTCTATGCCCTATATACAAGCATTATAAGCTAAACAGTTTTTAGAGATAAAACTCTTTACATTCGATAATCATGAAAATAAATCTCAGAGAACGGATGACAATGTACCAATGTGTAATTAGACCAAAGGTTAATTTTTCGCCGGAGTTGTCCTTTAATGGACTTCCATAGTCAAACAGCCATTCACTCTCATTATCAAGCTTGGAAGAGCCAGGAAATGTTTTAATATAACTCCGATTGTATTCATCTGAAAGAAGAATGTCACCTAGGATGGCTTCAGGGTGAGTAAATCAAATGGACTAATTTTAATTTTTGTGTGAACTATCCCTTTAATTTGCACGTTTCCTTCCAAAGCAGCACCGCCATTTCACAAGTGACAACCGTTTAATCAGTTCTAACAACGGCAAAAGTTTCCAGCAAAGCATGCGTTCTGTCGTCGGCTGCACAGACGAGCACAGAACACTATTTGACCAAAAAATTTCACTGCTGTCTTATTAAGACCTCAGGGAACTGTGTCAACTTGTGTAAAAGTTAAACACTGCGGTGCAATTCGATTAGATTAATGTAACTCCAAAACAACTACATATTCACAAACCATTCAGAAACGTTCACGTGCAGTCTAAAAGGTGCAACCTCTTCCTGAGTCTCTCCGTAAGGCTTCACTCCGCTACTGGTTATTTCTGAGATTTTGGATGAGTGAGATTCGCGTGTTTTGTTAATGCCGGAGGATCCGAAGCTTGTAGGCTTATAAAGAACCGGCCTCTTCTGAAGAAAAACAAAAACCCCAACCTCTCAGCATTTCAGCAATGTTTAAAAAACTGTTTTAAAAAAGCTAGGTTACTGGAATTAAACATCAATTAGACTCTAAACTCTGTTTACCCTGTTCACATTCCTTTTCCTGCCCAGCACCGCCTTTCCGTTCAAACGGAAACGGCCACTGAGCAAATGTGTGTGTGTCTGTTATCTTAACCAGTCGGAGGTCGAGAGTCTCACATGAATAAGCGAATATGCTGTATTTCTATAACATTCTGGCATTTTTTATTCATGTCTATAGAGCAGCATAAACAAAATCAAATCATTCAAATATATTGATGATCATACAGAATCAGAATGCCGACAAGGAATTTGGTTTCCAGGAGCTCTAGGTACTTACATAACACAATTGAGGAGAGAGAAAGAATGAAGTATGTGGAATTAAAGAAAAAACAACAACATAATCTAGAAAAATTAAGTTAGTAGGGGGAAAAAAGGAATACATTTAGATGGTAGATAAGAGGCCTAAGTACAGATGTACATTTTAAAGGAATAGTTCACTTAAAAATGAAAATTCTGTCATCATTTACTCACTCTCAAGTTGTTTCAGACCAGTATTAATTAATTTCTTCTGCTGAACACAAAAGAATATATTTTGAAGAATTTCAGTAACAGAGAGTTGATGAACCCCATTGACCTCCATAGGGAAAAAAAATACAATACCAAGATTCATCAGGCTCAAATTGTGAAAGAATCGTTGGGAGGAAGCATGAAGAATCATTTCCACAGATGAATTGGCACCTCTGAGTCCAGACCTTAAATTCAGTCTTTGGAATGTGCTGGAGACTTTACAAGATCAAAATCTTATGCACTTCTTGATGGAAATAAATGATGTGATGGTATTTATCTATCTATCTGTCTGTCTGTCTGTCTGTCTGTCTGTCTGTCTGTCTGTCTGTCTGTCTGTCTGTCATTTTCTTTAAATGTAATTGTTGAACTGTAAAGTGTAAGTGACAGCCTACTTTCCCAGGGGCGCCGTGGGACAGTCAGACACACTGTGTGTGTTTTATAATAACAGCCATATGGGACGTAGGGTCTGTGATGTCACCACATTGTAACGCACATCCTTGCTCGAGCCACATCACTGTTCAGACGGCGACTGAAGACTTCACGCGCGAGTTTGATTCTCAAAGCAACATTTCCTTTCTTCAGTTTTAAGAGCTTGTTTTTTTCGTACTGAAATTCACTTTTTGTTCTAGAAACGGAGAGTAGTTCACACATCATGGAAATCCAAACTATCTTGTTTTTAATTCTAAATGCGCACACATGCACTGCCATCTTTAACGGTAAGTTCAATTAAGCAAGAAGAAAACGAGCTTGTGATTTTCAAAAGTGACGACTTTTGGTATATTTTTGCTGGTGTGTGTATATAGGCTATCTTAATAACTTTTCGGTTAATTAAAAAAGAGTGATACTAGATGAAAACAGAATACCATTTCTATCTGAAATAACGGTTTGAAAACACCCCGAATGGAGGGCCAGTCCATAATAGGGATTTTTTTTAGATATTAAAATAAACAAATTAAGCTGTGAAAGCAAAGTGCTAGCATTACTCCAGACTCTTAAGAAAACTTTAAGAGAAAGTGGTCAAGCTGTATTTTTCATAAATGTTCCAAAACACCAGTACCAACCAACAGGATTCATTTTATTTATTTACTTATTTTAAATATAACTTATCATTTAAATGTATAGGCTACTCAAACTTAATCCTTCCAGAAGCATCGCCCAATAGAGGCTGTTCACAGAATTCAGGAAGCTCCTGCGTTTGTTTTGGCTGCAGTAGCCTAATTTCAGCCTTTATCAGATCTCAGATTGTGGTCGTTTTCCTGTTGGCCTATTTGCCTAGTCGTGTTACATAAAAAATGTATTTCTTTTGTATGTTTGATTACAGTTAGTGCTGGATACAGTTTAGCTGATACTGCAGTAGGCCTAACTGTTAATCCAGTTTATCCACCGGATCATGAGAAACCCATAAAAGGTATAGTATCAAGAGATTCTCTAAATACTGTCTATACTTATGACTTAAGAGCAGCCGGACTTAGTCCAGTCTTAAGAAATAACTGTTTACCCTTACAACTCTGAATCTGCATAAATAAATCATTAGTCTATTATTATTTCTACACATTGGACAGAATTGTTTGTTTTTCAAAGAAAGTCCATACATTTGTATTGAACTATTATTAATATTACCACGATGCCAACAATATGCAAAATATTTTTGAAAACCACTAAAGATTTTGAGTCTCATAAAGATTTTGAATGCATTCATCAATCTTAATTTTTACAGAACAAGAACTGTAAATTGTTTAACTGTAAGTTACCTCACCACAGAACAGTATAACATTGTAAATGGTTTCACTTCACAATAAATGTAATTTTACTGTAAAATACTTAAAAATATATGTTTCCATATAAACACTATCAATTACTATAGTTTACAGTGATTAAATTAAACGATTAGTTCACTTTTAAAAAAAACTTTTGCTGATAATTTACTCAGCCCCATGTCATCCAAGATCTCCATGTCTTTCTTTCTTCAGTCGAAAAGAAATTAAGGTTTTTGATGAAAACATTCCAGGTTTTTTCTCCATATAATGGACTTCAATGGGACCCAAACGGTTCAAGGTCCAAATGACAGTTTCAGTGCAGCTTCAAAGGGCTTTAAACGATACCAGACGATGAATAAGGGTCTTATCTAGCGAAACGATCGGTCATTTCAAAAATAAATAAAAAAGTTAAAGTTTTATAGGCACAAATACTCGCCTTGCTCTGTTCTGTGATGCGCGTTCGTGAATCTCCTGTTCGAACTCATTCATCAAAATGAACTAATCTTTTTTCGAGTCATTTGGTTCATTCAACGAACAAAATGAACAAGTTTTTTTTTCATTTTGATGAACGAGTTCGAACAGGAGAGTCACGAACGTGCATCACAAAACAGAGCAAGGCGAGCATTTGTGCCAATAAAACTTTAAATTTTATTTATTTTTGAAATGACAGATCATTTCGTTAGAGAAGACCCTTATTCATCGTCTGGTATCGTTTAAAGCCCTTTGAAGCTGCACTGAAACGGTCATTTGGACCTTGAACTGTTTTGGGTCCATTGAAGTCCATTATATGGAGAAAAAACCTAGAATGTTTTCATCAAAAACCTTAATTTCTTTTCGACTGAAGAATGAAAGACATGGACTTCACATCTTGGATGACATGGGGGTGAGTAAATTATCAGCAAAAGTTTTTTTTTTAAAGTTAACTAATCCTTTAACAGTGATAAACACATAGAAAGCAATCCATCAAATAAGGTCCTAAAATAGAGAAGGCTCCTCTTCGAGTTGAGAGCTCTATAAAGAAAATGGCTGTTTGCCTTTAGCTAGGACTAATTTATCAAATTATATAACTTATCATTTATTTGTCTGGCAGCGAGAGCTATCACTGATGGTTCTGTGTTTGGTTACAGCCCCATCTGGACGCAGTTTTGCTGTTAATCGTGCCTATATAACCCAAACCGATGAGCCGATTGACTACAATATGGATGAGACATTACCCAATTCTTCCTCGACTTCAAATAAAACCCATGAAGGTACAAAATCCTCATAGACAGACTGCCAACAACACTTTCACAATGAAGGAAATTGCCTTGTGTTTGTTTAGGCTCTGATTCTTTAGTTTAACATCTTCATTAAAACCTTTTAGTACTGTTCTGTTGTCTTCTGATGTTATAAGAGATGTCACTGATGGTGTTGTTTTTGGTTACAGAGAACATTTCTTTAAGTTTAGCTCGACGGGGCCGCCCACAGGTGTCTCAGCCCAGGTATAAAGGTGCACATCCATGTAACGACACTGATCTGAATGCTGCAAAATGCAACCGGACCACATTACTGAAGATATTCAGCATCTCAGACGAGGCTGCTCTCTTCCTCAAAGGCTTGATGGTGACACGCGTCATGCCCTCGTTCTACATCTTCATCATCCTCATCAGTTTGCCCCTGAACGCTTTGGCCTTGGTGACGTTCACCTGTAGGATTCGAGTGAAGAAACCAGCTGTGATCTACATGTCTCACCTGGCGTGTGTGGACCTGCTCTTCACGCTGCTGCTGCCTCTGAAGATCCACTACCAGCTGAACGCTTCAGATTGGGTGTTCGGTGAGGTGGCGTGTCGTGTGCTCAGTGCTGCTTACTACTGCTACATGTACTGCTCCATACTGCTGATGATGTGCATGAGTGTGGACAGACTGCTGGCCGTGGCGCTTCCCATCACCTCTCTAACCTGGAGGAGTGCAAGGAAAGCCACGTGGGTGTGTGCGCTGGTCTGGCTGCTGGCGCTCGCTGGTACGGTGCCACTTCTCTCAATGACACAAACGGTCAAGATTGAGGATGTGGGCGTCACTTGCCACGATTCGCTTTTCCATGACAACCCTTCAGATCAGCTATACATATACCTGTTCTCCATCCTCTCCTGCCTCTACTACTTTGTGCCACTCATTGTCACCTTAGTGAGCTACTCTACTATAATATATGTGCTCAGTGGCAAGTCTAATCGATTAGCAAAACCATCATCACTCTCAGATAGCCGACGGAGAGCTGTGATTATGGTTATCACCGTGCTGATGGAGTTTGTGGTGTGTTTCGCTCCAACCAATGGCATCTTGTTGTACCACTGTGTTCGTTTAGCTACTGGAACAGAGGGAGATTCATCATATGCTGCTTACCTGTTGGCTGTGTGTTTTGGGAGCGCAAGTGTTTTGCTGGACCCTCTTCTGTACTACTACGGCTCGTCTCAGTGCAGACAGCAGATCAGCTCTGTGTTTTGGTGGAGAAGAGCAAAAACTAAACTATCAAACACTCAGACAGGATCCTCTTTCGTGAGTTATGAGTATAGTAAGGCTAGTGTTAGTGTAAAGACTTGAATCATTCCGAAAATTGTTTTCACTTTTCTTTTTTCAACAACGGTATACTTTTTATTCTGCTGCTCATTGTGCCACTGACAGACAATTGAATCTGAAACAGTCTGTTTCTGACCACAAATCCTGATTCATGATAAAGCTGGATCAATTTCCCTTCTGGTGTTAAAAGTCCAGCGCTGCTGTTGACAAATTGACCCATCCTTATCACATCACCAAGGGACTCCATTTCCTGTTTGTGACTGAGTGCGTTTCAGAAACATGGTGATAGTAAAAGCATTTTTTTATATTGCCATATTCAGATCACATCTCAGGGGAATGTGATTAGATTGCAGGCTGCAAAATTAGATAACAAGCTTCCACAATTCACCCCAAAATTGTTTAATCACCACCTCAAGTCGTTCTAAACTTCTTTCTGAAATGAATTTCTTTGCTCTGTTGAACACAAAAGATATTTTAAAGAATATCTGCAACCAAACATTGTTTTTCCATGGAAGTCAATGGGGACCAGCAACCTTTTGGTTACAGACATTCTTCAAAATAACTATTTTTTTGTGTTCAATAGAACAAAGAAACTCATACAAGTTTAGAACAACTTGAGGGTGAGTAAATTATGAAAACTGTCATTTTTGGGTGAACTATCCCTAAGTAATTAAGGTAAAACAGGACAGAACATTGAATAGCAGCACTTTCAACAAATAGGCTATATTTGAAACTTTTATTTGATACTTTTACATCTACTTGATTGCAAGAAAATTAATATACTTGTACATTTAAAAATGAATATATAATAAAACAGATCATATTATAATGTTCATCTTTTACTATTTTGTCAACATTTTCTGAAAGTTAAGCACCTACTTCACCCAAATCAAAATAGTTTCACACACACACACACACTTACAATATAGGAGCTAGTTGTCAAACAAGCTTTTTTTTCAAATTTTTTATTCTGTTCTCAAACCTGTCATTTTAATGAACTATTGCGTGAAATATTATTTGGAGTAAAAGGTGTAAAAACTTGCCCTATGGTCTCCCCAATGTCATATTGTATTACTGAAGCCCCTATTGTATATAATGTATGTTTCTCAGTTTCCCTTGTGGAAAGGTGAAATGCTAAGATCTTCTCGTACAGCAGAGGTGTGATACGGATTTTTTTTCTGTTGTACAGATAAGCATAACTTCCCTATTCCAGAGAGTTAACTATTCTCAGATCTGAATGTTATTTTAACGTGCTAATAAACTACTGCTTTTCAAACATTTTTAAATATGTAAATAATTGTGTTGACACTGTCCCTCTGTTTCTTAATGAAACTAATGCCATCCATGAAATCATTCTTTCTTAAATCAAAATATTTGCCTAACGAGTAAAAAAATGTGTATCACTCTTCAACTAATGTGATTAAAAACGGTAATATTATTATCAGAAACCTGTGACATATATGGATGGAGTGTAATTTTCTTGTTCTTCACATGAAGGCTCACAAAGGAAGTGAAAAAGAAATCTATTAGATGACTATATCCATACGTTTATACAGTGTGGCCTGTTGTTAATTCACACAAACAGACATGTGAAAATATAAGGTTTAATGTCGACACTCTCCATAAATAATATTTTTATTGATTATGATATCCCTGCAATTTCCAATAATGTGATTAAAGCTGGTAGGCCTATCATCCAATATTATTATCTGAAGCCAGTAATATAATGATGTTATTCCTTTCACAGAAGCTGTGATAATTCCTCTAGATGGCGATATTAAAACACAAATAGCCTAACCAACAACTTTGTGCTCCAATGTGATGAGGGTTATCTAACTTTTGTGGTCACTGAAACGTTAAGGTCTAGCGAAAAGAATGATGTAATCATATTTCATATGTTAAAAAACAGCCTTCTTCCACCTCCGAAACATTGCTAAGCTACAGAACATCCCGTACGGAATGAAAATATTTCCCATATATGAATGATCAATATATTAAATGGTTTAATAGTATATTTTAAAATATACAGAATAATATATTGTGCTAATATATTACAATATACTTAAGGAATTGCCACTTTTCATACGTTGAAAAATATGTGACAATATATTAATATATCATAATGCATGTATATTTTATATTCAGTAATACATTTCATAATATATAGATTTATATGATATCAGATATGGTACTGCATGTGTAATATATAGCAGCTATATTTACTCATGCAACATAAACACATGCATAGAGAAAAATATAATGTAATATATTTCTTATTTTCTTTATTTATATTTTAAATGTAACATTTTCAAGCTTGTTGACAATAGCACAAGCACATCAGCATATACTAATATATTTAATCACAAGATTATTGCAGTGGTGAGAAGTGGGCTCTACTCTTCAGCAGTAACCCCCAAAACTCAGACATACTGTACCAGAAAACCTGGAATAGCCTTTCTGAGAATGTTCGGGTCTCAGACTCATTGTCCCAACCTTGTACTTCAGTTATGTCAGATCAAATGATTATCTTTGCTTAATTTGATTTGAGCAGCAGCTATTCTAATTATTTTTCATTTGCTTCTCTGTTTTATCTCAAGATGCCCATTCCGATGTAACTAGAGAGTATTGCCCTGTCCAAATTCCCACACTTGTGGTCTTGGCCACTTGACAGAGCGGGAACACAACAGGAAGTAAGTGCACAAGACTATCCCATGTCTTAAAAATGCCAAAGTGCTGTGCCCTTAATGCACACTAAACCCACACTATCTATGTTCAGGAACTCAAGTGCCCCGAAATCGCAAGATGTCGAGGAAAACATTCCACTGTAAATTAAATTAATTCGAAATTACATTTAATTTGGAAGTAAAACAAAGTTTTGCACATGAGTAAGGTATATGTATTTTGTACAACATTTGGAACTGCTTTTTAATCACTTAATTAGAAGAGCCACAATTTTTTAAGTGTGCCTGCCAGTTACATAGGGAATACTGAACAGACATTTAGAAGTTTAATTTTAAAATGCAAAAATTAAAATAATATAAAACAAGCTCTGTAAACACTTTCATTTTTTTTTTTTGCAAGACTAAAGTTCCATCGGGTAATCAAAAATTCTACTCACACTTGCAGTCTTCAGGCCTACTTGAACACTTGGGCCAAATACAGGAAATATATATGTCATGCAAGTAGACATTTAAGTGGTCAAGTGCAAAGACAGCATTATTTGGAAGTCAGCTCCAGTTTGGATCCAGCTTCTTATGGAGACTTCAAATGCCCAACACCTGTGAAGAGAGGATTACAACTCCTGTGAGAACTTCAGATGATACAAACGCTGTATCAACATGATGCACAAATGGACATGTTCTATATATCCTAATCAATTGTTAACAACATGTAGCCTATTCATTACATCAATGAGCTCACACTGCCTTAAATTAATTGCCTATATTGTTTAAATAAATACATTGTTGGCCAACTTCGTGATTTGTATAGCTGTACATTTCTGAAATAGGCTACCCAGATACATGGTGACATTGATACAATGTTGAGTTTTGATCTACACCATCATTTTGGTTGAGATTGACATTTCAATGTTTAAAGTGTGCTGGATCAGCATTGACATGTTGATGAAATCCAGCAACACACATAGGTGGAGACAGTGACATTGAACTAACAGTGATTTGTAGTTGATGAGCACAAGATCATTCAGGCGTATATCTGCAGAACACTAGTGGGTGTTTCTCGATCAGTGGGGCGTTTTCAAACCACAATGGACATTTTCAACCGCTTTACCCGATTAGCTGTAATCCACTGTGGGCTTGGTTTAGGGGTGGGCCTTCATGATTTTAGCAAGTCTGTTGAAAAATGGTTGAAAAACATTTACCTGTATTGTAGTTTGAAATTGGCCACTGATTGGTAAATACCCATTTTGTCTTTGCATGTGCACTTTTCAGTAGTCTAATGCTTCCTCATTAGAGAGAAAACAGGTGCATCCTATACAGACCTCTTGTTTGTTGAATCACTTGACATACTTACACGACTTCTCTAGCAGAGTTTCAAACAATCTGCATCTACCTTATTTCTCTGCTCCTTTGTTTTGCATGCATTTGCGTTTGATTTGTGTTGTTACTCACTGTAATTAGATTACAAAGTTATTAAAGTGTTTGAATAAAGCATCTATTTTTCTACATTCTTAAAAAATGCATCTTGCTTTGGTAAAGTTTATTATGAATTTCCTGAATAAAGTTATGTCATTTAACAGATTTCTTAAGGTCCAAGAGACATGAACATGAGCAAAAATGTTAACATAGCCCATGTCTTGTATCGGTCAGTGTTTGCATGCAGAACACATTCCTCCTTTAGTAGGAGTGAAGGCAGATGAAGATGGACAGTTAAAAAAGCACCCTCCTGATAATGCTGACATTGATGTTGTTGTCGACAGCATAATCACCTGACCTGGGACTTGATGATATCCTGTATCTTATCACTGCTTAATCAGGTAATCATTCATATTTCTGAATTAAATTTGAGAAATATTTAGTTTAGCTTGTTTCCACTAAAACACAATAAAAAATAAAAATAAAACATCTAGTGTTTATTAAGAAAGTGACTGACTTGGCTATTTTGTGATATTTAAAGAGATTAGGGTCTACATAAGGTGAATCTGCAGCTTTAAAGGGATAGTTCATCATTTATTTACCCTCAAGTTGTTCCAAACCTGTATGAATGTCTTTCTTCCGCTGCACACAAAAGAAGATAGAGTGAAGGATGTTGGCAACCAGACAGTTGATGTTAGCCATTGACTACCATGGTATTTATTTCCTACTATGGAAATCAATGGCCACCGTCAACTTTCTGGTTACCGACATTCTTTAAAATATCTTATTTTGTGTTCAAAAGAAGAAAGAAACTCATACAGGTTTGGAACAACTTGAGAGTGAGTAAAAGATTACAGAATTTTCATTTGGGGTTGAACTATCTCTTTATATTTTAAAAGGTTTTCGACAAATTTTGAAATGGTCAGGAATTTGTTGACGCACCATTGAAGAGTGATTGAAATATTAATGTTGTTTCAACATTAATTGGTACATCAGATGGCAACATTGTTTGACATTCCTTTTCAGTCTTTCAAGAAAATGAATTTAGAATCATCACATTGTAACACTGATCAAACCATATTACCAAAGATTATTTTTTGTTAATTTCAGTGTTAATTCAACAGCAGTGATGTAGAATCAATCATAGTGTAATGTTGATTCAATATCATTACCATTGATTTTTTGTTCAACATTAACTGAGGGTGCAAAAGTGATGTTGATAAAATATCACTTTGTAATGTTGAATCAATACTATTACCATTAATTTTTGGTTGAATTCCCAACATTATTTCAACATTAACTGAGGCTGCAAGAGTGAAATTAAAGCAACATTACTTTGTGACGTTAATTCAATGCAATTAGCGTTGACGCATCAACACTGAGTCAACATTGTTTCAATGATTACATGCTATCTGGGTACATAACTTGGTCACAGTCACCTGATTTATACCTCTGATAACAGATCACTAAATTGTAGGCCTACGTGCATTTTTTTTTTTTTTTGTAAAGCTGACAAATCGTCATGATAAAAATGTCTTAACGAATCACATTTAAATTAATCATTTGTAAGGGATGCTGTCATAACTGAACGCTTATCGTCTCACATCATCGGGCGTTTTCGTTTTAATAAAAACTTTGTTGATTAGAAAGGGATCTACTTTTGTAAGAAGACAGAGTGGTTGAGTTTAAATCTTTAATTGGTTCGGAAATAACCCATCGGCTCTGCTCGACCGGCTCATCCGATGCAGTGAAAGATTCAAATGAATGACAGGTTCACAAATCGGACCTCGCAAGTCTACACGTCGAGATTTTGGAGTAAACCGTCTGGAGTTAGAATTAGTCGTAACGGGGATTCAAATAATCTTGCTTTCAGTTGTAATGGCACACACGTGCACTACCACCATTAACGGTACGGTAGGCTAGATCAGTTTAATAATATGCATAAAAAGTGACTTGTAATTTGATGTCAGTGGTGTGACGGAAACCTTGATCTACCGTATTCTGAGCAGTAGCGCGGGAAGAGGGGTCATAGCATCAGCACCTCCTGGTGGGGAGCTGTGGACTAACATATTGTATACTTAAAAACGTGGAAAAAAATAATAACATAACAGATTGACAGACATAGCATACTGTGTTTGATATGGGATTAAAATGATGGGCAGTGTATGAGATATAAACTAATGATTAATTATTTGAATAATACTCCGCTCGCTCATTCCGCTCAGGGTCGCTCGCTCACCCCAGAATGGCCTGCTGGTTCGAACATAAGCGGGATAGCCTGGGCTGCCTTCTAGTCGACTGGTAGTTGTTCATTTAAGCCATTAGTGGACAAACTTTATATTAATTGAATTATAGGCCATACAGGATAATGAGCGTTTTCCGTTATAGCCGCACAACCGCACGCAAAAAGCCTGCCACAAAGAACCGGCAAAAGGGATGATTAGCCTATGAATGTGTCAAAAATAGCAAGGAGACATTTAATTGTTTATTAATAAACTGGTGTTTTCTGTGTACCTGCAAAGATGAAGTTGACGATGCGGACTCGCCATGAACTCCAGAGAGAAATGCGCATTTCATGACATAATCAGAGAGGAGCCTTTTTCTTTTCGTTTTGAATAGTTTTGTTTAAAAGCTCAAGCTTTCTATAATAGATAGCCTATATTTCTCAAATCTGTGAGGCACAAGCTGAGTTTCGGCGCCCTCCAGTTCACGTGCAATCCAAGTGATCATGCCGGCGCCTTACATTGTCTGCTATTTATTTGCTTCTTATTTAATAAATACAGGCAATTGGTTGATTAAGATACAATTTCTACAAAACAAAACTCAATGAAGTGGTCCAAATCATGTCTTACCCACTCCATGTCTCCAGACATATTGAACATCTCATGATGTATCAAATATGTCTCATGCTGCATAATCGTATAGTAATGATATAATAATATTAATAGTAATGAAATCAAATGATGACACTTTTCCTGTTAGGGGTGGTGTGGTGTAGTTATTAAAGAAAGTTGAAGGTACAAATCCAGCAAGAAGTGCACAGAACCTCAAGATACTGTAGGTGGGATATCAGTACTGTTGTATCAGTAGGCCTACTATAATTTGCTTCAGATAGAAGCATCAGCTAAAATAGCTTAACGATTAAATGTGTCCTAATCGCCTATAGTTGTCTGGCACAGTTGTGTACAGGGGTGTCGCTAGACCCTTTTAACTGGGGCTCAATCTTGAAGATTGGGAGACACTCCGCTGACATTCAGGGCTGTTGTGGTCTTCTCAGGGTGCAGGTCCACCATCTGGTCTGAATATGGACTGGATCCAGCTGACTACAGTAACCAAGGATGAGACAGAGGTCCGGGTAGGTCTGACAGACTAATATTAGATGCCATTCTGTGTAATAACCAAAAACAATAATGATAGCATTGCATGAATGTTAAAAAAACGAAACATCGAAGCAACTATATTACTTTGTTGCTACTCCCAATTACAGCATGAGTTCTCGTGCACGGTTGTATATGGTTGGTGGGTCTGGTGATGTCACCAAATACAAATGCATCAGCACACAGAAGAGAGTAAGCACTCAAAGAGTCAAGAAGCACTGTCTATATAGAGATTCCTTGTTTTTCATTAGTTTGTTTTTTTAAGTGACCCCTAATCTAATAGCTACTCATGGAGGTCAAAACTATCTTGCTTTTTTTATTTATGCTTATGCATGCATGGACTGTTACCTTTAACGGGAAGTACACCAGTCCAGTTGTGCATGAAAGAAAATCGACTTTTAATTTTAGTCTTTTTGATTTTTGTTTAAATTATGCAGATATTTGACTGAAACCTTGATTGCATCATATTGGAAGCTTGTTTTGTACAGATTTCGGATTTAAATGGTGTGATGGCTTAAAATGTACACTTTTGCTATTTTTCTACATTTGTCACGAATAGCTACTCACTCCCTGGGTTATCACGGACTACATTTCCCATCATGCACCTCCCTGGACTGATTACACCAAACACCATACACCTGCACGGCGCTGATTACACACACCTGCATCTCATTCACACACACACACACATATAAACCACTTCAACGCACCACAGCAGTGCGAAGTCTTGACTTTCCTGGCTGTCATTCTGAGCATCTATTACTGTGGATTATTTATTGCCTTGGACTGTGTACCCCGTTTCTGATCGTTCTCTGCCTACCTCGACTTGGATTGTTACTGGACCTTGCTTCTCGCCGCCTGCCCCGACCATTGCTTGTTATCTGGTTTATCTCTGCCTTGTCTCCATTGCCCTGTTTGCTGTTGTTGATCCCTGCCTGTTTGACTACTCTAAAAAATGCTGCAAATGGATCCCCTAGTGTCTGCTGCTTCATTACAGAGTAGTCAAACAGGCAGGGATCAACAACCGCAAACAGGGTGTAACCCGGGTTAAATAAAGGAAGTTTAATTTATTTGCAATTTGTTAACATCTAATTTCCCAAATAAAGGTAAAATAGTGATGTGTAAAAGCGATTTGAGAAAAATAGTGAGCGATTTAAGAAAAGCAGTTATTAATTGAATTTTGATTGTCCAATGAGGACGCTCCGACATCACGCGCGTGTGTGGATGCGCCCGCGTAATGAAAAAAAGGAGTTGAGCATAGAGGAGACGTGAGTCGATCTTCACGATGAAAGTATATAGTTGAAAGAGAACTGAAAAAACGCACTTTTGTGGTGTGAAGTGGTTTATATGTGTGTGTGAATGAGATTCAGGTGTGTGTAATCAGCGCCGTGCAGGTGTTTGGTGTAATCAGTCCAGGGAGGTGCATGACGGGAAATGTGGTCCGTGATAACCTAGGGAGTGAGTGGCTAATCGTGACAACATTAATCCAAATAGTTTTATTTTTCTTGTTGCAAAAAAGAACTGTGGCTGAACAATTGTATTTACCATGGGGCTTTGATATATATGGTGTTGAATAATTTGTATGTGCATATACTGTGGTATTTTCATGGTACTCCAATGACCACATTAACTTCAAATACGATATTAACATTGTACAAATGTTCACATGTTAACATATGCTGTTCTACAAAATGTGTAAACAACAAATTTAATGTGAAATTTGAATTCAAATTCAATGTCTTGAATGAATAAGTAAAAACGAGACATTTAAGGGAACCCAAAAAGGAAAATTCCGTCATCATTTACTTACCCTCATGTTATAGATAACCTGTATGCCTGTCTTTCATCTTTGCAACACATAAAGAAGGTATTTTGACAAAGGTCCATACAATGAAACTCAGTTGTAACAAAAACTGTTACGTTACCAACATTCTTCAAAATACAGTATCGCATGCTAGTTGCCCTTTTTATGCACGTTAAGTTGTAATGTGTTTCTGTTATATCATTAGGTTCTTTCTGACATTATGGTTTGCATAAGTGGCCCTTCATTGCATTTAGGGCCAATTACTGCGTCTGTTCCCTCTGCATCAAATGGCCGTTTCCTTTAAGCACTTGACTCTTAGCAGTGTTTTCTATGTGCCTGCATGTCAGAGTTTTTCTTTTCTGTTTTATCCCTGAATCTTCATGACAATGACAGAGATCAGATTGCTAAGAGATGGGCTTCTAATAGTGCTCACAGGAAATGAATTAGCTGGACATCTTAATCAAGGCCTCTTTGAAAATGAGACCCAATTGCTTTTAGTAGCTTGCGTGATATCACTGATAGTGTTTTGTCGTGTTTGGTTACAGAGAGTCGTGTAAGCAGCTTTGAAGAGGCTGATGATCCAATAGATTACAACGACCTTGATGGACTTAGTATATGGGAAGGTCCCGAAACAAGTGAGTATAACAGCACCGATCTGGGTGAAATTAAACCATACATGTACTGTACTGGAATCTATGACTGTTCACCTGAAAACGAACATTCTGTTAGCATTTACTCCTCCTCATGCACTCCATAAGGTTTTCATTCATCTTTAAAACACAAAGTAATATATTTTCAATGAAACCTGAGAAGTTTCTGTCCCTCCTTTGAAAGTCCATGCAACCAAAAAGACGGACGATCCAAAAAGTTCATAAAAGGCATTGTAAAAACAATCCATCCAATCTTGTTAAGAGACACAATCACTTTAAGAGAATTCAAGAGATGTTGCATGCACCCACATAACAATATTAGACAAACCACATAATGCAATGAGAGAATGTCGACAAATTAATTTCCAGATATAATAGTATCAAAATATGAGGACACTTTTTTTGATGGGGGGCCTCATGAAAGAAAAGAAACACCCAGGTTGTGTGAACTTTCACTACTGTTGTTGTGCTTTTTTATGTTCATCTACAGATGGCAGCCTTGGCAGTTTTATGGTAAAGAAGACTGGTATTTTGGTATTTTTACTCCAGACCAAGCAAAACTCAACTGTTCCTCAATGTCCGTCTCAGACAAGGCTGTTCTCTGTGACACGCGTCATGCCCTCGTTCTACATCTTCATCATCCTCATCAGTTTGCCCCTGAACGCTTTGGCCTTGGTGACGTTCACCTGTAGGATTCGAGTGAAGAAACCAGCTGTGATCTACATGTCTCACCTGGCGTGTGTGGACCTGCTCTTCACGCTGCTGCTGCCTCTGAAGATCCACTACCAGCTGAACGCTTCAGATTGGGTGTTCGGTGAGGTGGCGTGTCGTGTGCTCAGTGCTGCTTACTACTGCTACATGTACTGCTCCATACTGCTGATGATGTGCATGAGTGTGGACAGACTGCTGGCCGTGGCGCTTCCCATCACCTCTCTAACCTGGAGGAGTGCAAGGAAAGCCACGTGGGTGTGTGCGCTGGTCTGGCTGCTGGCGCTCGCTGGTACGGTGCCACTTCTCTCAATGACAACAGGGTGGGGGTCACCTGCTTTGATGTGCTGCAAAAAATGACTTTATTAATGCAGTTTTACCTTTTCTCCATCTTCCCTTGCATTAACTTCTTCCTGCCACTGGTCATCATCTTAGTGAGCTACTCTTCCATCATATATGTTCTCAGTGTCAAGCCTACTCGTTTAACAACACCATCTTCTTCCTTAGACACGGAAAGAAGAGCCGTGATTATGGCTGTTGCCGTGCTGATGGAGTTTGTGGTGTGTTTTGCACCATCCAATGGCATCCTGTTGTATCACTGTGTTCGTTTAGCTACTGGAGGAAACAGAGGAGTGGATACCTATCCGGTTTACCTGTTGGCTGTGTGTTGGGGAGCTCAAGTGTTTTCCTGGACCCTCTACTGTACTATTATGGCTGGTCTCAGTACAGACAGAAAATCTGCTCTGTTTTGAGATGTAGGCAGGCAGAAAGAGCAAACACATGATTGTGATGCCAGGAAATCTGAATGATAATAATAATAATAATAATTAAATGGAATTGGACAAAAATTACATCTTGAAAAGTTTAAATTGTCAAAATAAAGAAAAAAAAATCTAAAAAAAAAAGCTGTATTTAAGCAGTAAAGGAGTCTGGATATAATATCAACATCGTTAGTATCTGAGGTGAGCTCTGCATTTAACAAATGTATTAATTCATTCAAATATAATAATTTGCCAGTATTAATAAATATATTAAGTGTATGTAGTCTACTCAATGGCTCTGCATGTGAGATGCATAAATAGATTAATGTATTCTAATCTTTAACTACAACTATGCATACAGTATATTCATAATATAGGTAATATCTGTTGATCTGTGTGTATTAATCTATTGATTTGTGTGATTCCACAATAATAATGAATACAACTGTAATAACATTTTATCGTTTATTTATTTTAAAGATTTTTTTACATGACACACAGAGGCTGTGATTAAGCCATCCTCTAGGTGGCGGTGTTTATCCATATGTCTACCCAACGCAAACACCTAGCAGACTACATATTTACTGTATGCTAATTAGGTAACCAAAATATACAAATAGTCCATCGTTAATTGTGTTCAAAAGGTTCATATACATTTTGAAGATGATAGGCCTACTTAATTAAATGGTATGCGTAGAGACAATAATAGCTGTATGGCAATTTTGCAAAACCATGTTGACTGTTGTTAACGTGGGTGATAAAACAAGATATTTTGACAGCAGTAAGTAGCCTAACAATAAGCCTATCAACTAGTGATTGATTTTTTTGTAAGGAATTCACTTACCCTACCTTAAAAGACAGTTATCACTTCTACTTGTATATTTACTGATACTACATACATTCTTAAGAGTCTTTGAACTGCTACGTCATATTCTTAAAGAATTCTGGCGAGCGCGCTGTGTGAGGAAAAAAACTGACGCTTCACAATAACACAGCGGAATGCTTAGCTCATAGAAAGGAAGAGCACATTTTGTTCTTGGAAATGTCAGGTACATTAAAATTATGTATTTGTAGCATATAACTGAGGAAATATATAGGCTATAACCCTGTCCACATGAAATGTGGGAAATGTGAAACTGCGTCGCTCTGAAGGGCGTGTCCCAGGTAAGGTCACATGACTTTGCTGAACGGAGCTCCGCACCTGTCTATTAAGAGCTGATTCTATTTACATGCGAGACAAAAACAGTCAAGCTCAACTGATTACAGTCTTGCCAGTCAATTTCGCCGGATAATGGCTCACTCATTTACCTGGATTTACGCCGTGCTTCTGTTAATCAGCGTGAACCTGTCAAGTCAAAGTAAGAATTTGTTTGTTATGTTTCTATTGAAAAATGTGTCTCAACTCAATAGCCTACTAAATGAAAACGTTTTATTAGTTTATTTCCTACTGATAATCACTTATTAACTTATTAACTGATATTAACACTTATTACAAGTTACAAATCTAAAGAGTTGTGAGATTTACTTTCCGATTTGTCTAAAAAGAATAATTTAGTCTTTAAGTAGGCCTATATATAGCCTATATTAATATAATATTTAAGGACCTTGCCGTGTTAGGTATGAAAAGTTTGATTTCACATTGTTTAAACCTGCCTACAAAGTATATGTGGAACAAAAAAAATGTAATGCATGTTTTCTTCTTCTATATTTAGCCTTTGCTATGAGTAATAATAGCGTGGATCACAACAGACTTTACAGCAGACAGATTTCATAATGTAGCTTACATGCTGATGCATGCAGACCATGATGACTGTTTGTGTATAGTATGAATCATTTAAGCTCTGAAGTGATGCATTTGGAGTAAATCTTTCTATCTATCTAGATTCTGACTTGGACAGAGGCTTTACTGGTGATGAAACTAAGGAGGGTGTCTCGGTCACGTCCACTGCTGTTGGTGTACTGAACAGCAAGCTCACCCAGATCTTCTTCCCAGTGGTGTATATCATTGTCTTCAGTGTGGGCTTGCCAGCCAATGCTTTGGCCATCTGGGTGTTCCTCTTTAGGACGAAGAAGAAACATCCCTCATCCATTTTCATGGCCAACCTTGCACTGGCGGACTTGTTGTCAGTAATCTGGATTCCTCTTAAGATCGCGTACCATTTTAACGGGAATCACTGGATCTACGGAGAAGTCCTGTGCAAAGTGCTGGTGGGCTTTTTCTATGGGAACATGTATTGTTCAACTGCTTTCATTGCGTGTATTAGTGTCCAGAGGTATTGGGCCATAGTACATCCTCTTTCCCAGCAGAAAAGGAACAACAAATTGGCGGCAGGTGTGTCTGTGTGTGTGTGGCTGGTTGTGTGGGTTATTACAGTGCCTCTTTATCTTTATGACCAGACTGTGAAGGTCACCAACCTTGATATTGTCACCTGCCATGATGTCACTCGTCCTAGCCAATCACTGTACCCTTTTATCTACTTCCTGACTATGGGAGTTGTGGGATTTGTAGTTCCCTGCACAGTAAATATAGTGGCGTATGTGCTGATGCTGCGTGCCTTGAAGAGCTCGATGACAGACGCTAACATCGTTCAGAAGCGGAGGAAGGCTGTCGTCCTCATCGTCACGGTGCTGGTGATGTTCCTGGTGTGTTTCACCCCCAGTAACATCATGGTTATGGTGCATTACTCCCTGCTCTCTTTGGGAGTACAGGACAGTGGCTACGGCTTCTACATCACCACGCTATGCCTGGCCAGCCTGAACAGCTGCATCGACCCGTTTGTGTATTATTTCATCTCAGATGAGTTTAGAGAACATGTCAGAAACATGTTTCTTTGTCGCAGCGAGCGCACCGTGCAGAGGATGCGAGTTTCCTTCAGTGCATTGAAGTATACAAAGAAAAATAGTACCTACACGTCAGACACTGAAAACACGCAGAGTACTTCCTACTAAGAATGATGTATGAAAACTATAAACTGTTTTATAAATTTGTGATATGCTCTACAATACCTCTTAAAAACTGTAATAGCTCTTCTTATTTTATTATAAAATGTTGTAAGGGTTGGAGGGATACGTTTCTGAAACAGGCACTGAGTTATAGTTGACATTTCACATTCAAGAAACAAGTAAACATCTTATTCCATGAAATCTCGCCCATATGTGAAAAATCCATAGGGGTTTCACACCAGCACTTACTGGAATTCCAAATTGTCTTCCTGATTGACAACATCGTCACCATGGAAATGTCGAAGCATTGCTATCATTATGTTTGCCGTTGTGTCAGTAGATACAGGTTGCCTTAAGTCTCTCTGTGTCAGTGGGATTGCTCAGAATCTTCTGATGACCTTTAATCCAATTCTGTGAAAGTTAACTAGAAGCTGACTGACTAACTGAACTTGGAGCTGTAATAGATTTGGAGCAACTGTTACAGAAACTTTTTTTGCATTTATTCCTGTCTAAATGTGTGTAGAAGGAGCTCTAAAAGAATGTAAATGTGATATGTTACGCGTGAATGTATGACCAGCAAGATATAACCTCATCCAGATTTGTTCTAAAGCACTGAATGCTGAAATAGCAGCACCATTCAATCTTATACACAATGTTTTCTTTTAGACATTTTTGTTTCTTTGCACACTCATGACCCCACCTGGTTTCAAAGCACATCTGTTTTAATGTTGTTATATGAGCTTATTTTGTATTTGTATTTTCCTTTTTAAGAATTGTCTGAATGTAGCCTATTTATCAATAAATTTGTCTTTCCTTGTTTTGTGTGTGTGTGTGTGTGTGTGTGTGTGTGTGTGTGTGTGTGTGTGTGTGTGTGTGTGTGTGTGTGTGTGTGTGTGTGTGTGTGTGTGTGTGTGTGTGTGTGTGTGTGTGTGTGTGTGTGTGTGTGTGTGTGTGTGTGTGTGTGTGTGTGTGTGTGTGTGTGTGTGTGTGTGTGTGTGTGTGTGTGTGTGTGTGTGTGTGTGTGTGTGTGTGTGTGTGTGTGTGTGTGTGTGTGTGTGTGTGTGTGTGTGTGTGAGAGTGATGGACAAAGTCCACGGAGCAACTTTTTATGACCAGTTGAATCATAAAATCGATTGGCTGTTGTTTGAAACACACATCAGTTCACAGTCCTTTTTTCCAATTTACCCTTGACTGATTTTTGAGAGAGAGAAAAAGCAAGATATGGAGGAACAGAAAAATTGTGGCAAGACATTATTTTAAAATAAACCATTTAAAGATTTTATTTGATGGAGAGGTTGGTTGAACAGAATATATAATTAAGAGTAATTACCTAAAATTATAAAACTTAAAAAATCCATAGCCTATGTGACCTTGATGAAATCATAGGTTTATTTATATTATCTACAGTTGTGCAACTTTATCAAAGAGGTATTTATTTTTTAAATTAACCTCAGTAGTGTTTGTGGTATACTCCATATGCTAATGTTTATCTGAAGATTAATATATTTGACAAGTTTTTAGTTGTGTATTTTAGTTATTTTTATCCGTTTTTCAAAACTGAAAAATTAGTTTCTTATGACCCTCAAGTCCTCAACACAATCTTAGTCTCTCTCTCTCTCTCTCTCTCTCTCTCTCTCTCTCTCTCTCTCTCTCTCTCTCTCTCTCTCTCTCTCTCTCTCTCTCCCCCTCTCTCTCTCTCTCTCTCTCTCTCTCTCTTCCTACGCGCAGCTCATGTGGTTGATTTCGATCAAAACTCGAAACTCAGGGCGGCTGGATCTGACTGGAATGCGTCGAGCGCGTGACGTCATGCAGGTGGAAACTCGACGCGCGTTGAGTTTAAGGTGTGTCCTTCCTTCTTTCAGGTCGACTAAAAACATTCAACGGAGAGGAACACAGATCTCATTAACCCGCTTCAAGGGACAGGCTTTTATTCAGTTTGAGAAATAACGACAAGTTTGAAAAACACAGAATGGCTATCTCCGCGAGTTACCGGTTCTTGTTGGTTTCCGCGTGTGTGCTTTTTGCGTCGGCACAGCAAAGTGAGTCATTTTAATCCGTCCGTATTTTCTGCTTGTTTTTTTTATGTTCTTTTTTTTGTAATTCACTCATTTTAATATTAATCAATTTGTTTAATTCCAGATAAAAGCAAAGGGCGAAGTCTTGTAGTCGTGCAGGGTTCAGACATTGACCAGGTCGTTAAAGATACACTACAGAGCAGCCTCACAACCGTCTTCCTGCCAATTATTTACATTATTGTTTTTGCAGTGGGGTTGCCATGCAACGCGATGGCGATATGGGTCTTACTGTTCAGGTCAAAGAAAATTCACCCTTCTGCAATTTACATGGGCAACCTGGCCCTGGCTGACCTGATGTTTGTTATCTGGACGCCTCTCAAGATCGCTTACCATTTAAAAGGAAATAACTGGACTTATGGGGAAGGGATGTGCAAAGTGTTGGTGGGTTTCTTCTACGGCAACATGTACTGCTCCATCCTCTTCATCACTTGTCTAAGCATCCAGCGGTACTGGGTCTGCGCTCACCCACTCTCCCAGCAGAGGAAAAACAACATGTTTGCAATCATCGTATCTGTGTGTATCTGGATCCTCATAGGGGTCAGCACCACGCCTTTGTACCTTTACAAGCAAACATTTGAATCCACAGAACTCAACATCACCACCTGCCATGACATCAACATTGTCAGTCAGCAGAACTATCAGATGGAAAACATGTTCCTGGACGTTCAGCTGCCCTTTTATTATTTCATGGTGATGGCAGGTCTTGCGTTCTTCATCCCAATGTTGGTCATCATAACTGCTTACGTTCTTCTCCTTCGTTCGCTTGGGAACTCCAGAATTGAGGGCAGTGCCGGAAAACCCCGCCAACGAGCCGTGGTCCTCATTGTCACGGTGCTCATAACGTTCCTGGTCTGCTTCATCCCCAGTAATGTGATGCTGGTGGTTCACTACTCTGTCATGGAAAAAAGCTGGGCCAATAACAGCTATGGCTTCTACATCACCACGCTGTGCCTGGCCAGCCTCAACAGCTGCCTGGACCCCTTCATCTACTATTACGTCTCGGACGATTTCAGGGAGCACGTCAAGAACACGCTGCTGTGCCGCAGCAGTCGTACGGTGAACAGGATGAGGGTGTCGTTCAGCTCGATGAAGTACTCGAAAAAGAACAACACGTACACTTCCAGCACAGGCCACACGGAGAGCAGCACCTGCTGAGAGCAGGACCATGATAGACAGGAGTTTATGTATTGAGCGTTGACACCGTGGATCTCGTGTTCTTCACTGAATAAACTTTCTGAGACCACATGAAGGTGTCTGTGAAGATATCACACGACTGCAGCGTTCAGTCTAAAGCTCAGGACCGTGAAGCCAAAGCAGTTTCGTAAAACTTGAATAGAAGCATCTGAGCCAGGTCGTTCTGTTGTTACATTTGATATTGCTCAGATGGGCCTGGCGAAATTATATTTAATGTGAATTTGTCACCCCGTGAACGGTTAAATGCTCTGCTGTAAACATTTTTAGTATGTTTTAACTTTTTCGTTTAGCCAGAATTTCTTCTATTGTTAATACCTGGTTAGCAACAATTTTTGCCAGTTAGTCACAATGACTATTTTTGTCTTATACCTCTCTGTATTATATACATAATAAGGTCAGCCGCTCTACTTATGCGTGTGATGCACGTTTAAATTATGTTCCTAAATGCATTTGATAGTTTCAGACAAAACAGCTGTATCTCTGGCAACAAACCTTTCTTATTTCTGTATTGTAATTCTGGAGATTGGTTCTGTGTACGTCTGTGAAAGTTGTTTTGCACAAATCCTTCTTGTTGTTTATCTTATCATATTTCACAATCTCTTTTTTAATCAAATGACACCATAGGTCTTTCCAGAAAATGCAGCTTATAAAACCGCTGTTTTACCCCCCAAGGCTCAATGCCTTTTCATTAAATCTTTTGTTTGCTTTGAAACTGTTTTGCTTCCTGTTGAATTGTTAGTTTCCTATGAATAACTGTATGTTATGTGTGTCTAGACTCTTAAAAATAAAGGTCCAAAAAGGGGGTTTTCACAGCAGTGCCTAACCTAAGCTGTTCCCCAAAGAACCTTTCAGTAAACAGTAGCCTGCTTAAAATAACCGTTTTTTTTATAATGTGAAGAACATTTTAAAATTCTAAAGAACCCTTTCCTCTATATGTAAAGGTTTCATTGATGTTAAAGGTTTTTTGTGAAACCAGATTTTTTAAGAGTGGGTGAGTCATATGTTGTTAGAAACTATGACACTTTTATCATTGCAATCTATGAAACTAGCCAACCTTGTGACAAGACTTTATGATGATATCTTCGAGGCTATAAAATGTTAATGTTCATTTGGTGTAACTGTTTTGTGGAGACAAAATGGGCCTCATTCATTTGCTTCGGATAAAAGCATCTGCTAAATACATGTAAATTATTAAATGTAAAACCATTTATATCATTTTCACAAATTCTGCTTATTTTTGATGAACAGCACTCCTTTAAACGCGCATGTCTCTATGCCGTTTTGATTATGAGCATGTTTCATATTGAAAAATCTCTCTATGATGACATGTCTCACTGTGAAACTGCTGCTATTGTGAATTACATTGTGATACTGTGACAGTGTCCACTCCCTGCTTTAGCAAATGTTTAGCATTCTCTAACAATTTGGTTAGTGTCATTGGAAACCCTCTAAACCTGTTTTACAGCTTTAGCCTTTTCAGTCTACACTTGAACTTTTATTTTTTTAAGGGAAGTGACTTCTTTAACTTCAAATTTTTTAAATATAACTTATTTTCAAACATGTTTTTAAATTTGTATTATCCACCAGGTGAAAGGTATACGAGTCAGATTTCTTTGAAAATTGCATGCACAAAAAATTGCTTCAGCAAGTAGTTCTTAGTTATTAATTTCTGTTGCAATTTAAAATATTAAGTTTAAAATAGCCAAGTATATGAGCAATAGTAATATGATGCCAGCTACTAATAATAAATGAAACAGATTAACTTCTTTATTGGCCTGAGTTGGCTTCTACTTATAAAAGCCCAGTTCTGCCTTAGAGTAAAAAAAAAAATGTTTGACTGTTTCTCAGTTTCTCATTATCATTATAAATTTACACTGTTCAAAAGTTTGGGGATGGTAAGTGGTTTTATGCTAACCAAGGCAGCATTTATGTGACCAGAAAATACAGTAAAAAAAAAAACAGTAATATTATTTATTGTAAACTTATTTATTGTAAAATACTTTAAAATGTAATTTATTCCTGTGATCGAAACTTTCAAAAAAAGATCATAACATAAGTCTTCAGTGTCACATGATCCTTCAGAAATCATTCTAATATTCTGATTTGCTGCTCAAACATTTCTCATTATTATCAATTTTGAAAACAGTTATGCTGCTTAAGATTTTTGTGAAAATGATTTTTTTTCAGGATCCTTTGATGAATAGAAAGTTCAAAAGAGATAATTCATTTGAAATATAGATCTTTTGTAATATTATAAATGCTGTTACTTTTGATCAATTTAATACACCCTTGCTGAATAAAAGTATGAATTTGGTGTGTCTTATATATACAATAACTTTATATCTTAGAAATGTTCTTTTTTCCCCCTAATTGTGACTTTATATCATGCAATGTGACTGTATTTCTTGTTTTCAAATGTATCTCACCATTACCTTTTTTAGTTAAAACAGACTTCCATATACCAGCCCCTCAGGTAGCATCAATTCCAGGAAGAATGGAAGAATAGAACTTCTCCATTCATCTCACTCATTTACATTTCCCTCAATCTCAGGTGACGATTGTGTTTGGTCAGATATATGTAGCCTCCAGGCTGGGCTGTGACAAATCACACTCTCAAATAAGAGACACAAACTCTCTCTCTCTCTCTCTCTCTCTCTCTCTCTCTCTCTCTCTCTCTCTCTCTCTCTCTCTCTCTCTCTCTCTCTCTCTCTCTCTCTCTCTCTCTCTCTTTCTTCTGCTCACTCTTTTTCTCACGCTGTCTCTCTCTCCGATGATCCAATTTCACACACACAGATTCTTGATTCTTGACTTCACAGCTTCCTGGCCATTTCTAGATGTGTTTGTCTTTTGATGTTGCTATGGATACCGCACTGGTCTTATGCCATTTAGGGTGCAGTTTCTCGCTGGCATCATTGGAATAATTATTAGACTGTGCGATAGAAGGATGTATTTGTTTTTTCACGGTGTGGGTGAAGGTAAACTCAGTGACAGTCATGTAGATTTCTAAAGGCTATTATATGAAAATTTGGCTGAATTTAACAATGGGCTAATAGTTTAAAGTTTTCCCATTTTGCCTTTAGTTTGAAGAGAATAATTCACAGGTTTGGATTGTGAGTTGTTTTGTCAATGTAGAATTTGACACCACATACGTTCAGGTTGTGTCAGACGCCCCTCCTTCAGTGGAAATGTATGGGATTGTTTTCAACCAACTGTAAATCAGATGACTATAGGAAAGTAATAGCAAACGTTTCATCAGAAGGCAACTCAATTTGAAGTTCTGTAATTGATGTCCGTAGCGTAAACAATGAAAGATACTAGTTTACTTAGGCCTAGATGTTTGTTCAAATCTCTAACTTGAAGTATATGAGTAATAGTAACACTTGTCTTAGCAAACATCACTTTTAGGTTTTCCTGTACAGGTATTTTAAGGTAAAAAGCAAACTAGCTATTTTAAAAGACAGAAAGTTTGTGAACTTTAGACTATGCTGTTAATAAGAAATGTTAGGCCTACTTCTCTTTCTCTCATCTCTCCCTCCCCCTGTCCTCTCTTTCTTTATCTCTGCACTCCCCCTTTCCACCCTCCCTGTGTCTGACAAGTTACAACCTGTTATTCACCTTTACGTTTCCCTGGGAAGAACAGTGCTCAGAACAAGTGAATAAAAGTGAGGAAAAAAAACACAAATCTGTGACGGACAGGATACCTTATAACTTTATAAGGTAATGAGTGTTAATGAGTCAGATTTGACTGTAGGAAGTTGACATCTCAGATCATTTCCTAATTGAAATGGGGGAAACTATTGAAACGTGCTTTTGTGTAAATATCATAAAATAGTCCCAACGTCTCTCATTCGGCTAAATATATTCAGACCGCGCCATCACCTGCTTTTTAGGATTGAGGACTTGTGTCCACCAAAGCGTTTTTTCACGCGGCTGGCGTGTTTTTTCCCCCCAATTGTTTTCAATGGGAGTGCCTCGTTTTTTAAACGCCATGAGTGTAACGAGGCGTTTTTTTCTGGTCGCCGAGAGTTGAAGAATGTTTAATGCTGCGTCCCAATTCGCATACTATCCGTCCTAAATAGTATTCGAAAATAGAATTAGTAGGCCTACGTCCCAAATCGTAGTATGTTGAAATGAGTGTTCCAAAGATACCCGGATGGTCTACTATTTCCGTTCAGAATCCGAGGTGCATATCGATGCGCACTCGAACGGCTAATATTGCCCACAACTCATCGCACTCATCATCACACACACAACTCATCACACACACGGCCTAAGGGACAACTCGTACCGCACAATCACCTATTGTTTGCAGCTGTGTGTGTTGGGGTCTTGAATCTTAACAGGAGTGTGTATTTGAAAATAGGACCAGTCTGCGAATGTCTTTTGTATAAACACAGTAACTGGTCAAACCAGTTCAATGAGCACGTTGAAGTTTGTTGTTGCCAGGCAAGTAATTGAGAGAGTTCACCTTTTCACAAACTCTTTCTCCTTAAATATAGCTGTATTTGCATCATGTTTTGGAACATTATATATATAAAATATATATATATAATATATATATATATATATATATATATATATATATATATATATATATATATATATATATAATATATATATATATATATATATATATATATATATATATATATATATATATATATATATATACATACAATATATATAAATGATGCATCAAAAATGATGCACCTCTTGAGGGATTAACATTACAACATTTATTTCCTTCAAGAAGTGCATCAATTTTTGGTCAAGATCTCGTATTGACAATGCAAGAGTCCAGCAGCACATCCCAAAAACTTGAATGAATTTAAGGTCTGGATTCAGAGGACCCAATTCATTTGTGAAAATGATTCTTCATGTTTCTCCCAACCATATTACACAAGTTGAGTCTGGTGAATAGGCTTTGTCATCCTGGAATATGGCCATGATGTGTCTTCCCACATGGTTGTTTAAGAAATTATACATGTAAGCTGCATGTGTGTGCATGTGCGTGCGCGTGTGTTTGACTTTTATGATATATAAATAACTAACTCTTCAGTAGTATTATTTTTTTTAAATTAAGAACCTATTTCAAAATGTTATTGAAAAATACAAATAATAATCAAATGTTAGCGTGGTCTTTTTGACCCGTGTAATGCAGTGTAAACGACCAAATTACCTTAATATGATGTGGAATAATAAATTGATTGAGGTTTAAATACAGTGACAGTGCTTTGCATAGTTATTTAAAATTAAAACCAAATCTATAAAAATAGAAGAAATAAAATAACTTTAACTGAAATCAAATCAAACTAAATCTTTACTATAACTTGTTTTATTTCAGCTATAGTTGCCAAAGCAAGAATTCTTTTATTAATTTAGTTAAACTTTGAATGTAGCCTATAAATAACTAAAACTAAAATGTATTTAAAAAATATATAAAAACAACAAAATTAGGCTACTAAACCTTAACATTTAACTTAAACAGGAAAAACTTAAATAAAATCTAATTCAAAATATGAATTAAAACTATTATCTAAATGATACTAAAATGACACTGCTTTGTACTCTATTTCTAAATTTGATCTTTTACTATGAATGACTACAATTATTTCTGACTTTTAGTCAATTGATGGATGAGTTTTGAAAACAGTGGCATCTACTGTACAGATCTGGTAAGTGCAGCACTTGTTTTGTCATGTATTGAGTGGCTGTTCTGAGTACCAGTGTTCTGCAAAGTATATACTGCACGGTGTACCTTTTAAAATAATATGTAAAATATTCAATATGAAACAATATGTTTCAAAAGGCAGTATACATCACTGTTATTCCATGACCACGGTCTAGTTATCATCCCGGAAATAGTTATTTTGCATCCTTAATCCAGTTTTTGAGTAAAAATGTGCCACTATTGGCAGAGAGAGAGAGAGAGAGAGAGAGAGAGAGAGAGAGAGAGAGAGAGAGAGAGAGAGAGAGAGAGAGAGAGAGAGAGAGAGAGAGAGAGAGAGAGAGAGAGAGAGAGAGAGACAGAGAGAGAGAGAGAGAGAGAAACATTCAAGTCAAACACATTATACATTATAGTGTGCGCTGCTGCAAATGTTGGCAGATGTAGTAGGTCATCTGGACGTTGCATACAGAACATTTGTATAATGGTATATACTGCAAAAAAATATTACATTATAGATTAATGAACTGTAAACTGTAATACTTTCTTCTGAGATATAGGCTTATTTTGTATTCAGAATCAGAAGTGAGTTTATTTCTTGGTATTTTAATGTCAGTTTGAGTGATATAACTGTATCTCATTGTTCAATACAAATGTAAATGGAAGTTGAAAATGTTTCTGGTTATCATTCACAATAGATCAGATTATTCTAATGAGCAGATGATATCATGTCAAATCACTCATATGTACACATTTAACCCATTTGTGTGTCTCAGTATTATCTTATCTCTCCTGTATAACTACTTGTTTAAAACACAGTCCACATTTTCTCCCAGTTTCCACATTCCTAAAGGACCCCTCTGTTGCGGTGCCAGAGGGGGAGGCGTCCACAACAATGCCTGATGGGAAATGGTCCAAGGTTTCCTGTGCTGAGCTGCAGATAACAACTTACTGTTTAGAGAGCTCAGCCTGAGGTCTTCAGAGATACTGAGCTGCTGGACGAGAGCCAGGCACTGCTCAGCCTCGCATGCACAAACGCAGAAAAGCGCAGATTTTCATGTTTGTTTGTTTATTTGGCCTCCTCCGAGTTAGTTAAAGGTTACAGATAGCACCTCTGCCCCCTTTGCTAAAGGTCTTCTGTTATATGACACCGCATGCTGGTATCTTACTGTGGAAAAAATCTGAATCATATTTGAAATTGTTCAGTTCCTGGTGTCATAAGCCAACTTTATCTGAATTTCTCTCTCTCTCTCTCTCTCTCTCTCTCTCTCTCTCTCTCTCTCTCTCTCTCTCTCTCTCTCTCTCTCTCTCTCTCTCTCTCTCTCTCTCTCTCTCTCTCTCTCTCTCTCTCTCTCTCTCTCTCTCTCTCTCTCTCTCTCTCTCTCTCTCTCTCTTAAAGCATGGGGAGCTATTCTCCATGTGCCAGAGGGATCAGTAGGAGGCTGAAAGAGAAGATGATTAATTAGCATTGCCTCCCTGCTTTGGCTGTAGACTGATCTCAGCCCAGATCCTCTGCGGGCTTCTCTTATGTAAAACTGTCGAATAGCATAGTGTGGCAAAAAACAAACACTGCATGCTGTGGCGTATGTTCAGGCCGGTTGGTCATCACATTGTTCATATAGTTCATGAGTTTTGTAATCGTTTATGTCCCCCCCCCACCCCACTTACTTTTCATATCATGATTGGTCATGTGACATGGTAGAACCAACAGCGCTTAGGCTTAGTGATGTCCTGGTGTGATTTGTCAAAAAAGTGCCTTTTGGTCTTTTTTTGATAGGCAGTATATAAATCACCATCCACTCTCACTGAAAGAGAAGCTCAGACATTCTACCGAACATCTGATTTTGTGTTTCATAGAAGAAAGAAAATAACATGTGATTTGGAATGACAAAATATTTTTTTTTGCACAAAATAATTTTTGCATTTTTTAAATGTCATTTACAGTCACATTTTTTAAAACTTGATTGGTCGTGACGAGAGAGGACCAATGGCACTGAGCCTTTTTGATGTCCCACCTGGCATGATGCATCAAAAGGTGCCACTTTTGAAATGAACACAAGGTCTGTTGGTGTAAATGTTTTTTACAGACCAAAACATGAAGTTGGAATGACGTGAGGTTGATTAAAGTAATAAAACTCTCATTTTTGGGTGATCTGTACCTTTAAACTTTACAATGGCTGTGTCAACCTATTAGCAAGCTCATATTGTCTGTGCTTTGAGTATTTTTTTTTTTTATATTAGCAAAGTAAGCAGCACCAGTGATGATGTAAGTAGTCTTTGCGCTTTCTAGAAATCACTGTTAGCCAACATGCCTCTGTGTTCACACAATGTTCCATCATACGCTCCTCTCCTCTAACGTATGTAACTGTCGGTGCTTTTTAAGAGCAACCCAAAGGTTGCAAAGGTCCTCAAATGCATATCAACATAGCTGAAGGTAAACTTAACAAACAACAGCATTTTATTGACTGAAGTCTGGTGAAAAATACAATAACAAGCATTGGACACAAGCCATTTTAAACACACGTAATCTCTTTAAAAAGACAATGCGAACATAAGGCCAAAACTACTAACCTGAGATATCCCACAAAACCTCCAAAAATTAGCCAATGCTGAAGAGTTTTTTTTTTTTTTTTTTTTTTACATTTTAGAAAAATAGATAGATTTGCAAGAAAAGACACTTTATACATTCAAGAACCATTGGTAATGTTTCTCCTCTACTGGTTTGTTAGAAAGAGACATGATCTGCGGTTCGGGGAGAAGAAGAATAGCGACGGGGGGAATGTGTGAGACAGGGTGGGACAGATGGAGCGAAAGGAGAGAGATGAGAGTGAGGGTGTGAAAGGGAAAGCGAGCCTCAGGCTTCCTTTTCGTCCTTTTCTCTCTGTGTTTTTGTCTTGGCGGGAGCCGGCATGGTCGCCGTGCCCCCCAGCCAGTCCCAGTGAGCGAAGAAAGGCGCAAAGTTGGTGCCCGGCTGCTGATGGTGAGCATCGTGCCGCAGCGTGCCGCCCCAAAGGCCGAAGGGAACCAGACGGTGCATCGCCCAAGGGAAGTCGTACCCGCAGTGGTCCTCGGTGGACACCCAGATGTTGAACAGCATGAACGCCCAGGCGGTGAGACAGTGGCACTGGAGCAGCAGAGGATCCACGGTGGTCCAGAAGCCCACGCTGAAGAGCTCCCATGCCGTCAGGTACTGCGTGACCAGGCTAAAGGTTTGCCGGTATTGGTGGTGGAGGGCGTGGAAGGTGCGGTACAACCAGCCCACGCGGTGATGCAGAAGGTGCCACAGGTAGTACTGGAAGTCGAACACCACGGTGCAGCCCACGATGCCCAGCAGGAAGGCGGTGAGCGTGGGCGCCTCGCGGGGCAGCGGCACAGGCGGCCGCCAGATCCACTGGGCCACGGCGGCGGGGAAGATGTAGAGCAGATGGTTGTATGTGGTGAGCGCCAAAGTGGCTCCAATGTTGGACCAGGTGACGGCGCGGTCCTGGTGGATCTGGTAGCGGCGGATGGAGGGCCAGGTGGGCGCCAGCAGGTCCAGCACGGTGTAGAAGAACACCAGCACCAGGTACATGCACACCGAGAGGACGACGGGAAACAGCGGCGAGCGCATGCTGCTCTCGTGGTTCTGCTGGAGGTAATCCCACATGGGCTGCAGCACGGAGCGCTCCGACAGAGCCCAGGTTACGTTGCTGGCGTCCAGCGTGCCGCGTATACTGCCGGGACTCATGGCCGGCTACGTGTTGTTGATGCAACAGCCGGCGGCAGGGTGGTGAGGATGCTGGCAGCAGCCGGCGGCGACTTTCTCTTGTTTTGAGTGGTGGATGTGGCTTTTTTGTAAATAATCTGATCTGCACCAAATGAGGCAGGCCTTTACGCCTCTAAAATGTGTCCAAGCACCACCTCCTGCATCTGTAGCGTCTCTCTCTCTTTCATTCTCTCTCTCTCACCCCCCACACACACACTACCACCAACACGCTCTTTTTCTCCTGGTATGGTGTGTGTCTGTGTGAACGCTCTTTCATTGGCAGTTCGAGGAGGATCCAACATTTGACCAGCCGAACCGTTCAGTCCCTGCACCACTCATTTCTGACCTAGAACTGGAGAGAAAGAAACCAGAGATCTGTTTGTTTGCTTGATATGAATCATCTGTATACTAACTACTAACAATGGAGATCAAAATGATTCATTGATGAAATTCCGTCTCAAACGATGCACAACAATTCATGATCAGAATTTAAATGTCATTGTTAATTCTGCTGAATGAGGTGGTGTGAGTGTATTTACAGTATACAGGAATCACAATTCATATCATGCACAGCCAATTATTGACAATAACAAAGTTTAAGGCTGTGATACCCACTTATTCTGGTTCTATTTCCTTGTCAGATCAGATATATCTTGGTACAGGTTTTATGCATAATAGTTGCATAAAATTTAGCAGCGAGTCAAAGAAAACATTTGTGCTCCAATGTTTGTAAACATTGTTGTCATTTGCTGACTAAAACAATTGTTAAAATTGAAATAAAGCTGAAATAAAATGTAAATATTAGAAAACTTGTTAAATTGGTAAATATGTTATACTAAATAAGTACTAAAATTATAACATTTTAAAGAAATAATTATAAAAGCATAACAAAATTATTAAAAAATGAAATATAAAATATAAATGCATAAAAAATAAATAATATAATAGTATACTAAAATAACTGTTTGTAAAAAAATAAATAAAAAAAAGCATCAGAAATTGGACTGTGTGATGTAGCTCACTTTAAAATGAAAATGTTGTCATTATTTACTAATGTTCTTCCAAAACTATATAACTTTTTTCTTCCTCCTTGGAAAGCAAAAGGTGGATTTATTTATTGATGTTTGGCATGCTCTTTTTATGCAATTGCAGTGAATAAAAACTACTATTTTTAAGCACCAAAAAAGGACATAACACTGGTCCATAACTTGTGCACTTTACTCTGAAGTTATTTGTCATCTTTGTGTAAGAAACATAACATTTTATTCATTACTGAAAATCTTGCCGTCTGTAGCTTTCACTAGCATTCACAGAACCATGTCCAATTTGTGAACAGATAATTCACAACATTATTGTGCACTGGATCAAGTGTATCATTGAAAAGATTTGAATCAAGATTTGGACAGTGCTGAATTCACTCACAGTTTCTCACCCAAAGCTATTTTAGGACTTCAGACGCTTACACTTTTACAATAAGCTTTTATCATAAACTAGGCTTTTTTGACTAGTTTTATGGTGTCCTTTTTAAAGCTTCAGTTCCCATTCATTGCAATTTACAGCGGAAAAAACAAGAGTACAATTCTTCATTATTTCTCCATTTTTGGTCTACAGTTGAAAATCATTCGTGTTTGGAATGACACAAGCTTAGGTGAACTATTCCTTTAACCGCTTCCGTTCCGTTTGAGTAACAGACAAATGTTGAAATGTGTGGAGCAACTGACCTTAACATTACAGCAGATTTTGTTACCACATCGTCTCGTTTCCTGTTGCACCTTACAAAACCTTCTATTCATATAAATGAATTAGCTTTACATAAACTGACATTACACAACATTTTCATTAATATTCATGTTTGTCTGGCTAGACTTGGGTAGAAAATGCATCTTAAACAACCCATCTCTGGATGAGTAGGTCTGCCCAGTTCTCTCTCTCTCTCTTTCTCATTCTGTCTCTCATTAATCATATCTTTTCTGTCAGCCCTTCACTGAGATGAAAAGCCCTTGTTTATATTTTGATGTTTTTCAGACCAGGAAGTTGCACTGTGGTCATGCATAAATCTTTTTACAGAATAAAGTTGTTTGTTCAAACAGAAAAAAAGCTGAGGGCAAACAGCCACTGAGCCGCTCTCTGTTGAGTGAGTAATGATGTACTTCTCACACAAACCACATCCTTCAGAACAACCCCGCTCCTTGGTTTGTATGATTTGTTTTTAGGATATATAAACTAATTGTTATCAGAGGATGAACATATCACAGAACTTGGTGTTAAAAAGACTTGATACTGAATAAAAATATGAATCACTCAGAGTCATTCAGAGGCTGATAGACAAGCTTAATGCTTAAAGGTGAAGTGTGTCATTTTTTAAAGATATTAATGTATAGGGCTGGGTACTAACTAATTACATCTGGATTACATAATCAGATCAAAAAATGAAGTACTAGTAATTAGATTAGATTACATTTTAAAATGCTCATAATCAGACTACAGTTACTTTTTTATTGATAACATGATTTATTCACACAATGGCAGTAAATCATTATTAAATCATTCACTTTTTTATGTTTTAAACCTTCATTTTTATTTGAGTTAGCACTCAGTAAGTCATTGTGTTGCTATGTCTTTGGAAGGCGTTTGTCCTTCAAACACATTTTTATTATAATTGTTATTATTTTATAAATGTTTTCATTGTCATTTTTATGATTTATTTTATTAGCTTTTCATGAAACACACATGCAGTCCCTTGCACAACCCTGACGTAACGTAATGTTGAATGCACTTCATGTTGTTGACAAAAATGATAAAGACAATATTTATTTCTCTTTGTTTTTATATCAATATGTTACAATTTTATCCTATTCAATTCAATGTAATAAACGAGTTAAGTCTAAATTAATTTAAAAGTAATCAAAAACAATATTACCTAATATGTGTAATGGAATGGACTAACTAAAGAAAATTGTAATTTGTAAACAACTATGTCATTTGTAATCAGTAAAGTTCAATTTGTAAGTACCCAGCACTGTTATTGTATTTGCAATGTATTCATATTAATGCATAACAATATATAATTGACTTGACTTTGTATTCCAGCAGGAATGTTACATTTCAGATTGACGATTTCAAATATGATAAGACTGGCTGAACACCACTGACCTTAATTGCATGGAGAAATAACAAAATAATCTGCATCAAGGTTTGAAATGAGTAAATGATGATAATTGTCATTTCGGGTGAACTGTTCCTCTACGCATCTTTCTATTGCATAACAATGTATATTCGTTTTTTTTTTTATTAGCATAAAAGTGTTTTCAGCATTTTTGTGATCTGGTGAGACTTGAACATGGCATTGTTTCTCATCACAGATGCTCGATCAAAGCCTCGACAGCTTGCTGGAGGTTCTCAGCCCGTGCAGCTCTTTCAGGAGCACCAGGATTCAGTTCATGCTCAAGTTCATCATCATCATCATCATCATCTGGTTGCAGTGAGATGTCGAAGAGTTCTAGCCTGCAGCTTTCACACGGTTAATACAGGCATCCAGGTAAATGGCAGGTGATTTTTTCACATTTGCTGTTCTGGAGTTTACAGAAGAAAAGGTTCTAAACATAAAGGGTTCTATCAGGCACTTCAAATATAGAACCTTTCAGAGGTGCCATCGTTTTAGTTTAAATTAAAGGTAGGCCTACACTATATCTCTTTTTTTAAATTATCATTTAAATAATGTTTAAAAAAAAAGATTTGAAAATTAAAATTCAATTTAATTAATGAAGCAATACATCATCAATACTTACTTCCAAAACATGTTTTTGATTCACTATGGTAAGCCTGTTATAAGTGTTTAAGTTTTAGACCTGTCGGGATAGTTGGGAAATTGTGTACATACGTTACTCGTCCGGGCACTGCTATCTCACGACCAAGTCGAAATTGAAATGTGAATCAGTCGACAGATGACCACTAACTATTGTGAGGGTCATATTCATCCGCACACAGAGCTGAAGCACAACCAAAAAAAAAAAAAAAAAAAAAAAAAAAAATGTATATATATTTTGCAATTTTGTTTTTTTAACCGCTAGAGGGTAAAAAGTACAGTGTTCGTTTAATTAATTTTTAATTATATATATTTAATTAGAAAAACTGTATCATTAGGCTATATAATTTTTCTTTTAAGAAATTTTTTAATTAAAAAAACAGTTAAACATGAAAGTATTATGCAATCATTTAAGACCCTTATCCTTATATAGAATATTTTTGTCATAAAGGGCTCTTTAAAACTGAGTCAGGAAATGGTTGTAAATAGAACCCCACTGAACTTTTTTTTTGTTCTAAGAGTGTGCACTATAGACCTATCAAATTATTTATTTACTTTAAACCTATCAGATTATTTTTTCCTTTAAACATTTATAATTGGCCAGTTATGGGAGTAAATCAAAGGCAAAATAGAAGGTATATGCAGATGTACATACAATATGTATATGATCCTGTAAACATAAATAAGACTAATTATTGTACTTGTAAGTGTTTTTTTTTTCTTTTCTCAGTTATACGTCACTTTCAGGTGCTACAGGATGGTATTTTGGCACAAGGAGAACAGCATGTGCCTCCAATACCAGAAAAAACTCTTTTATGATTAAATAAGGTCATTTTTAAGTTGTGCATTGGATTACAGTTTACCAGACGTCTATTAAACCACTGTGATCTTTATACGGGCTGTGACACTAAAAACTTTCATATTGTTACAAAAGATAAAAAGATAAAAAGTTAGTGTACTATTAAAACTGTAACAAAAGTGAAATCTCAAAATATAAAAAATATTTTAAAAATTCAAAATATGAATAAAAAGTAAAGCTAATTCTATCTCGATACTAAAATGACACTGCCAAAGTTGAGCCACTAGAGGTCAGAAACACATCGCCATTAAAACAGTAAGTGAAACGATCGTCACATGTGATGATGAAACTACCATGTGCTGCATTTTGCTGTTTACTTTAATCATGTTTAGACAATTACAGTACTATAAATACTGAGAATTTATATGGAAAATGAAGAGTTTATGGGTCACTCATTGCTCATAATGCAAATTCAATAGGTTTTCTCACTCTAATTCCCACAGCAGGTCGAAGGGAAACGTTTCGTCACCTTAATGAACGGAAAACACTTTTAGCTTGGAGGGGTGGGGGTGAAACACACCTGAGCCTCATCCTGACCCTCTCTTCTCTCTCCCTCAGGTAAAATCACAAGGTAAAAAATAGACTCGTCTTGATCCTTTGAGAGAAGATCTCGAAACACGACGACACCTTTTAAGTCTGCATTTCGTTCTTTTATTATTATATAAACAATAAACAAATCTTGATTTAATTACGTTTTATTTTTTTAAAAGCTATGAGCAAACTCCATGGGATTATTAGCACAGTTTTAGGAAAAGAACGGCGCGTAGCCTACGTCATTAGCAATATGCCTATGTCCCGTTCCTCTGAGCAATAATAGTCGTGACGTAAACGCTTTTGCTCGGAGGATGATGCTGGATATTCCAATCGAAGCACTGAACCTTTCTGAACATGTTGAACCAGACAGAACAGAACAAAAACAACTAGGCCAGTTCGCACCAAAAGTTTTTTTTTTTTTTTTTTGTCAAAAGTCCTCACCACAATAACGAATAAACGGATGAAAGATAAATAAATAAAAATGCCAAACAGAATCAAGTGACTTTAAAGAGCTTGAGCATTTAAAACGGGACAAAAGTGCAGCGCGTGCTTAAATTAACAGAATAGCCCATTATCGTTGGTGTGAACGGGACTTTAATTAATTAAACCACATAGCCTACTGTATATCACAAGTGAAACGCAACCAAGCAACGACCTTCAAGCTTCTCTCTCTCTCTCTCTTTCTCTTTATCTGTGTTTAGAATCGAGTACTGGTCTTCTATGAAACATTAATAACCACATGATTTAATAAACAAGCTCCAGTGAAGTGATGATCCAAATACATAGTCTCTCTTCTCTCTCACTCGTGCTCTCATTCCCCAGGCAGAGGTAATAGGCCTTGTTATTTGATCAGTCGCAATGACTTAATGACCAAAATGAGCTCTTTTGTGTACGTCAAGGTCGGAGATGCTGATGGCGTTTAGACGGGCTTGGTAAGGCAGGCATTGCTATATAATTCTCCTAACTCTATTAAACTCTATTAAACATGAAGCCCCTACCATTTGTGCTGCAGACATGAATGAAATTGAATCATGTGAGATGTCAGATTCCATGACTCTGAACCCTTCGGCGCTCCAGCTGTTTGGAGACATGAGGGTGGGCCATTTTGAAGTGGGGCAGGCAGTGTACAGAGGCCCCATGTGGGGTCCCAGAGAGCCCTGGGGGCCTCTGCCATATCTAGGCACCAAAATGTCTTAGAGATATGGGAAGTTGTTTTGCCATCTCCATCATCATACTATAATTGCAATTTAAAGGCATTTCCTTTAAATGAATTCTGTTTAAAAGCATCTTTTCTTGTTCTTTGTTCTCTCTTTTTCTTCTATCATCTGTACTGTAGCCAGTGTTGCCAAGTCTGAGGTTTTCCCGCGGGATTGGGCTACTTTTACACTTTTGCCATGGGTCGTTTTCATCATCGTTCTGCTGAAGCAGGTTGACCCTGAACTGGTGTTAATAAGGGAGAAGTTTGTGGTCAGGTAAAAAAAAAAAATGTTTTTGAAAAGTTTTATTTGTTCACTGGTGCGAAATTGCATGAAAATAATATTGTGAAATATTACACAGGTTAAAATAACAGTTTTCTATGTAAATATATTTTAAAATGTAATTTATTCATGTTATGGCAAAGCTGAAGGTTCAGCATCTCCAGTCTTCAGTGTCACATGATCCTTCAGAAATCATTCTAATATGATGATTTGCTGCTCAAGATACATTTCTTATTATTATCAATGTTAAAAACAGTTGTGCTGCTTAAGATTTTTGTAAAAACTGTGATTCTTTTTTTCAGTATTCTTTGATGAATATAAAGTTGAAAAGAACAGCAATTCTATATTTCATAAAAAATATTTTTTAATATTATAAATGTCTTTACTGCTATTTTTGATGAATTTAATGCATCCTTGCTGAATTAAAGTATTAATTTCTTTAAAAATATATCATACTAACCCCAGATTTTGAACGAATGTCAATGCATCATACTGTATAACAAATTATTTAGGTCTTTTATTTTGAAGAAAAATGCCATACGCACACCTTTCGAATGAAATATATCACAAAAATGACTTGTTCAATTTTAAATGATAAAACAATAGATATGCTGTTCAAAATGAAGAAAAGTATTTGCAAACTTTGTGTTTGTGATGCTTTAGTGGATCGTCTTCACGGTTAATCTGATGAACATTTGTAGGATACCTGTGTGAACTTCATGCACTCACAAAAAAGTAGAAAACCAGCAAAACACCAGTAGATTAAAAGACTATGTGTGTGTGTGTGTGTGGGGGGGGGGTTATAGGGTGCGGATCAAGATCACAGGGTTACTATGGTGCAACACCTGAGCTACACACATCGCCACGACAACAGAGGAGGACCTGCACAGGTTACCTCATAAACAACTTCACCCACTCCAGAAAACAATTTGTTCGCAAACGCACACAGAACTTCACTTCTCTGCTCTGAACGAGGTAAGACACTTTTCTCTTAGCCAACAAACTTTAGACCACCGTTGATATTTGAAAGAAGGTTAATAATTACTTTTTTTACATTTAAAATGATTCTGAACTGTCTTCCAAACAAAGATATTTTGGTTCTGACAGTATGGTACTTTGAGATACTACATCATGGTTCTGAATGATATCAAATTAATGTGCCCTAGAAATGCCATGGCACCATGTCCAGAAAAATATCTTGATATTTTTGAAGTGTTTATTAGTGAATATGGCCACTAAATGGCAAGGTAAAAATGTAACCTTTAAGTTAGAACACTATTGAAAGTCTTACGTAATGCATGACCAGCAGCGGTCAGGTCGGGTCAGGTCGGTTCAGGTTGGGTCAGGTTGGGTCAGGTCGGTTCAGGTTGGGTCAGGTCGGGTCAGGTCGGGTCAGGTTGGGTCAGGTTGGGTCGGGTCAGGTTGGGTCAGGTCGGGTCAGGTTGGGTCAGGTTGGGTCAGGTCGGGTCGGGTCAGGTTGGGTCAGGTCGGGTCAGGTCGGGTCAGGTTGGGTCGGGTCAGGTCGGGTCAGGTTGGGTTGAACCGGACGTGTCTCTTCTCCCCGCTCCACAGGTGCTCTGCAGTAGCCATGCCCAGTAAACTGGAGGGAGCCATGGATGCGCTCATCACGGTCTTCCACAACTACTCGGGGAGCGAGGGAGACAAATACAAGCTCAGTAAAGGAGAGCTGAAGGATCTTCTAAACAGCGAACTCACCGACTTCCTCATGGTTAGCAATCAGAATTAGCAACTCAGTCTCTGCTTTAGCTTCAATATTTGCATCTTTCTAGCTTTTATCAGAATATATATATATATATATATATATATATATATATATATATATATTATCAATAAATACAAAATAAATAAATGCAAAAATGCACATATATATACATATATATATATTACATTTTGTATATATTTATTATTAAATAGAATTTATACTATATGCACATTTAGAAAATATATAAGTATATAAATGTCTTGTTTACTAGACTGGCATCACAATGAATTTATAAACACACGTTAAAAGTGAAAATGTGAAATAAGGAAATATTTCTATCTGACCTTCATCTTTAAAATAATGCCTTATGCAGTCAAGTTGATTGAGTCAAATTAAAATATATATTTGTCTTTTTTTATTAATAAAACAAGTAATTGACTGTACACAGTTACCTACCATAGTGCATTTGTCACAATCAAGATTTAAATTGGATTTTGACAGCCTGTTTCTTGCAAGTATTAATGGAAATTGAGGTTCATTTTGGTTTCCTTATCAGGAAGTGAATTTAAATAATGCGAATTAAATCATCTTTTGACCTGGTGTCACATGAGAGCTGTTATGAACGCACACAGAGAGCGAGAGGGGAAGTTCAAAGCACTTTCTTCCCTTCAAGAAAACAGCCCATAACATCACCTCACTGACTGCTTAGTCAACCCTAAATAATCCTTTAATTACATCTGTTAAGATTTAGATCTTGACATCCAGCGCTCTTTTTCATGTGAGTGAGCTTTTGGTTCCGGCGTGTTGATTAGTGAGAATGATTTGGTTAATTTCGCCATGAACTTTTCATCTTGTTTACTGTGTTTGCGTTGAATTCATTTCTTGTGTACACAGGCACGTAATTCCAGCTCACACACTGGGACAGACCACTTGGTGAACTGGCTGCAAATCTGAGGAAGTGAATTAAATGAATGATTTCTTCCTCATCAGATACATTATTGTTACATAAAACTAGCCCCATTCATAATTACGAAACTTTATCTGAATCTCAATGAGACGAAGTTCATGAAAACAGAGCTTGGGTCACACAGTGTCCTGGTGTGTCTCTCTGATGAAGTAGGGTTTCCACACAGATCATTTTCGTATTCTCTCCCTGTGTGTGTGTGTGTGTGTGTGTGTGTGTGTGCGTGTGTGTGTGCGTGTGTGTGTGTGTGTCTCAAGAGAAGAATAAGTAGACTCTCCTCCCACTTTGAGGGAATAAATATAATATATATTTATCGATGAATATGATTAATAAAAAACATTTTAAAACAAATTGGCCATTATTTTCATGACATTTTCCCCCAAAATATCCATCATCGTAATGCAAAATAAATGAGTAGATACACACACACACACACACTAGAACACAGAATAATCTAGAATGCACATGCATCTCTACTATGTGTGTGTGTGTATATAAATATATATAGTGATATTATGCTAATTTATACTAATTTAAATTAAAAAATACAGTTGAATGGAACTGGAAAAAGTAAAAACTGAAAAGTAAAACGTTATGATTGCATTATGATTATGGGGACAAATGAGCATAATTGTCATGCAAATAATGTCTCAATGCAACAAAATTTTAATGATTCAAAAACAGTTTTTTTTTCTTAGTTAACAGAATTCTTCGTTTTCTTCATTTAATGTTTTGGGTGAAATATGAGCTGGACGTGTTTTCATGAGATGTGGGTCTCAGCTGTGTACGCATCATCAGAAGGAGGCTGTTGCTTACGCATCATCAATTACTGGCTGGAACACAGCCCGATATAGATTCTCACCTCTCCCTCGCCACTACACACTCGCTCTCTCTTTCTCTCTCTCGGGAGTGTACTGTAACACTAGGAGGCAAAAAGAGCATGTTAAACTGTGTCTGGTGGCATAATGTGTTAACCGCACACACACACACACACACACACACACACATACAGTGTAGCCACAGGCTGATGGACTTTGATGGTTTGATGGGTCACGGCTCAATGGTTACCAGCGCCACCACTGTTTTTTCACCACGGTTTTGCCCAAATTGTGCTCATGTGGAATATTGTCAGGATAGATGGACATCCATGAGACTGATCTGATGGTTTTATTTTTGGATGGTCTGTTAATGGGCTATTGCAATAGGATTATACACATATAAGTTAGAGTTAGTGCTCATATCAAAACAAACACACACAAACTTAAGCAATTTCCGTAAGAAAGCAGTCCCTGTCAGAGTGTGTGATATGTTATTGTCCCCAAGGGGCCTGTAAAGCCTGAATACGACTAATCTTAATTCAGACTGAAAAAAACTTCAATGATTTTTAAAAAATAAACATTTTACTGAAATCAAAATATATATTTTTTGGATAAATACTTGTATACATTTTAATCAAGTAGAATTAATAAAATATAAACATTAATTTATGAATATTAATATATATTAAAAAAATGTAATGGTCTGAATATTTATATGTATATATATATATAAGTATTCAGACCCTTTAATTGTTTGTTCACGTTTTATATATATATATATATATATATATATATATATTTATTTTTGCAAAATTATTTTATGCATTTATTGATACATATGATCTATAAATGTATTTAATCAAATTGTATTACATATATATTATATATTAAATAAAATATAGAATACCATATACATCTTATTTTAGCATGATTGGAACGTTGCTTTGACTAATCAGCATCCAGGACCAGATTAATTGATTTGTAAATGCACAATATAAAACTGATATATTACATGCTGTGCTGAGTTGATTTGTTTATCCTCTCTTTGTTTAGTCTCAGAAGGACCCCATGCTGGTGGAAAAGATCATGAACGATCTGGACTCCAACAAGGATAACGAAGTCGACTTCAACGAGTTTGTCGTGCTGGTGGCGGCGCTGACGGTTGCGTGCAATGACTTCTTCCAGGAACAACAGAAGAAGAAAGGCAAATGAAACGGATGCATAAGTCCCTGCATGTGTAATGCTATGATGCATTAAAACATTTGCTATGAACCATTTTATCAGTCCTTTTGTCCTTATGTTAGCAGCTCCTTTCCTTGAATTCTTTCCCTTAACATTAAATACATTTTTTTATATAAATTTCATATTCTACAGGCATATAATAATAATAGTACTGTCAGTACAGAGCTGAACTGATAGTGTGTAGACGTCTCTGTGAGTTCTGCTTCTATGTTTGTCTTTTTTTCATTAGTTAAATATTAAAGTCACCAATCAAAAATGGATGATTCTTGTTTTTTATGGAGAACTGCAGTGCTTACTATAAATGATTTATCCGTTTACATCTTTATTTTTTTTAAATTCATGTGCCCTCGCAATTTGATTCAAAATAACTTCCCCTCCCTCTTGCGGCAACATTTCTCTGTCTCTGATGATGTGTTTACTGGCGCGAGGGCGGGGTAACCTGTCACTCACATGAGATCCACCAATAGCAAACCACAACCAACCAATCAATTCCCACTGGACAAAATCAAGTCCCGCCCTATTTATTCTTGTTTGAGAAGAAGATATTTGTCGGGAAGAAAAGACTATCGCAACTTCTTTAATTGCAAGTTACACTGCGTACACTGCTGTATACTATATTTCAAACTGTAGAGTGTCCAGTTATTATTAAAACTTTCCAAAAGGAGCTAATGGGATAGTTCACCCAAAAATGTAAATTCGGTCATTAATTTCTCACCCTCATGTCGTTCCAAACCCGTAAGACTTTTGTTCATCTTCAGAACACAAAGATCTTTTAAATGAAATTTTCTCTTCAGAAAATTTTGACTAAACTACTCAATTCATATGGATTAGTTTTACAATCTCTTTATGAACTTTTTGTAGTGGTAGTTGCTTAGCTGTCAATGGAGGGACAGAAATTGCTTGGATTTCATCAAAAAGAGCCTCATTTGAAGATGAACTGAAGTCTTACGGGTTTGGAGCGACATGAGGGTGAATAAATGATGACAGTTTACATTTTTGGGTGAACTATCCCTTTAAAAATGACAGCTGAAATGACATCCGTTTTATTCGTCACACTGGAAATAAGGCTAATTCAAGTACATTGCATAATGGATTGCATGACGAATTTCTGTGTGCTGTTGTTCTTTTTCACATTTTTCACAGAAGAAAGTCATAAAGGTTCGGAATGGCATGAGGGTGAGTAAATGATGAGATGATTTTCAACGTTGTGTGAACTATGGAGTTTTGGATGTCTGTTTGGCAAGAGTGAAGATGATGTTGGTCTAGGAACACATCCTATTTTATCACCCTGCTATAAACCGTGCACTAGATGACCATGTGTTCTTGCGGTTTAAAGTCCATCTTTTGGAAGTGTCTGTGTTGGGAAATACATCAGACAAAAGGCATGCCATTTATCAGAAGTCTTGTTTGCCCTCAAAACACCGCTGTGCTTCAGAAACAGCTTCAGAAACATTTCATTTCCGTTGCCTGTCCGTCAACAGAACGCTTCATCCTCTCTCTATAGAGCACTTGATATTCTCTCCAGAGCTCAGCTCACCATGTGACGCATTTACCGTCTGTATCCCATGCATTATCAGTGAGAAGTGTGGCGTGTTATAAAAAAAGTCATAATTGTCATTTTAATTAACAAACAAAATCCTTTAATTGAATTAAGTCATTAATGGATAAGAGAGTTAAAATACTTTTTAGTGCACATTTCAAATTTTCCATTTCTGTCTGTCTATGTAGACTTTAAATAATAAAATAGCATTTTATTTATTCATAAAATTGTGTTTGAACGTTGTTGTTAGAACAGTCAGAGTGTGGCAGAGTGTGAATATTTTATTATATTGCTACTGTATATTAGCCTATAATCCACTATCTCTTCATATTTAGGTTTCACTGTAAAGACACTCCTGTAAAAGAGACTTGTTTCTGGATCTCGCTCCTGTCAAATAAAGGTTAAACCGTCTGCGTTTGACATGCTTCCCAGTTTGTCCTCCGTCCTCTTTGACTGGAGTTGACTTCTGGTGTCTTCTAACGGACGGTTAATGTTTCACACTTGGGAGTGCTTGTGATGTCTGCGATGATGCGATGTGATGTAAGAATGATTCACGACCTCATTTCCAGGTGCTGTCAATCAGCCTGGGTATTTTTATAAAGGACAAATGAAGATCTCAGCAGAGGAGCGTGACTGCAAACCTGAGCGCGGAGACACGTCCTGTATCATGGTTCATTTTGATAAACTGCCAGAATGCTGCTATTTATGAAATGTCCTTCAGTAGCCGGACAATCAGTGTTTACCTGAGACTTTTCAGACTAATAATAAACAAATAAACAAATGCTCCACGAGTGCACATTCTCTCTCTCTCTCTCTCTCTCTCTCTGGTTCCTTTTTCTTTGAATAAATCAGTCGTGATTGACAGTGATGGGTAAAGTGTGATAATTATCTGTTGTCTCTTAATGGCTTCTAATTCTATTTGTCTGTTTCTCTTTGGTGATTCATCATTGCCTCTTGTTTTTTCCCCCTTCCATTTCTATCCTCTTCCATTACACCTGAGTGGAAGTCTTGCTGAGTAAATGGTCTATTAATGCCTTAATGTTGGCGTTTTGATAGTTGTACATATTCTCTATTATGTGTAGAAAGCCTCTTCCATCAGTTCATTTCAGGCAGGGTCATCAAGGTTTGTTTATTAAAATGTTCTATTCAAAATCTACAGACAAAAACTTTTTCCAAAACATCCGGCAGCAAAATCATTAACAAAACCTTTGCATTTTTTTGAAACCACAGGTCTGGTTAGTCAGCCGGCTGATTTAGGTGTTCACACTTTGATTTGGTTTGATTGAAACGAACCCCTGGTGCGATTGCTCTGTTGATGCGGTTCATTGTAATAAAGTGTGAACTCGAACCCAGGTGCGCACCAAACAAGCAGACCGAGACCACTAAAAATGTGGGTCTCAGCCCGCTTCCAAAGAAACACTGGTGGGGTTCGACTGAAATATGAACACAACATGGACCAAAGACATGTAAACTAACCAAAAACGGGACATGATGCCACAAAATGCAACCCTTAAAAGGACAGAATGCTCACTCAAATTGTTTTTTTCTTGTCATAGTCGTGAGTTTGCCCGTCACAGTTCGGTACTAATGCCCTAGGGCGACAACATTTTAAGTACCCCCCTATACAACTCGCATGCTAGTGCAACATGAACAAAATTCTGTATAATATGCCAGTGCCATTGTTTTGTCTCATACCAATAACAGCCTTTATTAAACTTTACCAACTCAGAACAAACTAGAATAATCTCAGGAACAAAAATGACACCATACATTAATGAGAACCGACATGGAGTAACAGAAACACAGGGCTTAAATACACTGAGCAAACAAAGGGAGCTAAATGAAATGCAGGTGAAACTAATCAGTAACTATGGAAACAAAATAGAGCATAATCAGTAACCTAGAAAACTAAATTACAGGGAACAGGAAAACAAAACCAAATTAGAACACAAATAAACTACAAACTCCAGACACACAGAACCATAGAAGAACTGTTCAAATACCATATGATGCTATAAAAGAATATAATTATTTTAAAACTCTATTAAATATTTTAAACTCTATCCCCCGGTTTCACAGACAAAGCTGTAAGCCTTCCAGACTACAGCTTCCATTCAGACTTCCATTCAGATGGAAACTGAATAATGGAAAACAAATGGAAACTGAACTACAGATAGCCCTAATACACATTAAATGTAGTCACGCAATGATGATTTTGTTAACATTAACAATTTGAGAACAAAGTATAATTTGCATGGTTTGAAGTGATATAAGCGATCGTTAGATTTAATCAGTGTGAATTACTGCAATGCTTTTTTTTCCCTTTGCTGGTCAGAACAGAAGTGGATGTTACTTGTTCAAATTACATTTTCCGGTGAAAATTCTTCTGTTGGTCATACTTCCAAAAAGTAGAATGTGTGATTCCGAATGACAGTATCCACAGTATCCACACAGTGACAGCCGCACATTCTCCTCAAAACATTGGATTCGTCCGCGCTGTGCCGTGCTGAGGCACAACCCACGTAAAGTTGATAATTTCGCGAATAACTGCAATTGCAGATTTCGAACAGAGATGGTGACAAAGAGGGAAAACTACAGCTGCAGCTTTAAGTTGATTTGACAAACGAAAAAAGTTGTGATAAGTCATGAAATATTTTTTTACAGTGTACACAAAAAAATGTAAGCCTTTTTTTTAAGATTGACAAATTTCAATTGTATAGTAAAATTACATTTCCATATTATGGATTAAGCATTTTAAATGTGTACAAAAAAACTAGAGCTTAATTTAACATTTAGTATAAATCTTAATGGAACAGGGAATGGACGATTTAGTTTATGTGATTCGTATATAAATTTAAACATATTTAAAAAAAAAATATATATATATATATATATATATATATATATATATATATATATATTAATATGAACCACATAAACTGAAATGGTCCATTCCCTTGTTCTTCTATTTATACAAAATGTTTTATTAAACTGTTTTTTATTTTTCTTAATCAATAATATGAATAATATGTAAGGATTAATCAATTCAATTTGATGGAATTTTACTTTACAATTGAAATTTTAACATTTGAACATTAGACGTTACATTTTGTTGTTGAACTGTTTATATATTGAACTACAGTCTATATAGTATTTATCGTAATTACATTAAAAGTAACTGTAATTCAATTACAGAAAAATTAAGAGTAATCCCTTGCTTTACTTTATCAAGGAAATGTAATTAAATTACAGTAATTAATTACATAGTAATATGTTACACCGAACATTGGTTCTTCATAATAATGACATAAAACAACCATTAGGTTATAACAATTTTGCTTCTATATGTTGCCATAAAAGAAGATGGATATTATGGGTTCTGATGCTACATGAACCGTTTTCATGTCATATAACACCACAGGAGAACCGATTCAAATTGTGCTTTTTTACACCACACAGAATGGTTTCTTTATTGAACCCGCTGTGCTAAGAGCCTTCCACCAGCGTGCTCTGGGTGTAATCCTGCTGGTTTTGTTGCTGTTTCAGGTCGTTCATCGAAGCTGCTATCAGTGAATGAGTTTGGGGAGATGGTGTCTGCGATTAGACCTCTTCTCAGACCAGCTGTCTGCAGAAGAGAGATGCTCGCGTCAACAGCGGCCTTCGCAAAGACAAATCCAGCCCTGTGAAGCTCCGTCTGTTTACCAGTGACAATGATAAGAGAAAACTAGACGAAACAAGGACGAGGAGAGGAAGTGATTACGCCCCCTCTCGCCCACCTTCCCACCGAACCTGCCATTTATCACCGGGCTCCACAGACACAAGGGTCAAAGAAAGAGGAGGAGAAGTCACGGTGAGCGTTTAATGGGGGAAAAGAGAGGTGCACGGAGGAGTGTGTGCACAGCCCCATTAAAACTCCACTCCGAGATCCATTTCCGGCTTGTTCCCGCAGGATAATCACAATCACCACCTTTCATTCGGCCTTATCTAAGGCACTTTTAGACACTTCCTTATCTCTCCTCGCACACTCCCTCCACACCTCCACTCCTCCGTCAGGCATTGCGTCACTCCCACCATCCACCGACTCTTCATTACAAGTGAGTGATATGTCGGAGAGCTGGGCGGTTTCATCCATCTTGCCCATGCCCATCCTTCCGGACATCTGTAATCTGTTTTAGACCTGAGTTACGGCCCGCCGCTCTATCTAAAGAAGAGCAGGGCCTGGTAAAACTCACTCAGCGGCCATACGCACACTAGACTGCACAGATGGGTCATTACGCTGTGAGAGAAATTGTATTTATAGCTGAAAATAATGAGGATTATTCACTTATATGCTATTTGAAGAGCAGACGAGTCCCCGTAGCTCACCAGTGGAAACGTCATCAGAGAATACGCAAGAACAATGTACCTGAGAATTACACTGAGATTGACTATGGAATATGGAATGAATGATATGTCTTATGTTCTCTTTTTAAAATAGGATACTTTCTTAACCCCTTCGGACCTTATTGTGAAATAAGTTCAGCTTATGTGATTTATAACAATTCCTACATCAATTTGTTCGTGATATATGACATCTGACCTTGGAAACACAATTTTGCATGATTTTGGACTTATTTCTTATGTGCAAGTATAAAAAAATTAACCTTTTTCAAATGAATGTTCAGTTATATGTTTGTTGTTAATTGGCAATCAAATTTGATTCGTTTATTTTCAGGTTCATCAGTGATAAAAAAACAAAATTAAAAATTATTTTTCAAAGACATTTTTATTCAGCAAGGATGCATTATATTGATCAACAGTAAACTGTATGGACATCTATAATGTTACAAAAAAAACAGAATTGCTGTTCTTTTGAACTTTAAATTCATCAAAAACTCCTGAAAAATGGATATCACTGTTTCCACAAAAATATTAAACAGCACAACTGTTTTAAATATTGAAATCCTACCAACATTAGTGTAGATAATTTTTAAGCATATTTTGATTGAAAGAACACTGAATGCTACTTTATAATTATGGCTTTTTCTTTACATATCAGTATCAACATATGTCAATAATGTATATACATAATCTCGACTATGCTATGCTATGCAGTAAATATTAAATCATTTGGAACCAAAGTGTTTAAATATTACATATTACCCTGTATCTATTTAATCTAAAATACTTTTAAACAAAAAAAAAGAATTTTTTTTTATTTACAAGTTATTTAAATAAAATTACTGCCACCTGTTTGTCATTATCTCATTTATGTTTGCCAGTGTGTTCATTCACTCGTTGCGAAGTCTTGTTGGTGTTACACTGCATTTCTGAGTGTTACTTCTGGTTTTCGAGTCATGGTCTTGATACTCTGCCTCTCCCTGGATGGTTTGCTTGAATAAAGCTGTGTTTGGATCTCCTAACCGCATCTCTGAGAAGTGCATGTAACATTACCATAAACATTAAACAAAATTCCAGCAGTTTTATATTCTGTAATTGTTTTTTTAAGAAATAAAATAAGTCTGCATGTTTTGTTTTTTTATCCATTGAGTGTTTAGCTGAATCAGAAGTTCCTGATTCATTAGAGAAACCGCATGAATCTGATTCTTAGCATTTGAGTTGAAACTGTCAAATCTGAATCATATGAGGTCAGTTTCTGGATGAACTCATATATTTCCATCCGTCTACACCGAAGAAGCAGAAGATTTGTGTATGAAAGCGCTGCAATTGACAACTTTCAAACGTCCTCTAAAGAAAACTTCTCAAGTGACGTGAGGATGATGAGTGTGACGAAGAGATGACGCTTGTCTCTGTGGGGTTTGCCCTCCAGTGGCATGAGATGAAAGCGCTTATCAGCGCCAACAACGTCACGTCACCCTGAGTTAGTACCAGTGTCTTTCACACCTTTATAGACTTTCACAGCAGGTGGACTGTGTGTGTGTGTGTGTGAGTTTGTCATGCTGAAGCTAAACCACTCAGAAAGGCTTTGCATCACTTATGGGTCTCATACGACTGACTGGGTGTCCAATCTTATGCTCAGAATCCCATTCTTTGGACACGAGCGGACATCACACCAAATATCCTTGAAAACACACAGACACACCTGAGGCTTATACGCATGCTGCTTTCTCGGCAGGATTTTGAGAAGGACTGCAGTGATTTCTGAGGAGCAGATTGTAATTTGTTTAGCAAAAGCATTTGATTTCTCATTCAGCAAAGGAAGACTTTCACCCTCCTCTACATCGACGTGTTTTGGTGGTGTGTCTTCAAAGGGGATTCTTGATTTGAAGGAAAATTTACAAAAACAGATCTATTTAAAATCTAAATTATTTCTCAAATGCTTAACTCTCCTGCCTTACCAGATCTTTTTAATTTTCAGGAGAATCAATATCTCAAACTGTGCTCAGATTTGCCATAAAGTCTGCAATCAAATGTCAGAGATCTCTATAAGAAATCAGACATTTCTCTTTTTTTCTTTCAAATTATCTACACTCCCATTCAAAAGTTTGGGGTCTGAAAGATAAGTTTTGATTATTTATTTTTAACTGGACTTTAAAAATATATATATTTTATTAAGAAAGAAACAGATCAAATTTACTGTAATTTACAGTTATGATGTTGCAAAATGCTGTTCTTTTGATCTTTCTATTCATCAAAGAATCCTGAAAAAAAAACAGTTTCCTCAAAAATATTAAGCTGCACAAGTTTTCAACATTGGTAATAATCAGAAATGTTTCTTGAGCATCAAATCAGTATACTGTATTAGAATGATTTCTGAAAGATCATGACACTGAAGATGCTGGAAAATTCAGCTTTGCGTCGCAGGAATAAATTAAATGTTCACATATATTCAAATAGAAAACAGTTACTTTAATATTTAATATTTCACAATATTACTGTTTTTACCATATGTTTAATCAAATAAATCCAGGGTTGGTGAGAAAAGTGACTACTTTCAAAAATATTACTAAATATTACAGACTCCAAACTAATAGTGTACATGCTATCCATTCCATTTTAGTGTTATGCCAGCAATTTTCTCATTTGTTTCTGTTTTTATTTCTTTTAGAAAACACATCTGAGACAAAGTGGATGTTTAAGAGCGTGTGTGTTGCATTTGTGTGTGCTCACTGCGGTTTAGACACAAACTTTATTCCCCCAGTGACTCAGATAGGAAGATGCAGCTTACCGCACCGATAAGAACACAATGAATGTTGCTTCATTCAACCGGCAGGAAACAGTCGGTGTGTTTCTGTTTGCTTATATGTGTGTGAGTGTGTGTGTAAGGATTTATATGTGGAGATACGAACAGCAAACACGGATATAAACAGAGAAGTGTGCACGACCAAGACTGATAACCACAGATACTGCAGAAAACAAGCTCTGCATCCCCAAAAAAACAGCAGCAGTGAATTTCTATCCAGTTGATCGGACACAGACTTCAGTAGACATACATAAATCCTTATAGCTTACAAAATTAGGCTTTAAATGATAAAGAACTAACTGATACAGAATCTATAGTCATGCAAAGACATGTTCACACCAATAGTACAAGGGGAAAAATAAGAAATTATATTTCGCCACATATTTTATGTGAAATTCAGTCATTTTAGCTATTTCCAAGCATACTTAGTGTATAATATTCCATAATGTGAGGTTTTAGAATTGTTATCATTTTATGTAATTATGCCATTCTCTACAATGAGCAGTGTTATTTTAGTATTATTTATATAGTATTAGAGTATTTATTTATTATAATATTTTATAATTTTGTAATATTATACTATTTTGAATGAGCTTTTATTTATAGGCTTAGCTTATTCATTTCAATTTCAAAAAATTGAATAAAGAATGTAAATAAAAGATATTGTATAACATTTAACATGCTAAAAAATATTATATTTAGAATTATTATTGTAATGATGCCTTTTAAAATCTTTTTTTAATGCATTTTTTATTCCCAGTAGTGATTCTCATTAAATGATCCAATATATAGTAATGTTTTACTGTAGGCAAAATGACTGTTGAAGGGTTTGCTTTTAAGTAGAACACAGTTTCTTTATTTTAAAGTAAAATAAATGTAAAAATGTTACACATTTTTTATCAAATGTCTTTATTTTTCATTTTTGAGTTGAAATATGATCTCTTCACTCTTAAAAAAAAGGTTCTTTATTGGCATTGAAGATAAAACATAAAGAACCTTTAACATCCATGGAAACTTTCCATTGCATAAAAGGTTCTTAGATCATTAAAATGTTCTTCACACTAAGAAAAAAGAGTTTCGATGAAAACTTGTTCAAAACAGTTCAAAAACTGTTCAATGATAGGTTCTTTGGGGACCCAGAAATGGTTCTTCTACGGCATTGCTGTGAAACCCCCCTTTTGGAACATTTATTTTGAAATGTGTTGACAGGTCCTGTGAGATCCACCCACGTCTTTCTGCTTCTCCTCTGGCAGATTGTATGTGGATTAGACAGCGAGACCTCTAATGGTGAGTTTCACGCTTAAAGAAGTGATCTCTCATTACGGACAAGCGTGAATGTCTTCCTCGCGCACGTGCAAGAGGCTCTACGTCAAGAACAAAGACGTTCTGATTGCCCTTTTCAGTCTCCCATCTCCCATCTGTTTTGAATCCATTAGCTAGACCTGCTACCCACAATACCTTACGGGGAACCGTGATTGTGGTGTGTACGTGACATCATTAACCCTGTATGATAGCGTCACAGTGTTAATATTAGTGTTGATTGTTCCAGTCTGATAAACAGGATACGGGTCATTAGCCTAATCACACACAAATAAGGCCTCTTTTCATCTTTTTTCTTCTTTCTCTTCGTCCACGCAGTTCCCATCTCCTTGCGTCTGTTTTGTGGAATTAGCCGTCTGAGAGCGCATGCTGAATTCCAGCCATTTTATAAAATTGCCCTTTTAGATTCAAGATTTCTTTGAAATGAAGTGTTTTATAAGGCAAACCTGAGGACAAAGTTTGGTACATTCATAAGTAATGTCTCTCTGATCTTAGGGACTGAATGATTTCTAAGAGCATACACAATGAATTTGCCGAAGCTTGTGTGATGTGGTCAGGTGGTGGAACATCTGATTGTTATTGTGCCTGTGTTTCTGTCCGCTGACGTAAATGACATAATCAAATATTCCATAGCCTATAAAAACCTCTCTAATCAGATTCTTCAATGTTCATTTGATACCTGTCTTAGTTACGTATGTTCGTTGTTGCTTAAACAGAGCAGAAGAAGAAGAAGCTGATGGAGGGAATCAGCATGGGAACCAACTTTTTCTATGTAATATTTCAGTGTTTATTATAAATGATTTATCCATGCACATCGTTATTTTTTTGTTAAGTTCATGTGTCCTCGTAATGTTGAATCAAAAAAACGTCCCCGTCTCCTGTTCTCTTCTCTGATGATGTGTTTACTGGTGTGACAACCTGTCAATCACATGAGATCCACCAATAGCAAACCACAACCATCCAGCCATCCAATCAACTCCTGATAAGCAAAATCTAGACCCGCCCTACATTTATTCTTGCAATGAAGCAATGTCACTCCGATATGTCCCAATAGGGAAGGAAAGTCTATCACAACTTCCGTTTCATGCCGGCTTTAACAGACTCATCCCCAGACAGAGAGCGTCATTAACAATATAAGGGCAGATCCCTTGAGCGCAGGTGATGATGCTCTGAAGTGACGCTTGAGTGATTAAGAATATTCCAATGTACTGTACAGATAAGCTTTCCTTTAATTCCTCTATCATCCTTTTTTTCCTTCGCATGGGGTAAGGGGTGGAAAGAGAGGGAAGGAAGTGAGGATGCACAATTAAGACATGAGAAGCACATTAGATGTTAAAATTAAATGTTTTTAAGAAAAGATAAGAAAAAAGCGGGGAGCTGTAGTGTTGAGGAAGAGTTTCTGCTTTGGTGGTTACCATTGTGATGAAGAGTGGAGCTTGTGCTTAGGTTAAGAACAGGAATAGCAACATTAGAGACAAACATTGGGTATGAATTTTTTTTTTTTTTTTTTGTAATTAAACAGATATCATTCAACTGGGACTTTTCAGTTGTTTGAGTTTACAGGGAGTCCTCTGAGTCAGGCCATGTTCCAAGTTTGTAGCCCACCCTGTGGACTGCACGCCAGATACACATACTCCTTTAATCTATTCAATCATATGTAGGCTATAAGTGTGAACTCAAAGAAAAAAAAAGAAACATGTGCACATGAATTGTTTACTTTAAGATCTATAACATGCTTTTATTTTTATTTCATGCGCACATTTTTAAATATAGCATATCATTTTTAAATATGGCATGCAAGTTGTATGGATTATTTGTATGGTGTCTTTTTATTCTTTTTAAAGCTGAAAAGCCATTCATTGTGGTTACATGAAAATGGACCTTTGGAAAAAAGAAAGTTAAACAGGTCTGGAAACTGGTTTAAAGTTGCAAGCTTTCAGTTACATTATGAAGATCATTATGAAAACTGTTAGCAAATTAACAATTATTAGCTAATGCATTTGAATGCCTTTCATACTGCAATTCTATTGGAGGAGGTTAAATCTGTTTAGTAAAGCTCTCAAATTCAGTTGTTATTTTACAGCTTGATTTGATCACTTTGACATGTTTTGCAAAAGGCTGCTTTATGAGTGTGTTATTGTGAAACTCTGCTAGGCTGTGCTCTGCCCTCTCCTTCAATCTCAATATCTCTCTCCCCATTTTTTTGTCTTTCTCTCTTGCTTATTCACACTAACAGTCCCACGTGCAGCAGTGGTGTTGTAATTTCCACTGTTGGCTGATTTCTGCGCTGATGTGCTCAGTAGGGGACTAGCGCAGCTGTGCTTACCTCTTTGCACCTCCTGCTGGGATTCTCAGTTCCTTATCAATTATTCTGCTAAACTCTCTCTGGAGCGCATGGTTCCGACCAGGATAATGTGAACACCAACCTTTAATCAAGCGTGAGGCGACCCGTCTCATCAAATCCCACAGAGATGCAATAAGAGTTGTAGTTTCACACACACACACACACACACACACACACACACGCACACACACACACACACACACGCACACACACACACACACACACACACACACACACACAAACACACATGATGAATTTCATTCATAAAACAATCTGTATAAATATTTCACACAACATATTAAATAGCCTAAATGTTTTTGTTGTTCTTGTTGTGAAGTGATTTCCTTGGTTTGTTTTTTTAGGCTACTAGATCTAGATCTATATAATGTCTTTATACGTTCCTCATACAGGTAGGCTACATATTATTGGTCTAACTGTATACGAACCAAACAGTTGATGTCAACCAAACTATTGACTTCCATAGTGTGGAAAAAAAATACAATATAGAAGTCAATGGGGTCCATCAACTGTTCAGTTACCGACATTCTTCAAAATATCTTATTTTGTGTTCAGAAGAAGTAAAAACTCATACAGGTTTGGAACAACTTGAGAGTGAGTAGTGATACCCTAATTTTCATTTTTGGGTGAACTATCCCTTTAAGCCCAAAGTACACTTAAAGGGGCAGTCACACTACACATTTTGTCACACTACACACTTCCATACATCGGTATGCGAATGCTTCAGACCGGGAAACACAAGCTCATGCGAAAAGTCTCACATTCCACTGCGTTCCAAAGTTCAAATTTGATAAACTCTGATCTGCGAATTCACATCACGGGAAAGACGTGTGACCAGTGAAAGATCGATACGTCACAGCGAGACTTCTTGGCTAAAAAAAAAAAGAATGGTATTTTTGTAGTAAAGGCAAGTAGATTGTATATTTTTACATTCTGAAAGTATTATATAGTAGTCGAAAGTGGACAAGCTCAAAGCGTTTTAGACCCCGTTTAGCATCGTCCAACCAAAACATATCTTACTAGGTGTAAACAGGGCCTAACAGGCTGGTTTTAGAGGGTTTTAGGTCACTTCTTTAGATGTTCAGACTGGTCTTAGCTGGTCAGGCTGGGAGACCAGCTTAAACCAGCTAGGACCAGCCAACTATCTTAGGCTGATTTTTAGTGGGGGTTTTTTTTTTAGCAGTGACAGTTTACATAATTACACCTAAAAAACACATTTTAAATAGCAGTATATAATTATAACTTTGGGTGAGCTATTCCTTTAAGTACCACCACTTTTTTTAGTGTCTGCGTCATGTTGGGGGACAGTCAAGATATTGAGGAGACCTTGAAGACGCCTGGCGCATATACAAGAAAGAAGTGTCCTCCATCATAGGACAGATTTGTCAGGATAAGGGCAGAGCTGAACTCCTCTGCAGTCGTGATGTGAGCTGTTTGTCAGCGATAATGACGAGCATCCGCAGTACAAGAGTGTGACGGTAAAACTTTAAACGATCTGTTAATTTAACAATAGTGATTAATTGCAGTCTATTGAAATTCAGGGCAGCAATTTTCATGAAGAGGCCCAACTGACTTGAGCTTATTAAAAGGTTAGTCATATTGAGTCATCTCATTAGATGAGTTGTAAGTGTGATTACATTTTTTGATAATACGGCTTAATATTAGAGACATTCACATGATGTATCCTAGAGTGCTTTGACATTTTACTGTGCGTTCAGAAATCAGCATTGATATTCTCAAGCAATCATTGCTTTTAGCACATGTTGACCGCTGACATTGGGTAACAAAAATTACTTTTTTGGCACTTTGCACTTTGGCAGCTTTAATGGCACTTAAAAAAAAACATTTATCATTGCAATTCCATTAAATATAGAACAAAAGCATGTGTTTCTATTCACCTTTTGCAGAGTATGTTCTGTCTTAATAAGTAATTTGTGACATAACTCGTTCAGATAATTTGCTTCACCTTGCAAAATGTGTTTTCTGGTGTAAAATGAGAAATTACTGTAACCAAAGTTTGCTTTGCTCATGTCGACTGATTTTATTACAAAAGTTCTTTAATACAGATAAATAAATAAAGACAATTACATTTTTCGTACATACTGTATTTTAATACTTGTCCAGTACTGCTCGCTAGATTCCAGTGTTTATTTGGGCACTTCAAAATGAAACATGCTGAACAAAACAGTGACGTGCACCAACACAAGTACATCTTTTATTTAACATCAGCCACAGATCTTACAAGTTCATTATATTAAAAAGAACAGAAGAGTCGAATGAAAAGATGAGGCAAAAATAAATATTTTTTTAATAAGGAAAATATACAATAAGGGCCCAAAGGCTCAAACTCAAGTTAGTTTGGCAAGAGCAGGGAACAGAGAGAGGGTCTTATGCTCTTAAACACACGTCTTCAACGCTGTTGCCCTTCATCTGCTGAAGCTCGTGGTGGCCCAGTAGCCGATATTGGAAACTAACTCGATTTACAAACTTCCCGCTCGACACCATTCTGACCACAGTGTTATCGCAGCCGACCTTCATTTGAGCTGAAGAGAGATAAGGAGAGGGTTATGAGATTCTTTGCACTCTAAATTGCACAGCACGATTGCTGCCGGAATGAATGATGATGCACACAAGATAAAGAGAGAATTCTCACCTGGTCTGTTAAAGGAGTAGCAGAGATCTGCCATAGGGAACATCTTGGAAGTGTCCATGCCGTTTCCACCCAGAAGCTCGACAAAGTCTCCAGAACCAGCACAGCCGAAAATGGACCGCTACATAGATAAACCAGAAGTCTCAAATCTCATCGTGTTTGTTTTTCTAATAGTTCTAATAGACACTGGTGTTGTGTAAATGCTGTGTTTCTTGACCAGAAATCAGATGTTTGCTCACCTTGAGATCATTGTGTTGGCCGAGACTGAGCTCTCCAATCTGGATCTCCACTGGATAGATAATGGAGAAACTGCAGTTCCTGTGCTGCTGTGGAATGACCATGGTGAAACTGCCCTCTGGGGTCTGAGAGACAACATTACAAGCTACAAAAATAGAAAGAGAGAGAGACAGATGGTTAACCATCAGTATCTTACATGTTAAGCTTTGAGCATGGCTTCTGGATGAGCCATATTGAACCTTTGTGACAAAAAGTACATTATTACTGCAAAATGCCACGTTTAAAAAAAAAAAAAAGTATTCCTGTGCATGTGCACTTACGGAACGGGTTGATGAGCTTGCGGAATGTTACTGTGAAGCTGCTTCCTGATTGGTGGAGTCTGAAGAACAGCATGGCGACATTCTGAGACGACCGTGTGATTGGTCGAGACACTCCGGTTTCGCAGTAATCAGAATAACGGTCGTACAGAGGCAGAGGATGGTCCTGTGAGCTGGGAAACTTCTCGCCCTTCATAACCCAGCCATCAAATACCTTCGAGATAAAAAAAAGTTTGTATTTAAAAGCATTCTGTTCATCTCATCTACTGCATTCAGTGCACTTTAAAAACATATTCTTCAAAGCTAATTATTGGAGTACATTTTACAAGAAAATACACATTTTATCTTTCTACTTCAAAATAATAACCATTTCTTTGTAATAATTTGTTATATTTACAAATGGTTTCAAAGTAAATCCCACACCCTTTTTTCCCCAGTTTTTTTCCGTTCAAGTTAACTGTGTTGAACTCATTTTAGTTTAGGTCAGGGGAAGTTTGCATAATTCTCTTAAGTTCAACCCGACTGCAATCGGTTCAGGTCAGTTGAGTGCTAATAAATTATAATACATTTCCACTCATTTTATGTACATTTCATTGAACAGGAATTAATTCAGTACATTATCTTTAACAATATCCCATTTGCGTTTTTCGGTCCTATTAAACTGCATTTAATTGGCATAAACCTTGCTCAGTCTATGAAAGCTGAACTTGTTTAGCTGTACTCAGAATCTATGATGCAATTAGTTTGGAATTACTTATGCAGTTTTGCTCAATTGGATTTTTAATGATATTTTTTAGAGTAGAATGCAATCAAGGTTGTTGGTGTACGGTTTGGCTTTAAATGACATCACGTGATCTTTTGGCGCCCTGACTTAACCTGGCTTACAGTGTACGATTCACAGCTTAAACACAGTACAGATATACACATAAACACCCGCTGTTCTGTATAATAAAGTGAGTGTCTGCTCTACTATTACATTCCTTTTTGTGCTCAAGACTACAAAACAACATGGATGTAAATTGTTGTGGGTGATGAATTGTGTATGTGCATGTGTGAGGATTTCACCTTTATGAAATCTCCTCCTCTGCAGTCGATGTTGACCGAATCATACTCAATGCTAATGATGTCACTAGGCTCGCCAATGAAAAACACAGCGCAGTTTAACTGTGGACGTTCTGCTGTAAATGTAAACTGGCCCTCTATGGCCACCATATCCAGACATCCTGAGAGACACGGAGGAAGATAAAGACAAGAAAAGGTGAATGGGCTGTACCATATAAAAACATATACATAGCATTTGTGATATATAACCACTCTTTAAATATTAAGGAATGCCATAATGTGCTACCATATCAATTCAGCAGTTAAAAATGTATTTATTAAAACAAATATGAAGTCAAGATCATGAGACGTGTTTTTTTTTTTTTTGTGGCAAATGAAATCCCAGAGGTTTGTCACTCACTCAGCGCTCTGCGGTACACAAACTCCTCTGGTAACTCTCGCTTTAGTTCAGAGCTCAGCAAAGATAATAATCCTTCTGGGCTGATCTCGTTATCCTGATAAAACAACAAGAAACAGGACGTGGTTAAAAAAAAAGAAAGAAGCAATATTAGTACATTAGGATTGCATTTCAATCAGATGTGCTCGAGGCAAGAACAATTTTAGGATTTTACCAAAAGGGATGGAAAGAGCTCGGAAGTTTCATAAAAGGCTCTGCACATTATAAAAATAGAATAATATACATAAACATTTAATGCCAAAGCATAGACATATGTGTACTGTAGAAAAGGACACCTGCAGGTGAGGATCTATTTCTGCTTGGTCCGACCATTAAAATGACTTACATTGGTGTCCTCCAATGGAATCAGCTTGTATCAGTCCCATTAAACAATATTTTTGCAGTGAATCAAACCTCTCAATTTAGATGTTACCACATGAAAGAAATGTTTTGTTACCTGACAAAAACATTTTTACAGTGCATATAGGCTACTCACAATGAATGGTACAATAAAAGTTGTACATCCAAATCTTTATTTACAAACATTACATTATATCTTATAGCCTATAGCCTATTATAATATACACACGTTTTAATGAATGTTGAAGGCCAAAGTACTAATAATAAACACACATATTAAGGTCACATTACAGGATATACACTTGAAAAGTTGTAGGAAGCTTCTCTAATGATTGTGTCAGTGTGTGAGAGAGGTGAGCAGGTGTCAATATCTCACCTGCATGTCCAGAAAGCGCGCGTGTCCCCGGAGAGCCGTGACGCTCAACAGGAGGAAACACAGCTGTGCGCGCGAAGTGCCCGACATCTCCGTGCAGTCTGTCCGCGTGGATTTGAGCAAAAAGAACAATTCAGAGAGCTCGCGAGCAGACTGTTCCTTTTATACCCCCTCACATAAATAGACGAGGGGGGGCTGCCTGTATGGATCAATTGACGTGAGTCCGCGAGCTCGAGTGAGTGTGTGTGAGTGTGTGTGTGAGTGAATGAGGAAGAGAGAGAGAGAGAGAGCATGACAGACGCCTAGTGTTTATTCTAGTTTTCCCTGTACTAATTGAATAGACTAGTACAGACTTAAGAAACTATTTTTTTTAATTGTAGGCAAATTTCAATTATAATTGCGCAATTTTCTCTAATAAGTACTGATATATAGAATATGCTGTGATTATTAACTGTTTTCATTATTAGAATACATACTAGTAGGGTATCTATAACAATTAAAAAGAGAGACATACAAAATAGAGATGTTTTACCATTTTTGTAGTAAAATTATACATGTGCGTGTGTGTGTATGAATCACATTTAAATATAAGTACTATTAACAAAACATATACGTTTTTTATTATTATCTTAAACATAGGCTACGTTATATAAGGTATTTAAATATACATTCAGAAAACATCATTGAAGCTTAAAACACCAAAGACTCCTGTGCACATCTAGGACTACCTAAACAAACCCAGTGGCTTTTCACTTTGAAAATTACTAGTTATCTTCATCTAGTGAAAAAGCTAAACAATTGAGAAACCTAAGTGGGAGGATGGTAAGGTGGACTGATTGAAGTAATGAACGTCACAAACAGTGAGTCAGTGAGGTGTGATTGGGTGCTTTAAAAGAATTGTTCATCTAATAAAGAAAATTCTGTCACTCACCATCATGTTGTTTCATACTTGTATGATTTGCTATCCTCTGTGCAAATAAAATAACACAATGTGAAGTGTTTTTAACATGTTTCTTTTTTTTCCTTTTTTTCCTTTTAAGCAAACTAACCTTTTAACCTTTATTCATTATAATATAATGAGGCAGGTGAACTTTTCACTAGCAAATTAATACTACGGCCCACTAATTGTCTCAGACTGGTGTTATTTTCTTACACCTACAGTGAACCAACTGTCAGGTGAGCTGAATAACAGTGTTTCACCGCAGTAAATCAGATGTTTACTGCTCTTAAACCCAATTGCTCTCAGCTTAAAGGTCTTTAAGAATTAGTCACTAAAAGTCACCTTGGGTGAAAATCCAATCAGAGTGTGTGTGTGCATGAGGGTTCCTTTAAAACAGCTTCATATAAGAAAACTAAATAATATCTCAAAAGATATCTGTAAAGGGGTGTTTTAGTAATTAGCTCAATTTAAGAACAACAGAAGTCCGCAGAAGGTTCCAACCAATATAAAGATTGAATGCAGTCATATCATGCATTTTTATTAGCTGTTTATTTTTCCTGTGTCGTGACCATTTTTCACCCTAAGCGGTCTGTTTAAGAAACGCCCCCTTTGTGTATAAAAATGAGTAACAGCACTGATCGCTGTGCTTGAGTTTGGTACTCATACAGCACCATGCATTTATCCTTGTGTCATCAGGAAATTGTGGGAAAGTATAAATGAGTCATTTTTGCAGTAGTTCAGTAAATGCTCTTGTTGGACAAAGGAGGAGGATTTCAGTTCCAAGAGTTGCAGTGTGCTTTTATAGTAAATTTAGCTCGTATTATCTCATGATCTGACCCTTAAAAATTATGTTCATTCAGTTCTTTTAAGTAATATTTTTCACTTGACTTTTTGTTGTTGTTGCATAATGTAAAACGTGTACTGAGGTTTTTGAAGGGCTTTCTAACATATTGCAATGAAACCAACCTCTAGCTGTTTGTGTTTGTCCTTACCTAGTGTGTACTACCATCTTCAGGGAACTGCAGACGCTTCTACCGATCAAACACCCTGCTCTGGTATTTGAAAGCCGTCTCTTGCTCGGGTGTCCGCTTCTATCAGAGTCTTCCCTGCCCCGGGTGAACTGAAAGGTCAGCTGTCTTTCTCACACTCCTTCTCTGGAATCAGGGGACATTTGCCTCTTGTGAACTAGGACCAGTACACCTTTCTGACTTCTGGCAGATTGTGAATGGGTATATTCAGACTGGCATACTATGGTTTTTGAGCAGTGTGCATGTGTATGTGCGCAGTATGAGATGTTGTTTGTGTGTGTTGTTGAATGACCTGAATATTTTCACAACATTCAGCATACAACCTGAGCATGTTGCATTTAAATCTGTATGCACTTGACATTCCATTTTTTAGTGTTTTGTGAAGTAATGTCCCTGTCTTGACTCATCAAACTGCCACAAATCAAGTCAATTTACATAAAATTATTGATTTGACATTTACCTCTGATGGACACCAAACAGGTTTCTTGATCACTCTATAGAGTGCAACAGCGCCCGACCACTTTTTCATCGGCATTGGTTCCGGAAGTATATTTTTCATTTATTTCTCCAATAGGGATTTTGAAAAAGTCTTTGTTAAAGAATTAAAAGCCTTGGCCCAAAAGCTACGAGGTGAATCATAGCATTACAAAATTTGATTTGAAAAGATTATTTGAAAACCGGACAAAAATACGAAGGTAGAAAAATATAAAACTACCCTATAATAATGTTTATTATATTTAAGAACAATATATTTTAAGTTGATTGGAATGTTCTGTACAACATCATGTAGTTTTTCACCATGAATTTCGCTGTTAAACACAATTATTTTTAAAGTAAGTTGAAATAACATGGGCTGACGTCTTCAACAGAAGCAAATACTATAATTTAACCGTCTGGCTCACAATAGGGCTGTCTTTAAAGTCCCCCTGTAGTCAATCATTTTATCTTAACTTAAAACTCATCTTTGATCACCAAAATGACATATTTAAATGTTTTTTCCTGTGAAAAATATTAGAATAGCTTAAAATAACTTGAATAAACCGGTAACTCTACACCCTTGCTTCATTTAGTATACATGGAACAATGAATATGCAAATAAGCCCCAGCTCCACCCACTCAACTTTAAAAGTCAAAAGACAAAGTCAAAGTATCTTTATTTGTCTCCAGAGGAGAAATTAGTTTTGGATATAAAGAGATTGCTGAAACCAGATTAAAACAGAGACAAAACACAGGTATAGAGTTAAAACAGTCAAAAGACAAAGGTGCATATAGAACATTAAGGCTACTCAAAGAGCTGTGCAAATAGCAAATCACCATTTTTTAACATCTGCTTGTGCAAAAGTAACATCATATCTTGTCCATATGTAATATTCAATCACAGGTATCACGGATGTGCAATACAGGGTAAAAACAAGAGACAAAATGGACATAAAACATTTAGGCTACTCAAAGAGCTGTGCAAATAGCAAATCACCATTATCTCAAATCTGCATGTGCAAAAGTAATATCATATCATGTCCATACATGACATTCAATCATAGATAAACAATACATTAATAAATTCATGGTTCATCGCTGATCATTTGAGAGCTTAATTGAGAGAGGAACAAATGAGCGCTTATACCTATTGTATTTGCACAGAGGAACCCTGTACCTCTTTCCTGAGCTCAATAGCTCAAACTCTGAAAACGACACATGAGAGTTGTCAGATATAAGGATTTTAGCCTGCCTGATCATTGTCTGGTCAAAATGCTCCTGCGGGTTGAGGGGTGCCGGTGTACCCATAATTGTACCTGCTGTCTTGACCAGATTAAAAATCTGAGTTTTTGATTTGACTGTCAAATTTCGAAACCAGCTGGTGATACCATACCGAAGAATGGACTCTGTTGTTGCTCTGTAAAAGATAAGCATAATATTTTAACAGACCCCAAACACTCTAAGTCTGCGCAAAAAATAAAGGCGCTGATGAGTTCTGGTACAGACATCTGTAACGTGTGCGCTGCTGGTCACAGGGCTCTCATCTCCAACTGATTTGGGGTCTACTAACATTTCCACAGTTTTGCTTGTGTTGATATGAAGTTGATGTGAATCACACCAATTGACAAACTTGTCCACAGCAACTTGGTGGATGTTCATGTTGCTTTCTTTAGTAAGTAAACTGAGAAGGACAGTATCATCTGAGAATTTTACTATATATTGGTTTGGCTCAGAGCTAATACAATCATTAGTATACAATGTAAACAAGGAGAGGTGAGCTAACACACCCTTGGGGGGCGCCAGTGCTGCACACCGCTAGATCAGACAAAGAGGAGTTAAACTTCACCTGTGGCCTGTTTGACAAGAAAGAGTGATACCATCTAATTAAAAAAGGATTTACTTTTAACTGAGTTAATTTCTTAAGAAGGATATCTACCTGGATTGAATTAAAAGCAGAGCTAAAATCAACAAAAAGCAGTCTAGCATATGCAACAGGGCTTTCAAGGTGCCTCAACGTTAGGTGAGTTATTGTTGATATAGCATCACTTGTACTACGTTTTTTTGTATAAGCGAATTGATATTTATCTAAATTATTTTCCACAACTGTATGGAGTTTCTCTATCATAAGCCTCTCTAAAGATTTAAAAACATTGGAAGTAATGGCCACTGGCCGATAGTCATTATCCTCCTGGGGAGATGCCTTTTTGGGTACTGGAATAATGATAGATTTTTTCCAGAGGTTTGGTACTGTACATGTATCTATAGAAAGCTGAAATAATTTATGCCAAGCAGGTGACAGTTCTTCTGCAAAAGTTCTTAAAAAGAATGCAGACAGGTTGTCAGGGCCTGTTGCTTTAGTTGTCTGTATATTTTTAAACACCTTAATAACAGTGTGTTGTTCAATTACAATTCTATCCAAGTCAACATTACAAAATACATTCTTACATAGCGGCTGGATAACATTATGATCAGAGTTATTCAAAGGGGGTCTGGCTCTGGCTGTGTAAGCATCCTTGATATTGCCATAGCATTTATCAAGTATACTGTTATTTCTAGTGTTACACTTAACATATTGATGAAATCCAGGTAATGTTTTGTCCAAGCTGCAATGGTTAAAATCGCCAAGTATCAGCATGGGAGCATCAGGTTTGTTCTGTAGATGGCGATGGACACAGTCTGTGATTACCTTAGCTGCCATGCTGGCGTTCCCACTTGGAGGAACGTACACAACGCACACAAATATGTTGGTAAATTCTCTAGGCAGATAATGTGGCCGCAAGGTAACACATAACAGCTCCAGATTGGGGTTGCATATTTTGTCTCTCACAGCAAAATTACGACACCAACTGTCCTTACATACACACACCACCCCCCGTATCTTGACCGAGTTTGCATCTCTGTCTTACCGTAGGTGGGAGAAACCCTCAATTTGAATAAAGTTGTCTGGCGCCTCGTCGCTAAACCAGGTTTCTGTAAAAGCCATTAAACCAGACTCACGGTATTCGTAGCAGGCTCGAACCTGCTGACGCAGTTCGTCCAGTTGGTTTTTTAAGGATTGTGGATTGCAGAGAAGCATCGGTGGTAGCGGTAGCTTGGCAGCTCTTCTGATGCGCTGTCTAAGGCCGCCTCTCCTACCTCGTTTCCTGGCCTTCCTGCCTCGACGGAGGCCCGGTCCATGATGTTGGCGTAACTCCACAGGGACCTCGTGTAGCAGATCAGGTGACGGTAGCACTCCGCTGTCCCGCAGTCCCAGCAGCTCGGCCCGGCTGTACATTAGGAGGCCGCTGCCGATGGTTAACCCGTTAGCGGAGGTCTGGACGACTTGGCCAAACAGGATTAGCCATGCTAATGCTAGCGGTGCCATTCTCCTCCGATTCATTTTGCACACACGCAGCATACAGTTCGAAGCACAAATGGTATCCAGCAAATTTGCACACTGAGTCCGCCGGTACAAAATATAACAGACGACATAAAAAACGATCAAAAATGCAGCAAGAGCCCTCCTCCATGTCGCCGGCAGAGCAGCGCCATATCGAGGTGAGTATATCCATATCGAGGTGAGGTGAGTTTAATGTAGTAAATGCTACACGATGGCTAGTGGAAATATTGGTTTAATTCAGCCATATATGTTTGAACCAGAAACTGATGCAGAAGAAGAGAAAGAGTGAATTATACTTGTATACAAATCGATGTATCAGAATGGTAATGCGTTTTATGTATCGCTCTCTACAACGTCAGACACATAACTCTAATAAAAATGATTAGCCAGAAACACCACATATATAAACAACATTAAAAACTTGATTTTCACCACAGGGGATTAGTTATCGTTAAAAATCAATTTCCCTATGGAGAAAATGAATAGAGTTTTTACTTCCGAACCCGACTGTTGCACTCTATTGGTCAAACAAACAGATAGTCCCGCCCCCAACTCGTGCCATTGGTTGAGCCAGTGTGGCTGTGTCAGGCTGATTGAGACAGTGTGCAAAGTACAAAACACTAATGTAAGATCCCACCAAAAGTATTATGTCTGGGGAAAACTGTTTACCTGTTACCAATTGTGGTGTAATATTTAATTTAATATATATATATATATATATATATATATATATATATATATATATATATATATATATATATATATATAATATATATATATACAGGTCTTTCTCAAAAAATTAGCATATTGTGATAAAGTTCATTATTTTCCATAATGTAATGATAAAAATTAAACTTTCATATGTTTTAGATTCATTGCACACCAACTGAAATATTTCAGGTCTTTTATTGTTTTAATACTGATGATTTTGGCATACAGCTCATGAAAACCCAAAATTCCTGTCTCAAAAAAATCATTAAAAGGTTCTCTAAACGAGCTATTAACCTAATAATCTGAATCAACTAATTAACTCTAAACACTTGCAAAAGATTCCTGAGGCTTTTAAAAACTCCCAGCCTGTTTCATTACTCAAAACCGCAATCATGGGTAAGACTGCCGACCTGACTGCTGTCCAGAAGGCCATCATTGACACCCTCAAGCAAGAGGGTAAGACACAGAAAGACATTTCTGAACAAATAGGCTGTTCCCAGAGTGCTGTATCAAGGCACCTCAGTGGGAAGTCTGTGGGAAGGAAAAAGTGTGGCAAAAAACGCTGCACAACGAGAAGAGGTGACCGGACCCTGAGGGAGATTGTGGAGAAGGACCGATTCCAGACCTTGGGGGACCAGCGGAAGCAGTGGACTGAGTCTGGAGTAGAAACATCCAGAGCCACCGTGCACAGGCGTGTGCAGGAAATGGGCTACAGGTGACACATTCCCCAGGTCAAGCCACTTTTGAACCAGAAACAGCGACAGAAGCGCCTGACCTGGGCTACAGAGAAGCAGCACTGGACTGTTGCTCAGTGGTTGCACGTCATTCGGAAATCAAGGTGCCAGAGTCTGGAGGAAGACTGGGGAGAAGGAAATGCCAAAATGCCTGAAGTCCAGTGTCAAGTACCCACAGTCAGTGATGGTCTGGGGTGCCATGTCAGCTGCTGGTGTTGGTCCACTGTGTTTTATCAAGGGCAGGGTCAATGCAGCTAGCTATCAGGAGATTTTGGAGCACTTCATGCTTCCACCTGCTGAAAAGCTTTATGGAGATGAAGATTTCATTTTTCAGCACGACCTGGCACCTGCTCATAGTGCCAAAACCACTGGTAAATGGTTTACTGACCATGGTGTTACTGTGCTCAATTGGCCTGCCAACTCTCCTGACCTGAACCCCATAGAGAATCTGTGGGATATTGTGAAGAGAAAGTTGAGAGACGCAAGACCCAACAATCTGGATGAGCTTAAGGCCGCTATCGAAGCATCCTGGGCCTCCAGAACACCTCAGCAGTGCCACAGGCTGATTGCCTGCATGCCACGCCGCATTGAAGCAGTCATTTCTGCAAAAGGATTCCCGACCAAGTATTGAGTGCATAACTGAACATAATCATTTGAAGGTTGACTCTTTTTTTTTTGTATTAAAAACACTTCTTTTATTGGTCAGATGAAATATGTTAATTTTTTGAGACAGGAATTTGGGGTTTTCATGAGCTGAATGCCAAAATCATCAGTATTAAAACAATAAAAGACCTGAAATATTTCAGTTGGTGTGCAATGAATTTAAAATATATGAAAGTTTAATTTTTATCATTACATTATGGAAAATAATGAACTTTATCACAGTATGCAAATTTTTTGAGAAGGACCTGTATATATACACATGTGTTTGAATGTTTGTTCACTTGAACTAAACCTGTAGAGGTCTATGAAACCTAATATGTGCCATGTGTTTGCTCATTATTTTACAACCTACTATAAGCTGTGTGATGTGTATTTATTGGAATCCGACCCAAATTTCTGACTGATCCCGGCTAACCGTGTGGCGTCCCCCCTGCTTCGTTTATTTCATTCCTGCATCCATGCAGTGGAGAGTACAGCGGGAGAGAAGAAAGAATGACGCACTTTGGCAGATAGGAGGCCACTGTTGTAGCATTAATCTTCCATTTCTCCGAAGATTTCATTTGCACACAGACGTTTTAACTTGTCTGAACAGGAATGTATTTCCGTTGGCCCTCTAACCAGTGTGCACAGATCGAGATGTTGAAATCGCCACAGTATTAGCGACTGGAGGTCTCTTGTGTGTGTGTTTCTGTGGCTTCTTTGTGTTTCAAGAATGACTTATTGAGATTTTATGGGGATTAAAGGAATGCTTTGGGTTCAACACAAGTTAAACTTTATCGACAGCATCTGTGACATTCTGTCACTGACCACAGAAAATTATTTTACTGGGTTTACAAGTATGAAACAAGGAATGTGATAAAGGCCCGTTCACACCAAGGACGATAACTAACAATAACGATAAAGATATAGTTTTAAAAATCATACTAAATGTAAAAGAATATCAGAGTCCACACCACAACTACAACACTTTTTAGAATGATTTTTTTCCTTAGTCTTATTGTTTATATATAAGCTAGTTTGCTACAAAACAATGACAGCATTCACATTTATAAGATACAAAACGTACAGCCTTGGCTCTCACTTCTGCCAATATGGAAGTGCAGAGTATGCAGATATGATATTTGATGATTTTGATGACATCACTCTGCACTGATTTTCTGTCCAATCAAATGCTCTCTAGAATCTACAGCGTCCAGCCACCAAATAGACTCTGAAGCAGTGGCTTAAAGGGGTGGTTGATTATGATTTCACTTTTCTAACTTTAGTTAGTGTGTAATGTTGCTGTTTGAGCATAAACAATATCTGCAAAGTTACAACACTCAAAGTTCAAAGTAAAGGAAGATATTTGCTTTTAAAGAAATACTTTTTTAAGGACTACAACAAACGGCTACTAGGGACTACACGACATTCCTCCTGGGTTAGTGACATCACCAACCCTAAAATTTACATAAGCCCCACACGAGTGATTTTATAGATTATCATGACAGAATATGCTAATCAATGACTTGAAGATATAGTTAACTCCACATCAGCAACATAAATCATCAACTAACCGTTCAGACACATCCTGTTGCATTCTACATGTTGTCACTTCTTCTTGAGTCTCTCCATCATTGTACAACTCCAGTTTAAACATAAAAGGCAGAACAGTTTCTGACATTTTAGTGCATGTCTGCGTGAGGTAATCGGAGCTGCCAACACACACAGTTTTAGTGTTTTGAAACCAGTATCCATATAAAACTGTCAATTACAGACAAAGCATTACGAAACCGTTTACTTACGGTTTGCGATGTCGCTGTCAGATCCAATACAGCTTCATCTGTCAACAAAAGTTATTTGCAAACTCTCCATTACACTGTGGCCCGTTTACAAAACAATCTGCTGTCAATTTCTCTGAACAAACATATAACGTTCTGGACACCCATGACATCACACCATTAAAAATAAACCATCCACATTTTCCTGACGCTGGGATCCTTCTGAATTCTGTACAGAGACTCAATTGAGCCGTTTAAACTGGATGCGTCAAAGTGAACATTCCTTTAAGCTTCCATTTACTCTTCCATTTGTCCTGTTGTCGACAGACTCAACATTTGTATATATATATATATATATATATATATATATATAGGTCCTTCTCAAAAAACTAGCATATTGTGATAAAGTTCATTATTTTCCATAATGTAATGATAAAAATTAAACTTTCATTTATTTTAGATTCATTGCATACCAACTGAAATATTTCAGGTCTTTTATTGTTTTAATACTGATGATTTTGGCATTCAGCTCATGAAAACCCCAAATTCCTGTCTCAAAAAATTAGCATATTTCATCCGACCAATAAAAGAAGTGTTTTTAATACAAAAAAAAAAAAAGGTCAACCTTCAAATAATTATGTTCAGTTATGCACTCAATACTTGGTCGGGAATCCTTTTGCAGAAATGACTGCTTCAATGCGGCGTGGCATGCAGGCAATCAGCCTGTGGCACTGCTGAGGTGTTATGGAGGCCCAGGATACTTCGATAGCGGCCTTAAGCTCATCCAGATTGTTGGGTCTTGCGTCTCTCAACTTTCTCTTCACAATATCCCACAGATTCTCTATGGGGTTCAGGTCAGGAGAGTTGGCAGGCCAATTGAGCACAGTAATACCATGGTCAGTAAACCATTTACCAGTGGTTTTGGCACTGTGAGCAGGCGCCAGGTCATGCTGAAAAATGAAATCTTCATCTCCATAAAGCTTTTCAGCAGGTGGAAGCATGAAGTGCTCCAAAATCTCCTGATAGCTAGCTGCATTGACCCTGCCCTTTATAAAACACAGTGGACCAACACCAGCAGCTGACATGGCACCCCAGACCATCACTGACTGTGGGTACTTGACACTGGACTTCAGGCATTTTGGCATTTCCTTCTCTCTTGATTTCCGAATGACATGCAACCACTGAGCAACAGTCCAGTGCTGCTTCTCTGTAGCCCAGGTCAGGCGCTTCTGTCGCTGTTTCTGGTTCAAAAGTTGCGTGACCTGGGGAATGCGGCACCTGTAGCCCATTTCCTGCACACGCCTGTGCACGGTGGCTCTGGATGTTTCTACTCCAGACTCAGTCCACTGCTTCCGCATGTCCCCCAAGGTCTGGAATCGGTCCTTCTTCACAATCTTCCTCAGGGTCCGGTCACCTCTTCTCGTTGTGCAGCGTTTTTTGCCACACTTTTTCCTTCCCACAGACTTCCCACTGAGGTGCCTTGATACAGCACTCTGGGAACAGCCTATTTGTTCAGAAATGTCTTTCTGTGTCTTACCCTCTTGCTTGAGGGTGTCAATGATGGCCTTCTGGACAGCAGTCAGGTCGGCAGTCTTACCCATGATTGCGGTTTTGAGTAATGAAACAGGCTGGGAGTTTTTAAAAGCCTCAGGAATCTTTTGCAGGTGTTTAGAGTTAATTAGTTGATTCAGATGATTAGGTTAATAGCTCGTTTAGAGAACCTTTTCATGATATGCTAATTTATTGAGACAGGAATTTGGGGTTTTCATGTCTTGTATGCCAAAATCATCAGTATTAAAACAATAAAACACCTGAAATATATCAGTTGCAGTGAAATTAATCTAAAATATATGAAAGTTTAATTTTTATCATTACATTATGGAAAATAATGAACTTTATCACAATATGCTAATTTTTTGAGAAGGACCTGTATATATATATATATATATATATATATATATATATATATATATATATATATATATATATATATATATATATACACTGGAATACACAGCATCCGTTTACTTAGACAAACAGAAAGAAGGAGAAAAGGACCATCAGATATCATTCAGCTGTGAGGGAGGCAAACGTGTACAACACATGGAGCATTTGGCTCCAGTATTCTCTTTGTTAGGATAAATATGATGGATGTGTTTATGAGATGTTCTTGAATGGTTTGATGATGGCAGAAACATATAACCATGTGTTCATTATGAGAACTTACTCATGACAGTTTGGATAGATATGCTACAACAGACATTTATTGTATTTACTCTAAAATAAACTACTGGTCAAAGGTTTGTCGGTAACATTTTTTTTAAATGTTTTGAAAGTAGTCTTAAGCTCACAAAGGCTGTGTGCATTTGATAAAAAATGCAGTAAAACCAGTTATAATAATTTTAAATGTCAGTCTTTTTCTCACAAATTATTTATTTAATTGTAAAATGTGTCATTCATTCCATAAAGCATTTCATCACAATGTACATCCAGGAACGTAAAAAGGCTCAGATGCTCCATGTGACCGGGGTTTGTGTTGCCTGGATGCCAGCCGAACTTAGCCCCTCCCACAACATTTGAGGATGGGAAGTTCGGTCTGGACTTGATCCCTTGTGAAGCAAGTGTGCCCGAACCAAAGCTGTTTGGACCAATCAGATTGTCAGGGGCTTTATACGATGATGGACAGATGATCAACAGTAACGTAATCATCCACGTCACCAAAGAGCGTTTGGGTTGAATTCGTTTACATCAAAGAGCTGCCGCTGGAGAATTTTTCAATCTATCCAATTGAATGCAGAGGCTTTTTTTCCTGGTTGGTTGAAACAGGCCCCATAATCACAGCCCAACGGAGCAGTTTCAGACTCACGTTCGGACTAGAATCTGAGTATGACGACGTCAGGCCAGGGTTTGTGCTCAGTTCTCTTCAAAACTCTCATTCTGACACATAAAGGGGAGCGTTTGATGAGGGCCTGCTGGACGAGGTCACACACTGACTCTTCATGTAATAATGACGAACATGAGTGATTTCTCTTTTGGAGGCCTACACACACTCAGAATGATGTGCGTGTGTACATCTGTGACAACGGAAAGAGAGGATTTGTAGAGGCTCTTTTGAACACTTCAACCAGAGAGAGGTGACTGAAAGAGAGGGGGGAAAGTTGTATAAATAGAGGCCAGTATCTGAATGCAGAAGTTAATAAAGCAGTGCCCTTTGGTAAATGAGGGGTAGATGGCTTTTCATAACTGTCAGACATGGAATTACACATTTTAATGGTTCAGTGTTTCAGGGTCAATAATGGGACACAGAGACCAATAAAGAGGCTGTCCGTTGAGACGTTATGTATTATAAACATGTATTCAGTGTTCTGAAAGCCTCCAGCACTAAATGACTCTAGAAATACTGATGTAATGCTAATATAATATTAGCTTAATAATAACGTAATGTCATGCTGAAGCTGCTTTTCTCAAAGCAGATGCAACTAAATTGGATTTACATCTCCCTGCGTAATCCGTGTTTGTGAGTATAGTCAAAGTGCCTGAGGTACACACACACACACACACACACACACACACACGCACACAAAGCAGAGAAGAGATGTTTAATCATCTTCATTAAAGCAGCTGTATCCTAATACATCAGTATCTTTCACACAGTTAGGCTCTTATTTATAATAAAATAAAAAATTATTTTATTTTATTTTATTATACACCACTGTTCAAAAGTTTTTTTGGTCAGTAATATTTTTTACAAATGTTTTTGTCTCTTATGCTCACCAACGCTGCATTTATATGATAAATAATAGAGTAAAATATATTTGTTGAAATGTAATTTATTCATGTGATGCAAAGCTGAATTGTCAGCATCATTACTCCAGTCTTCCGTGTCACATGATCCTTCAGAAATCATTCTAATAAGCTGATATTAATGTTGAAAACAGCTTTTCTGCTTAATATTTCTCAATTTCGTGGACTCTTTGATGAATAGAAAGTTCACAGAACACCATTTATTTGAAATAGGAATAGTCTCTTTTGAACGATTGAATGCATCCTAATTCAATAAAAGTATTAATTTATTTCAAACATAAATTGTTCTGACCCAAATATTTGAATGGTAGTGTATATCTTTTTTTTTAAATAACAATAATATATATATATATATATATATATATATATATATATATATATATATATATATATATATATATATATATATATATTAAATATGTTTTTCATTAAAAAGCACAGATTTTCTCAAAAAAAATTGCTAGCAAATCTCTCAGCATCCATCCCCAGTATACCTTGTTTTTCCTAGTTTTCCAGATCGCCAACTTTGTCGTATACCCACATGATTCCTCAGACAAAATATTGTCTTTCTTGAAGCTCTGTACTTCACTCCTCCTATAAAAGAAGAGATACAGCTGAGCACTGCAGAGACGTAATAGCTGTAATGTGTTTAATGGAGCGCCTCATGAGGAAGTGATCCACATGGCCCTAAGAGATATCAGACATTTATGAACGTGAAAAGTCAGCAGTGCATGCACTCTTATATTAGTTTGAAAACCACCAAGATAAACCACTCATGCTTATGCATCATCCTAATTATTGATGACGTCAATCTGGCAGTGCTCAAAGGAGAAGATTTCTGGTCTCAGATGTCAAACATATTTGGAGCCAGATTGAATCACACAACTGTCAATAAAACACACATCAAACCGTTCATCTGTTGAGCTCTTCTGTGGTGCTGTTACATGCAAGGAACAAATTCACTGACACTCTTCAGTGATAGCTCTATAGCGCCCAGCGAGTCGCAAACATGCGCCATGCTGTCAAGATCAATTGATGAGAAATCAATGCAATCGTGAACAAATCACTGCAGTTTACCCGCTTCTCTGACTGTTGGTGTCCATCTCATCCTGGAGGAGATTTAATCAATTCTCTGAATCTGTGAGCATGTGTCAAACATGTGTATTCACCAGCCAGAGAAAATCAAGCTTGCGTAAAACATCGACATGGCCCAAAGCTGATGCCCATCTGAGAGTCATTCAGAACAAATGAAGACTTCATATGCTTCACCTGAGGCGGGCACTGTAGAGATTCTGCAAACAGACTTAGTTCATTGTTTTTCTACATGGCATGGAGTGTCTTACAGTTTCAGTTCTTAAATTCACTTTAGGTGGTTCTGAGATTTATTGACTTAAACCTGATGGTCATGAATGAAGGACCATTTGTCACCAAGTCCTTCAATTAATCCGACTAGCTATAATAATCTTTAATCAAAATAACTTCCCCTCCCTCTTGCAGCATTTCTTCTCTTTTCTGATGACGCGTTTACTTGCTCGAGGGCGGGGCAACCTGTCACTCACACGAAGTCCACCAATAGCAAACCACAACCATCCAATCAATTCCAAATGGACAACATCAAGTCCCTCCCTATTTTTTTCTTGTTTATAAGTTTTGCGTCACAATAGAGAAGAAAGACTATCACAACTTCCATTTCAGGCCGACTCTAAGTATTGTCAAGCCACCCTAAAACAGTTTAGAGATAATAACAAAAAAGTTACACTATATCTAAAATCATTATCTTTACACAGTACATTTTTTTTAAAAGTGGCATTGTCCTTTTAAATATGTAACTATTCGATTAAATTATCTTATTTTTGACAGAATCGAACTTAGGATGAATTTACAATAAATATAAATAATAGGCACCCTATTTTAAAAACAGTGAAGAATTGTAGAACTTAACTAAATATTTTTCTACAAAAAGAATACATACAATGAGGAGATTTACAAAAGGACTCAAATGAATCAGAAAGTTTCTGAGCAATAACTGAGAATCATAATAATAATAATAATAATAAATGCACAGAGTGACCCAGAGACTATTTATAGATCAGTTTTTTATATACTGGGGAACCCCCATAATGTTACAAAAAGAAACAAATGTATATAAATGTAGAATTTGTTTTAAACATAATTTCAAAGAAATTATATAATTTATAGAAACCACTGTCCAAAAGTCTGGGGTAAAATGTTAAAAGTTAGAAGTAAAATGTTTTCATTTTTAAGAAATGAACACTTTTATTCAACAAGGATGCATTAAATTAATCAAAAGTGACAATAATCCTCTTATAAAAGATGTCTATTTCAAATAAATGTTGTACTTTTTTTACTTTTTTATTCATCAAAGAGTCCTGAAAAAACTGCATCACAATTTCCCAAAAAATATTAAGCAGCATAAGTGTTTTCAACATTGATCATTTCTTGAGCAGCAAATCAGCATATTAGATTTCTGAGTGATCATGTGACACTTAAGACTGTAATGATGCTAAAATTTCAGCTTTGCGTCACAGGAATAAATTACATTAAACAAATATTAAAATAGAGTTATTAGAATAGAGTTAACTGTTGTAACAGTTATTTTAAGTTGCAATAATAGTTCACAATATAGCTGTTTTTGATCCAAAAAAAAAAAATGCAGCCTTGGTGAGCTTAGAGACTTAAAACGCCCCGAAACGACCTCAATATTTTGAGAGGTGTATCTGTTCACTGTCCCCCTGCAGGACTCTCACAGACCCCCGGTTGAAAAGAGGAGAAGAAACACCTCAGTGATTGACTTGAATCTGGCGTTCGTAACATCAGCGATAGTAACACCACAGCACATTCATCAAACAGGCCATCAGCCCCGAGCTTCCCTACAGCGAGTCGCTTCATTCAGTCTGACACAGGTTTGACACCTTACCGACATAAAACCCAACAACATAAACAGCCAAAGGGAGAAAAAGAAGAAACACTGAAAAAAAAAGTACGAGAGAAAAAAATGAGGCCAGACAGGAAATAAGCCAAAGGACAACGACAGGTTGTTGTGATGCAGAACGCATCTTCAGAAACACACACTCACAGAGGCGTCGGTGAGTTTTGATGTGTGTTTGGTGCATGTCTTCTCCATGCGTCTTAAAAGGCTCTAATGGGATCTCTAAATATAGATCATGATATTCAGGTCTGATTCTGGCTGCATGAAGCCTCTCTGCCCTCTGGCTCTTCATCTGCTGTGTCCATCAGCCTGAGCGTTCTGAGCGTCTAATGAAGCAGAAGGCTTGTGAATGAGATCCAGGATTCTTCCTCAAGTCAGTATCGTCATTCAACTTTGTATTCACTTTATTTCGATTTATGTTACTTTACTTGTTATATTTGTTTAAATCGGCTGCATTAAGCTCTTTGCATGGATGGAGCTGAAAGACTTTTATTCTTCCTCCAGTAAACACATGAGAAGTTCTATATCTGAGCTTCTCATTTCCATGTTTTCCGAGGAAAAATGTGCTGTATTTCCATGTGATTTTTTTGGCCATTTTTTATTATTTATTATAATATCACACGTATCAATAAAATCCACAGTTTACAAAGGTAAAGGTATTTTTTTTGTATCTCAATTATTTCTCCTAATCAATAAGCTTTATAAATAAGCTTTCTTCTAAGCTGTTTCTCATAAGAAAAATGCCAATACCACCAATGATACTCACGTCACATGCCAAAAAATTATGCGAGCCCCTAAAATTATGTTTAACTTCTGCGTACACACAATAAAATATATATATATATTTTCGGAAAACTGTATGAGCACTGAAAAACATACTGTACACTGGAAACGGTATCGGTTGAGCACTTGGGAAAATTTATTGTTCAAGATTTTCCGTGCGCACGCAAAAGTCTCATGGGTTTTGATCAAGTCTCCGATGTTTACCCAACAATGATGGACTCAAAGGCGGAAAAGTTTTTCCTTTGCATTTTTGAAAAGTTGTCAAAATGATCCCCGTTGGATCCTCGAAAAGGAGTAAAAATAATGCATTATTCATGCCAGGCCAGTAGTTGGCGATGTCACTTTGTAAAGAAACACTATACACCTATAGCCTAAACAAGTAATACACATGAAGTCACTATTTTCACAAATTAGCATTTTTGTAGTTTACCCAGAGACGATAACAATATCATTTTCAAAAACGTGTATTTTGAAACCCGTTTTCAAAAGCTCTGTCTTCAGGTTCCTAAAACTGTGTTTTCATGTAAGTGAACGACCAAAACACATAAAAAGTTTTCCATGTTTAGGGCACGTTTACATGAGAATGAAAAAAACGGAAAAGTATTTCCATTGCATTTTTCGCATACAGACGACAACGTTGACAAAATGATCCCCGTTGAAAACGCTGTATTATTCATCCCAGGCCAGTAGTTGGCGATGTCACTCTGTTAAGAAACACTACACGCACATAGACATTGTAACATGACGTCACCGTTTTCACAACTTGCCGTTTTTGTAGTTTACACGGAGATGATAATGTTATAGTTTTCAAAAACTTGAAACCCATTTTTAAAAGTTAGTATTTTCAGGCCCTCAAAACGCTGTTGTCATATAAATGAACAGCCAAAACGCATAAAAAGTTTTACGTTTTTAGTTGAAAATGGTATTGTGTAAACGGCTCCCTCTAGTGTTTGAGCCGTTGTAGTTTATATATACATTCACTTCAATAATCGTGCTTCTCAGGTAAAATGTATTTTAATAACTGTGTGTGATTTTATATAAATGTTTTTTTTTTAAATGGTTTTAGCTTTAGTTACCTATAAATCCCCACAGTACTCTTCAAAATATTACAGACGACAAACTGATGTAAGTTCTGATAGTGGGGAATATGAGCTGTTGGGATATTATCTCTGCGCTCTGTGTTTTTTGGAGAGCTGTTCCTGGCCAGGATGACGTTGTTGTTACGCACAACTCCATGTCATCATAATGCAAGTCCTGCAGAGTCTTCCCTTGTGTGTATGATACTTCTCTCACACACACACATTCACAGAGGCATGATATGCTTGTCTCCAGGACAGAGCAGAATAAACATACTCTCCCTACACACATACACATGCCTTGCACCGACAAACCCATTCACACTCTTCCTCACAAACACACACACACACACACACACAGGCTAATCTCTTCTCTGCAAAACGGTGCAACAGCCCTGACGCGCTGAGCTCATCAGAAAGGGCATTTGCATTTTAAAATCTGAGCGCACAACAGGAATCTTTTGTCATTTATGACACTATAACAAGCAGCAATTCCATGCACAAACAAACGCTGATTAAATTCTTGGTGCGCGGAATATGAGAACGAGGCGGATCATATCTGATCAAAAAAGAAACAATCTCTGTGTCTATGTTTATCCCTGCGGCATCCATTTTATTCCTTTTTGTAATTGTTTATTTGATAGCGCAATCTTGAAAAAAAAATATATTAATCCGTTATCCATTGCTGAGATTTATCTCAGATGATTGATAGTTGAGTGAGGTCACACAAACACTGCAGGGGTTTGGATGCAAGCACCTTTTGACCTCCGACTTAATGACACACAAATCTTTACATTCTTTTATACTTTTCAGATGGCACTGGTGACATCGAAATAGTTCATGCAATCATATCCAGCTCTCTATTGTGTCCACTCACTCTCGTTTCATGGTTGCTATCACGTACATGTGGTAGAAGTTTAGTCACATGATGTAACGTCTTTAGGTGTTGTAGGTGGTTACTAGGGCATTGCTATCTGGTTACTAAGGTGTTCTGTGTGGTTGCTTACTGACAACTGCTAAGTCAAAATATCCCACCTCCATGTCTCTATAATATTTTATATCACCCATTTGGTGGAGTAACATTTACCAGTGTTCAACGAATTTTCGCAGGCAAAATCCGGTCATTTTAATGGGAATCATTCAATCAGTGATTTCAGATGCAGCCTCACTCTACATTTTCTTTCATTCAAGAAGCTATTTTACTTGGATATACATCACAACAGAGAAGAAAATATTATCTTTAAATCAGACTTTAAATCAGTAACTCTAATTTAAGTAGAAGTGATGCTTGACTTAACGAATACCACTAATTATGTTTATATGCTCAGCTATAAGTAAAACGATGTGCAAAAATTGCATAAGTCAATGGAGATGGACGGTTTACTGTAATGTACTGTTTACGGGAAGGGTTTGCTTGTGGGTCATGACACTCACACGTTCTGTCATCAGTGTCAGCTGTTAGTGTGTCCGCTGAATGAGTGTGTTTGTGCTTATCTGTGAGTCACTCATGACAAGTTCTCAACCTGTCAATTTAATGAAGTTTCAACTCCGACTGTAGTGGAGTAGGCTAATTAAATAAACCCTTCCTTCATGTGATGAACATCCTGCTTTTGTAAATTGTTAAGTTTCTGCCACACAGATATCTTGTTTGCAGTTTTGTTTTTAATAAGGGATGTACTTCCGTCAGGCCTTCTTATGCTCTTGATGCAAATGTCAATTAGCTAAAGCTTGAGGCGACATAAGCGGTGGGAAAGAAAAGCAAATATCTCGCCCTTGATTTCCTCAGTCTTTTATTTCCTGTCTATTACAGCGCTCTAAGCTTCTCTCATAATAAATGCACCTGGTCTCATCTTCTTTACCGTGCTGCCTGACACAGGTGTTAGAATAAACAGTTTTAATTTGATTTAGTCTTATAACCTGAATAAAATTGCTTCATGAGGGACGTCACAGACAGTTTGGCTTCCAAACTCAGAACGTTTTAGACAAGAAGGTGTTGGTGACATTCAACACAGAGAGATCAGTCTGTTCAAAAGATTTTTAAACATCTCTTTGAAACTAAGGGCCTGTACTGCCCTCTGCTGCCCAAAATCAAACTGTCACTCAATGTTTCAAATAAGTTTCTTAGTCTTTGAGCTTCTTCGGTATAAAGTAGACACTTATTAAAAACAACACAGGGGCCAATTTATAGGGGTCACATGAGAAAAAAAAATAATTTATTTATATTTTCCTCATATATTATTGTATCAGGCGCTGCAGTTATTTAGGTTTCAGGCTAATTTTCTTATTTGATGTCCATTGTAATTGTAACTGATAAAAGGCTAAAACAGATCTTTGTAAATTATTCTAATCTGTTGTATTTGTACTAGCAGTGTCTGCAACTTCCTAAGCATACATGAACAAAACTTTGCACATTCGTTTCTCAACCATGTTATATCACAGGATGGTTTTGTTTATCTTATACATAGGCCTACTTTCTGATTTATTATACATTTTGTTTGTAAATCATGGCTTTGTAAATTAAAAGGGAAAAGATGTTGTCTTAGCCAAACGTCCAAACGTGTTGGTATAGCCTACCTGAAAATACAAGGCTATCTTGAAAAAAAAAATTAAAGTCCTATATATATATATATATATATTTATTTATATATATATGTATATATATATTTTTTTTTTATGTCATTTCAAATTTAGTGCGGTTGGCAGTGTTTTACACTAGGGGCGCTGTGACGTTATAGAAAAAACGGAAGTGATGCAGGAGTATGTAAGCCATGACATCACAAAGTGAAAGTATGGCAGCGTCCGTTGAAGTGGGATTAAAGTTCATCGCGTTTGTTCCCTGTAACGCACTTTACGATAACACAAACTTCTACACGAATATGTGTCCAATGCACGCTGGTCATATGATATTTATCTTTGATTTGCAGATTGACGCGCGCGCAGGAAATCTGGGAACGCGCAGAGAAAACCGGTGGTTTAAATCGGTGAGGACGATGTGCAATAAAAATGTCCCAATTCAAATTACAACATTTCTATTTATTAACATACTCTTATTATATGTTTTTAAACTGTATATAAAATTAGATGAGTCGTTTGTTTGATTGTTGTGAATTTGTGCTCAGATTATTGTTGTTTAATTGTTTTCAATTATGCGTATTCATGGTAGTTACGTTAGTTTTCAAACTCTTTAATGCAAGGTATCCCCAAATATGATGTTTTCTAGGAACTCACTTACTAAAAAATATGCAGCTCTATATTTTTACTTTTAAATACCTTTTTTTTAAGAATTAATTTTATGTGAGGGTGAATAGATTTTTGTCTTAGATTTAGACTGGATGTATAGACACAAATGAGATGATTTGTTTTAAGAGAAAATAACTTAATAATAACTTTTTCAGTGTATAATTTTATTATGACTATATTTAATGTGTTACATGGTGATTTGAATCTAAAGAATAATAATTTTAGTCAACTATATCTTCTTATTCTTATACATTTTAGGTAGAACATTGTCCGCGATGGCTGCAGAAGGAAAACCAGACCCTGAACCCAATGATCAGGGTTTGCAAGCAGAGCTCGTTTCTTTGAGATCACAAGCGGAGGCCCTGCGACAGGATCTGAAGGCGTGTAAAGATGAACTTCAGAAGTTACAGAAACAGCTCGGCCAAAGCGAACGGCTTCAGAAGACCACAGAAAGCTACAATGAAGATCTCAGACAGCAGGTGAGCCAGGTGCTCGTGGAGAACAGGGGCTGTTCTTTTTTTGTGAAAACAAGACTGTTACCTTTTTGTAGGCCATTTTTATGATTAGTGTACTCCCATAAACATGCCAACACACGAACATTGTTGAAAACATATGTTGCTTTTGATCTTTGTGATTTAGGTTGATACACTGAGTGAAGAAATCCATGAGCGAAAGAAAAGAGAGAGGGAGAAAGTTGATTCTGAGACTCAGACAGAGGAGTATGCCTGGACAGAGACGGGTGAGTCTCTTTTATTTCATTGTAAAAGAGATAGTTTACGCAAAAATGAAAACTGTCATCATTTACTCACCCTCATGTCGTTCCAAAATCATAAGACTTTAGTTAATTTTCGGAACACAAATTAAGATATTTTTAATGAAATCTAAAACATTTGTCCCACATGTCCCTCCATTGAACGGGAGTCTTTAGGCACCTCACGATCCAACCCAATCCTGAGAGTCACGATTTGATTCCAGAACGTCTCTTTATCTACTTTTTTTTCTTATTAATGAATTAGTCTACCGACTTGAAAATCTTAAAGTCTTTTTTAAAATAATTTTTAAAGTAATTAAAAATTGATTTAAAACAGTTGTATCTTAAGAGTTTTAAATATATTAACTAATATAGCTTCAAAACATAAAGGCAAGTTGTAGCATAAACAATAAAGAAGAACAAAGAAACATGTTACAATCAATAAACAAAGAATGGTTTTCGTATTTAAGAGTATCTGAATATTTTCCATTCAAGAGCTGTGAGGGATTTTTTTTTACTGTTGTTTGATTATTAATGATGACATCATAGACAGCGAGAGATCTAATGAGCTGCATTCACACTAATGCACAGATCTCTTCTGAAATATGTGTTTTTGTCTAATCCCTTAAATCATAACTGACTGTTTAGCATCATAAAAGCATGAGATGCAAATACATTTAACCACTTACACTGAGTTGCACACAGCCACATGCACAAGCATCCTTCAGAAGACTCGGACTAAACTGCTCTGTTCATAAGGACTTATTTTACTATGTGTTTTATGAATGTTTTGGGTGAATAGACGGTCAATAGAGGGACAGAAATCTTCATAAATTTCAAAAATCAGAAATTTCATAAAAATAATTCATAATTTGTGTTCTGAAGATGAACTAAAGTATTATGGATTTGGAACGACATGAGTGAGTAAATGATGACAGGATTTAAATTTTTGGGTGAACTATCCCTGGAATACTCCAATCATTTACACCATATATGTGAGGTTTAAATGTTATTTTCTTCCTGAAACAGATTATTATAATTATTACTATGGTGGATACTACCAGTCAGGAACGGAGACAACAGCAGAAACACAGGAGAATGTTGTCATGGAAACACAAGAGTGTTTTGAACACACTGAGGACCATCCCATAACAGCTGAGACGGCACTAGCCAATCCTGAGCAACCAAATGAATCAAGTGACTTTCCACAAACAGAGGTATGAGAAGTGTTACTTATTTACTAGTTAAGTGTTATTTAATTCTTATAACAGATCTAGGCATTTATTAATGTTGGTATTGACATGGTTTGCGTGTTGCATATTCAAGTGAATTCTACAAAATCCTGTTAATCCTTCTAAAAAGAGTGTTTTAAGTTAATATTTTGTTTAAATAAAATGTGAATGATGTCTTCTCTATAGCCGCATTTCCACCGAAATTACCCGAAACAATTTGTCCCTGGAACTTTCCCCCCAGACCTGTTGCTGTCTGTGTTTCCAAAGCGGTCTTAAGTAAACGGAAGATTAGGCAAATTAGGCCTGAACCTCCTCGTCGGTCCATCTGTCGTATTTTTTAAACTCCATTGTTGATTTGAATAGCAAACAACTCTTACTGCATGCACCGCAACAGATTTTTGAAAAAATGTTGGTCGAAATAAAGTGCTTCATGGAATGAACCAATCAAAATGCGGCATGAACTCAACCAATCAGCATGTTCAGCGCCCAAGTCCCACCCCTACAAGTTCCTGAACTTGAAAAAGTACTACCTTGCAAGCAGGGACTTTCTGAGGGGGACTTTTTTACCTGGAACTTCATTTAGACCCTGGTTCCTGCAGTGGAAACACACTGATTATCACCCCAAAGTCCGTAGTTCCTGGGGGAAGTTCCTGCGGTGGAAACGCGGTCAGTCAAATTCCAACATCTAGCCAAAACATATGCCTAAAATAATCCAGCACAGTGTAAAATATAACTTGGCAGTCTAAATCAAAGCTAGATTAATCTGACATGTCAATAAATGTCTAAAATATGGCCAATATAATCTGCAATATTGCCAAAGCTATTTATATAATTGGTACGATCGTATAATATTTCACAAAGCAAATAAAATATGGCTAAAATATAGCCAAAACAATTTCATTTGACAAAACCATCCAACGTATATATTCAAATCAGCCTCTAATATGACCAAAGTAACCCAACCCTTTGCAACAAGAACGATAACTATATTAGCGTCCACATCAACGGACAATATCCTTCTGTTTATTCTAAGCGCGTGTTTGTCTGCCACTTTAAATGCTCGAGCTCGTTATAGCAGATGGATTCTGATTGGCTGTCAATGTTTTTATCGTTCATCAGCTGGATAAAATCGAATCTAACCAAATAATTTCTCTGTGCCGTTATCGTTATAGCTGTGATGTGAACTCTGCTATTCTTGAATATTGAGAAAGATTTTTAGAACTATATCTTTATCGATATCTTTTTAGTTATCGTCATTGGTGTGAACGGGCTTTAAGGCCAAATTAATCCAACATAATGCAGAATGTCTAAAATATAGCCAATATAATCTGAAATATAGTAAAAACGAAACAATCTATATTATGGCTAAAATAATGTAGCATGAATAGCATAACAAAAAGGGTGAAATATGGCCAAATATGCCCCTAGTAATTTTATATATATATATATATATATATATATATATATTAGGGCTGTCAGTTAAACGCGCTATTAACGGCGTCAATTTTTTTATCGCGAGATTAACGTTCTTTTTCCTAGCAAACTTTGTAGTTTTTTACATGCTTTTGCAACAGGATGCGGCATGCGCGGCGCTGCGCTATGAAACCCATTCATTTCAATCATGATTTCAATGCCTTAAGTTGCGCCGCGCGAGGACGTTTTGTTGCTTTGTCAACCAAAGCGCAAGCACAGTGGCGCGCACGCCACGGTCAAAGTTCGAAATAGTTCAACTTTTGACGCTGCGCATTCTTCGTCCTGTCTGAAAGTTAAACTACAACACCACACCGGATCTAGCTAGACCGAAAACAACAGGCACGCGCACACACTTGTTTGGGCTTGCGATCCGGCCAAGGAGAAGTAGGCTGGGTTAACGTTACGTTTTGAGTGGATGACGAGCGCGAGACGCCGAAAGGGATGGCAATAAGATTCTGAATCGAAAGTTTACTTTTAGAAAGTTGCCAAATGGTTCCATTGACAAGACCAAAGTGATCTGTGTGTTTTGTCGTTTGTGAACTGACCTATCATCGCAGCACGTAGAGTCTGAAATATCACTTGATGGCCCCACACACACACACACACACACACACACACACACACACACACACACACACACACACACAGCTGACGCGAATTCTCCGCCCCCTCGTCAATATCAGGACCTCGTCAGTATTTCTTTAACCCTTTTATTGATGGACAGCGTTACATCGTGTGAGAGATTATTTGCTCCAAGTGAGAATGTTAGTGTGAAATTGAACACAGTATATGCCAAAGTTGTTTTCAATTAAAAAAAAAAAACATTTGCATAAAGCAAGCCGATCCACTTTTCCATGTTGACAAGAGCATTAAAATCAGAAAAAAAATAATGGGACAAAAAGAAATCAAGAGATATTTAGAATCAATAAAAATGTGCGATTATTTGCGATTAATCGCGAGTTAACTATGACATTAATCGCGATTAATTATTTTAATCGTTTGACAGCACTAATATATATATATATATATAGCTAAAAAAAATGAATATAAAGTAATTTAGTTGTATTATATAAAATTATACAACTTGTCACAACATTTAAATAAGGCCAAAATAATCTAAATTATAGTTAAGATTTCCAGACGTTTAAAACAGCCACAATAACACAACATACAGCCAAAACAGTCTAATTGTATGATCATAACAATCAAACATATAGACAAAAAAAGTATAAAATTATGACCAAAATGTTCAAACATGTATCCAAAGCAAATATAAGCAATTGACAGCTTGTAAATTGAATAATTATTAGCCTGTTTCTTTACTGTGCCAACACTGTATCTGTTCTCAGGAGGCCTCTGGTGAAGGCGGCTCTATAGCAGACATGCTGAGAGAAACAGCAGAGGAAGCGTTGAACCAGACCAACTTTGTGTTTGATGAAAGTTCCGGCATGTATTACGACCACAGCACTGGATTTTACTACGACTCTGTAAGTTGTTCTTTTCTGGGGACGTTTGACTACTGTTATTAGTGTAATCTTAATCGCCTGTGTTAATGTGTTTTTTCCTCTTTTCCACCAGTCCAGTCAGCTGTACTATGATGCTAACACTGGAATGTACTATTACTACGACCCAGAAAGCGGGAAATACCAATTCCACTCTAGGATAGAGGTGCCTACAGCACAGCCCGAAGTGGAGCAGACGCCACAGAGGAAGACCAAAGATCGGAAAAACAGGAAGTCGGTGAAGAACACAGATAGAGCTTCCTGTCCTGATGCAGGGGTGAGATGCACACAGACACACTCAATCCCCCTTACCTTCCTCAACTTGATATCCCATTTCAAGTTCAAGTTGAGTTTCTGAATCAAGTTTCCCACCATTTTGAGTCTCAGTTTTCAGTATTGTTTCAATCACAGACAACTTTTTGGCTTCTGGTTCTTGTTCTCATTGAATAGCAGTTGATGATTGTGAGGGTCTGTAGAACAGTCTGGTCTCAGAAGAGGGTCCGTCGAGCAATTCTGAAAATGTAATGCGTGATGGGGCTGACCGTGTGCTCTTCTTTCGCTGTAGGTTCAGGATTTGACTTGCTCAATGGCTCAATTGAAGATAGAACGTTTGAGACTGGTTGGAGTGAGAGGTACGCACTTGTTTATAGCTTTAAAGTTATACTAGAGTTTTAGTATTTTTCCCCTAAATTTTGTTAACCTTAATATTCAAATGTTTGGGGTCAGTGCTATTTTTTTTTTTTAAAGATACTAATACTTTAGCAAGGATGCATTAAATTCAGTTTACCAGTAAAGAGATATATATTGTTACAGAATACATCTATTTTATTGATTGCTGTTCCTTTGAACTTTCTATTTATCAAAGAGTCCTGACATTTTTTTTTTTCTTTCATTTAACATTTCTGGTTGTGTTTTGACTGGGCCAAGACATCATGTGGTGTCATAGCTGTGGCCAAGCAGTTTGCACACATGCTTGTTTCTTCAAATCTGGATTTCTTTATCCCATGTTGAACTCTTCTCTGCCCGATTTACAATAAAATGGTGAAAACGACATCAAACTATGATGTAAGGCTTGAGCCAGATTGGAAGGCGCTTTTTGGATGTTGATGATTTAGATGGTGGTTTTGCATCATATATGACATTTTTTTTAACTGACTCAAAACTGAGACTCATATGAAACTTGAAAGCCAAAACAAATCTTATTTTGTCACATCAAACAATGTGATGTCACTATTGGTGACATCCTGATTGGCTAAGTCTTTGCTTACTGACAGGACCATAAAGAGGCGGGGTCTGAGATTGACAGACAGTTTGAAAACCACCACAGAAGTAAGAAGGATGATGCGTCATCATTAAAAAAAGGACTAAAGTCTCGGTCCCGAAGCCCCCAGCGACCCAGCGGTACAGAGCGATCCAGGCGGACCAAGAGCCGTGACAGAAGCAAAGAGCGCTCTACGTACAGAAAGAAAACCCGGAGGCGGAGCGAGTCGCCCTCTGATGACTCGCACAGCAGGAGGCGAAGAGAGAACGGGTCCAATTCAGATGACACGCACAGCAGGAAGAGGAAGAAGAGAAAAGAGAAGAAGAGGTCACGTTCTGAGACTCGCAGAGACCGGAAGTCACGCTCTGATAACATGAGCGGTGAGAGCGAGCCGGAGGAAGGCGAGATCACGGAGTCAGATGGAGGGAACGAACCTTCTTCATCATCCTCTGCTGGATCTCCCGTCCAACCAGCACATGACAGTCCTGAAACAGAACTGGAAATGCAGATACAGGAGGAAGGTGAGGAGGCACATTCAGTGGGAAGTGAACACTACGCCCCCTGGTGGCTGTTTGTTTGGTATTGGCCGTTTGTAAATGCCGTGTTAAATTGAATGTGCATCAGGTGAATGCGCGCACTACAGTATGATTTTATTTTTTTCTATCCGTAAACGTAGTTTGTGATTTTTTTTTTTTTTTTGATTTTTTTTAATTTTTATATTTCAGAAGCCTGGCCGCCATGTGTTCGGGTAACTGTAGTTCGCTCTCCTGTTCTGCAGACCGGAACGCTCTTCATCCTCACGGCTGACACACTCGCCACTATCGGCCGGTCGGTATAGTTCTGTGTGTGTGGTTCTGTTCATCCATTGTGTTCTTTAACATGTTTTTGTGTATCTGTTTGCAGAGAGAAGGATATGAATCATGCCATCAGAATCCCTGAGATGGGAGTCAGTAAGGTAAAACACTATACGAAAACACTCAAATCAAATTACAGACAAACATTCTTGACTATATGAATATGCAAATTAGCCCTGTCTCCACTCACTCACCACAGGTGGACTTTAATACTACCTGAAATAAAATAAGTTTCGTTTTTATACATTTCATTTATTTTAGTTAACGTTTATTTTATTTCAAGTAACATTTTTTTATTGTTTTAGTTTCAGTTATAATAATAATAATAAAAAGATTTTGTCATCTAAGTATTTTAAACCTTCAGTTACAGCCCGTTTTACTTTTGTAATATGCATATATATTAGATAAAATATGTATACATATTATTTTAATATTTTAGAATGTAATTTATTCCTGTGATGCAGTTTTCAGCATCATTACTCCAGTCTTCAGTGTCATATGCTTCAGAAATCATTCTAATTGGCTGATTTGCTGTTCAATCAACTTTTTTTTATATTTATCAATGATGAAAACAGATACATTTTTTTGTATCAGTTTAAAAAAAATAATAATAATTTAAGCATTTTTAAAAAAATATTCTTTACTGTAATTTTTGATAGATTGAATGCATCCTTCCTGAATAAAAGTAATAATTTCTTTTTTTAAAAATCTTACTGACCCCAAACTTTTGAACAGTAGTGTGTTTCTGAGTGAAGTAGGATAATGTGTTTTAAAAAGTCTCTCGTGTGTGTGTGTGTGTGTGTGTGTGTGTGTGTGTGTGTGTGTGTGTGTGTGTGTGTGTGTGTGTGTGTGTGTGTGTGTGTGTGTGTGTGTGTGTGTGTGTGTGTGTGTAGTCCCATGCAGAAGTTTACTTTGACCAGGAGGAGCAGTGTTATATGCTGATAGATCAGGGCAGTCAGAATGGCACTGTCCTCAATGGGAACAGAATACTACAGGTAAAACAAACAGCTGTTGTATCCCAGAGTCCTTTTGAACATATCTGAATTTGAGGAAGTTTATCACAATTTTAAATGTCTGTGTCCCTACAGCCTAAAGTTCGCTGTGACCCTTGCCCTCTGACCCACGGGGATGAAGTGAAGATGGGAGATACGGTGTTGTCCTTCCACATCCACACAGGAACGGACACATGTGACGGCTGTGAACCAGGACAGATCATAGCACACCTGAGCCGTCATAAGAGAGATGAGACCTCTGGTATGCATGAACACACTGACAAAAAATTTGCCAACACTTCTGCTATTTTATACACATCTCTAAACTGCTTTACTATGAATCAATTGCAGCTTATGTTCTTTTGCAATACATGTATGTTTCAGGAACTGTTCTCTGTAAAGAAGACAAGGAGGTTAAAAGACAGAAGGAACTGAAGATGATGAAGGTTAAATATGGTCTTAAAGTAAGTTTTATGTCCTGTACAAGCTTTTTTGGTAGTGAAATGTGTTTTAGAGCACAAGTCAGGTGTGTTAAATTGACTTGTTAACTGTGTGTGGTCAGTGCTGCCCTCTTTTGGTCAGCAAGTAGACGATCACACTATTCCTGGGTGTTGCAACTTGCAAGCTACAACAGGTCAAATATTTAACCGCTAAAACAATGGTTCTGTCATCCAAGTTATCATGCTATGGCAAGCATCACTATTAATATTGTCCATACTTTGTCCGAGGGTTTGTAAATCATTAACGGCAATAATTAATTAATAACGCATAACTTGTCCTGCAATGATTGTGGTGAATGATTTTTTTATATGACTGGTTTGCTTTTGGAATTATTGTTAATATTTTGAATTAGATTTTATTTAAAAATTTCCTGTTTTAGTTTTAAAGTTTTAGTGTTTTTGTCATTTTAATTACTTTTGTTAGTTTTTTCTGTATAGTTTGTAGTTTTATTTCTTTAAGTTATTTTAATAATTTAATAATTCTACAAAAATGAGAAATGTTGCTTTGACATCTAGTTGATTTTTCTTGCTGTCAAAATTAACGCGTTAACGCATGCGTTTTATTTTTTTCAGTTTAATGCGTTAAAAAATATTTAACGCAGCATCCATTTTTTACCGTCATCTTGACTGAGCTACTGTATATGATCACGCTATCATTCATTCAAGTGCTATTAAACCATTTATGCACGATAAGATGCAAAAAAGGAACTTAAATCTGTATTGGCCTCAATCTGTGAATCTCACACAAATTGTGCGGCACACACGGTATTCCAAAATGGCCACTTTGATGAGTATCCTTGTAAGCACAATCTTACTTTATTTAAATAAAGTCTTAAAAGACCGTAAAGAGTTGTAAAGATATCAGATATGTCAGATCTGCATCATATGCTTCAGATCTTAAAGTGACAGCAACCTAATAAACCTGCTGCTGTGATATCTGTGATTTATGTTAATCTAAGAACAAAAGAAAGATAAATCTTTCTTACTTACTTTCATAGTAAGGATTAATCTATATTCAATTAATCATTTCTGCAGTGAAGACTGTAAAGTGTTTGATAACTTTATTCAATTTCTGTTTCCTACTAAAATGTTTAAAATAACTGTCTATGTCGTTTCTACATTCATAAACTTTAATGTTATGTGTGATTTATTTTGATTAATTAAAGAAAAATAATAACAAATAAATATATATATTAGCATATAAGTATATTAAATTAATTTACCAGATCCATTCCAGGCATTTCAATAAATGTATGTTCATATCTTAATTTTATTTATATATATGTAGCATCGTCATTTTTATTTGAGTTAGATTTTAATATAAGTATGATACTTTATTAATTATTTTTAAGTCGTCTTGGGACCCTTACCTTGTAGTCAGTTGTGTTTATTGTTATAATGCCATTGCTGTTAGGTTGTTGTTGATGTGTTATATATTTCATAAGGGATATCTCTGAAAATGTACTTGATTTTGTTGTTGTTGTTTAAAGATGTTCATAATTTCAGCACTGCTATTGGTCTGCTGGTTGTGCCTTCTATTATTTTACTATGCTTGTTTTACATATAGACTTGTGTGTGTGTGTGTGCATGTTTTAGAGCAGTGATTATGAAGAGCAAAAGGCCCTGAAGAACAGCAGGTATAAAGATAGAGCAGAAAACCGCCGGCAGACAGTCGGAAGCGAGGGAACGTTCCAGAGAGACGATGCTCCTGCTTCTGTTCATGTGTACGTAACCTATTCAGTCAAACATTTACCCCTGTAAAACAGATCTGCACTACAGTAGATTTCTTGCGTAACAGTATCAAGGTTAAAGATGTTTTCGCAGACTTGCGCTTTTTCTCACTGTGTGTATATAGTGAAATCGGCGATGAGAATAAGGGTAGACGGATGCTGGAGAAGATGGGCTGGAAACGAGGAGAAGGCCTCGGCAAGGACGGAGCTGGAATGAAGGATCCGGTAATATAGTTTCTCCTCATTTGTTTACGCAGTGTCATGTACATAAGTGCATGAGATTTACACTCACTTCCCTTTGTGTGTTTGTGTGTGTGTGTGTGTGTGTGTGTCGTAGATTCAGCTGCATATGCGCAAGGCTCAGTCTGGTCTTGGTTCTGGAGCTGCTTTGTCTGTAGAAGACACCACACTTGCCAGAAACAAAACCCAGAGAAACTGGGAACGTGCACGGGAACGGTTCTCTGACGCCTGCCAGGCTGACTCCGCCCATCCTGAAACGAGCCAATCACCTCAAGCCTGGGTCAAAAGTCAGGATACAGAGTGACTTAGTTAGAATTTGGTCTGATTCCGGGCATTATTTAGGTTAACTTTTTTCATCATTTCAGTGGAAGACCTTTTGTAAATAATATCAGTTTATTTTAAAGATTGATGGTCCGAGAAAGTCTTTGTTTGTTGTTTACGCTGAAATTCAATAACAGAGAATATCTTGGACAAATAAACAATAAAAAACAATCATGCTTTCCAGTTGATAAATTTATATTAAGTGTTGCATTATACTGTGTAAGATGCTTGCTAAAGGTTGCATATGTGCAAAATGTTCCACACTTGTAGCCATACAATATTTGCAAAGGCACATGTTTTGTGGATCATTTTGCAACATTTCGGCTGCAACCTGTCCTATCAGGAACTACTGTAGTTGTGCAACTCCATTGTAGTCTTATAGTTTTCTTACTGCTGCTTATCTATGGACAACAAATAATTAGTTATGTCGTAGGAAACAAAACCCTATGTGTTGTTATTGTGAAGCAGTGTTACCTTGGTATCACTGATCACATAATGCTGTTGTGGCCATCTTATTTGTCTTTATTGTATCAACCTCACATCTCTGCTCAAAGTCGAAAGAAAAAATAATTGCGAAAGGATATTTTAGGATCTTTAAGTTTGCTGCATTAGGAGACTATTTGCCCAAATTCTCAATAACAAAGTTCCTCAATGTTTTACTGTTGGTATTCTTTGTAATTCTCCTTCTCAGTGGTGAATCTCATCAGATCACCTGACATTTTTTATAATAATAATAATGCTTATTATTGTTAGCGTTAGAATTAAAATAATTATGAATATGCAGTTATATAATATGGTAATACTCATTGCTCTTTTACTGAATTAAGCAAAATGTATGGAACAGTGTTATTTTAGTATTACTGTTAATATTTTTACTTTTATATTTTCTGTTTTAAAGTTTTAGTATTTTTGTTATGTGTTTGTCTTTTTCTTTTTTTCTTTTTTTTATATGTCTATATAGTTTTTATGTTTTAGTTTTAATCAACAACTCGGATAATAATTGGTTGTTGTCAAAAAAAATGTAATCAAATTATTAATTTGAGGAGAAATGTCAGCGCGAGATTCCCCTCGTCTCGAAGTACTGCGCGCGCTGAACCGGCGGCGCTAGGACCGCGCGCTCAGTTGTCCGATCTGTTCGTGTGGGTGAATAAGTTCAGAGAAACGTCGCCTACCTAAAACCTCAAAAAGTTCCCAGACAGCTTGTCTGTTGATGCGAATCATGCGTTGTAGTGGAGAGAATGCTGTTAAAATGTGTTTTCCGCGAGGTTTTAGGTTTAGGTTACATCTAAATAGGCGGAATTTCATATAACCGAGCCGCTGAAGGCAGTCGGGATCGGGGACGGACAGAGATGAGCGCGAGCACACAGCTGCTGTCCAACGGACCACGGAGAGAGGTGAGATTCACTTTGATCGCTTCACAACCGGAGGATCACACGCTTAAAGGGCTCTTAGAAAACACGGCGTGGCTTTTTATCTGGCCGTCGAAAGTCGTTTCATAACTAGATGTTTAATCGTTAAAGACAAGTTAAACTAGATTAAGTTTAACCAGTGTGACAGTTTTGAAAGAATAACACTAAGCTACTCTTGTGTTCTGTTCTTTCTCTACTGTAAGTGAAATTAATCAGTTAATAAGAAGTTTAAATGGCCGAATAACGTTCGTTGACTTGACCTGTTCTGCTTAATCCTTTAGTCAATGCTCTTCATGACAGCTTCGTTCACAGTATGGGAGAGTGGGGTAAGTTGTGACACACTTTAAGTTGTCCTTTAGGCGAAAAGAAATAACGCTAATATACCCAGATGTATTTGAGCATAGCTGTTATAAAGGCAGTACAATATGACTTGACTTGAAACGAGAAGAAAGTATCTAACAGTTATATAGGGCCCTAAAAATATGACTGCCAAAAATAAGGGTGAAGTGAACTTGACTTAAGTTGAGTCATTGGGGAATACTTGAGAAATGTGCATCTGAATATCTGGTTGTGGTTTTTAAAATTATATTTACAAACTGTTAAACAGTGGTGAATAACCAGCTTAATATAGTAAATGGACGAATACTTTTGCTTTGACATGATTAATGTAATGTAAATTAAAATAAAATAAATCTATTTAATGTATTATACAAAGAAAACAACTATTGTGTATGTCAGCCTATTTAATCACTGGTAGCTTTGATTGGCTCTTTCGAAATATTATTGTGCAGTTTCTTAGATTAAGGCATTAAGGCATAAGGTATCACATTTTACCCTCTCCCTTTAAGTGTGTGCAAAGTAATAATGGCTTAACGATGAGCTCTAATCTTTTTGCCCACCATTTGTTCTTTATAGTAGATGTTTTTGTTTTTTCACTTATGGTTTCCTTTGAGTCATTGCTGTCATTATTATTGAAGCTTTTATTGGTGTACGCGTATGTTACACTGTAACATTACCGTTCTTTCTGTCACATTGTACTTTAAAGGTACAATAAATATCCAAAAATCACTTACACAGTGTGATATATTTCCTGCAGTTGTGTAGGCTACTTACAATATGCCAAAAGTTCCCAAAGATTTTTAATTTCAGAGAAATTCCTATTTTAAATAATGGGTCGTCCCTGGTCATTGTCGCTTGTCAATGACGTAATATCCGCATTATCCCTGGTTTCCGCTCGTACTGCCATAGTAACCATGGCGACAGACGTGGACAACTGCTAAGTCTAGCAGCACGCTCACGCTGTGGTTGTTTTGTTCAAACATTATGGACCATGGCAAGCAGACTTTGGGACAAAAGGAGAATTAAAACGAGGATAGGCTAAATATCGGGATGGCGTTTTCGAGATGCCGAGAGATCAACATCCGTGACTATCTTGGACTTGACACAGACGCCGCTCTTGCATATACTTTATTAGACAGGTGAGCAAATGTTAAACGGTTCAATGTTATATAGCCCAACAAGCCCTATATAGATACTTTCTTCTCGTTTCAAGTCAAGTCATATTTTATTGTCTTTATTTCAGTAGACAGCTATGCTCAAATGTTAGAATATGATCAATATGTTATTCTAATGTTGATCTAGCTTACTGCTAGTCTCAAATAGCCAACAAACTAACACATAGAATAACATTATAACTTTCAACACACTCAAATGCAGTTTAGTGTGATAGTGTAGACCAAGTGATACAGCGCTGCGTTACATCACAAGTTTCATTCGTCTGATAAACTGACCTGTGTCGGTAGTAATTCTCCACTTGCGTGTAGTTCGGTAGAATTAAATGTCCTTATTCCGTTATATCTGCGGGACTCGTGTGTGGCGCTGATATCAGTCTCTTATTAGCACTGCTTCATACCACAGTTATGTTCAAAAAAATCAATGTATTCACTCATCCATAAACATTATTAGATCCATCAGCATAACGGTAAGTTCCATAATTCCGCTTATGCCATCAACCTACACCTTTGTTATTGTAAGAGGTTAGCGACCCCTAGCTGCAAAAAAATTACATATTGTAGCTTTAAGTGTTTGTAGATTACAATTGCCTTAATTTCCCCTGGACAGTATTCAAGTTCTCCAGTAGAGGGCGGTCATGAGTGGTTTGTGTATTAGAGAGCAGAAGGTCAAGTGAACAGTTAATGTAATGTGCTGTGGGACAGTGGAAAGTTTCATTTCTCTGATGAAGATGAGATGTTGTAATCTGTTGAACTCCACTGGCTGATGGAGAGATTAGGTGTTTTGTTTAAAGCAAAGATTATTATAAATACTTCAGTCAAAGCTTCCAGCTGAGTGCCAAATGTTCTCAACTACAACCCTAAACTCTTACTAGATATCCTCAAGGATAATTTTCACAGCTAATAATCCACATTTTTAATTTTGTAATTGTACTGTGCAATTCCATTAAGAATGGGTGATTAAAGCGAATCACTTAACGAATCACATTGACAGTTCATGCATAATGAATCTGCTATGAGCTTCTGTAAATTTCTAACACTGAAGAGGTGTAAAAAAAAATGTTGCATTGCAACCTGGGAAAAAAAACTCTTTAATTGCTCTAACCAGTGTCGACTGTGAGCCTAACAGCCTGAGTTGTCAACCTGAAGATTTCCCACTGGCTATATAAACGTTTAACAACTGCATGTTTTATTACTGCCTTTGTATTTTTGATTTATTGTACTGTGGTACTGGATAATATTTATATAACATGGCATTTACATGGTGTCCACTTTACTGTATTGAACAGTACATGGTATTTTGTCCAGAAAACATAATAAGATAGCTACATAATAATAACATACTTTTTTGCAATGCAATGTCACTTTTAATTGTACTATATATATATATATATATATATATATATATACATAGTTAATAATAATATTTAGGCTATTTATTTATTTATTTGAAGAGACGGCATCAATTAGCAACAATGGGTACAATTTTAATTAAGAATCCAATTAAGATAGGCTAGTGGTTTTAATAAAGAGCAAAATTACAACACTGATTGGCAGGTTTTCTTTGAACAGACATTTTTATAATAACTCAGTTTGTGTTTCATGGGGAAAAAGTCACATGAGTTTCGAGTAGATTTTTCGGTTCATCTGTGGAAGGCTGTGTGTTTAGTTTATCAGAATAGCATCAGAGTAGAAAGAAATTTTTGGCTTTCCAGAATATACAATGTCAAAATTGAACATTTTGCATACACATATAGCTTATGGCACATGTGCAGAGTGACTTGCAAATGTCCCACCCATGCAAGAATCTGTTAAATAAACTCCAGCATAATAAAAGGTCAGTGTAGTTATATCTGGGTTTATTAGTCATTTACAGATGTTTGGAAGATTTCACAGCTTGGACCTGTAATATGCAAACATTTGGAAAGCCAGATGTGCTATCACTGATCCTACAGTCTTGCACTGTACATTTTATGCATTTGGCAGTTGCTTTAAGTGACTTATTGCATTCATATTTCACTGGTTCATGCACTCCCTGGGAATTGAACCCTTGGCCATGCTCTATACCGTTCTAATGCTTGAAAAGCTTTTGAAGTCATTGTTTATGAACATTCAAAACGTTCAAAGCATTTTTGATGCATCAAGGTTAAGGTCAATTGCTTGGCCTTGTTTAGTGATAGACCTAAAATGTGGCCTTTTTGAGATTATCGGCTGATAAGCGTGCCCACTACAGTTGTAGTTCCTCCAGCAGTAACACATATTTTCTGTTTCTTTTTGAGTGAATTATAAATAAATATTGTGTGAAGTACACTCTTAAAAAAGGTACTCCATGGAACCTTTCAAATGCACAAAAGGTTCTTTAGTGGAAAAAGTTTCTTTAGATTAAAATATTCTTTACCAAGAAAAAAAATGATATTTTAAGAACTGTTCACTGAAAGACTCTTCAATGGCACAAAGTCTTATGGCATTGCTGTGAAAACCCATTTTTGCAACCTTTTTTTTTTTTTTTAAGTTTTAAGCTATTTCAATTGCTGTCATTAAATTGTATCTGCATTTGTGGGCCACCCTGCTGTCCAGATATCTGCATCAGCACGGGATGTTGAGTCAATCACTAGTCTTGTTTATGCATTTGAATGCTATTAAATGGGATTAGTCATGAATATCAGTGTCTCTCTGCTCAAGTTAATCTTTAAACTCTGCAAACAGCAAAAGATGAATCCAGCATTATTCCAGAATGAATAAATACTGTGTGTGTGTGTGTGTGTGTGTGTGTGTGTGTGTGTGTGTGTGTGTGTGTGTGTGTGTGTGTGTGTGCGCGCGCGCGCGTTCATGGGAAGAGGGAGTCATTGATGTGCGTGTCTGTCACTGATGACGCTCGCGTGTCTTAAAGGACCATGAGTGTAAGTTTGAGACATATTCTCAGAGTCTAATGCTTTGCGCCTGTCATTTAAGAGCTCCGCCGTCGTGATGAAATACAGATGATCAATCCCGCGAGAAAATGGATCTTATCGAGCAGCCTGAACATGTAGTATCTTACGCCGAGGTGAAATGAGGGTGTAATTTGTCCAAAAATGTGACATGGCACAAGCGCATCGGTCTCACGGTTGGACAGCTGAGGTGTCATTGATCTGATCTGATATGATCACTGATAAATAACGCGGTGAGATGGATCTCCTCTACGTTTTTCCTTGACGCGCGCGGGAGGCAGGCAGGCGGAACTGAGCAGCGCGAACACCGGCCAATGTACCGGGGGGACGGCGGCGTGACAGCGGCCCGGGAGCGGCAGCGGCGGCGGCGGGGTGACAGAGGCGGTCTTCAGATTCGTTCCTCCGGGTTTTACGCAACGAGGCGCGGGGAACGATGGGCTGCGCTCCCAGCATCCACGTCTCGCAGAGCGGAGTGATCTACTGCCGCGACTCGGACGAGTCCAACTCTCCACACCAGACCACCACCATTTCGCAGGGCACGGCGACCACCCTGCACGGCCTCTTCATCAAGACCGACGCGGCGGATACCATCCCCTCCGTGATCGCGTACCAGACCAGGCACACACGGACCAGCTCTCAGCGGGAGCTGAAAGAGAACAGCGGCGGACACATGCGCACAGAGGCCGAGACTCAAACCAGCTGCACCAGCGTCAAGGTATGAAGAATGAATGAATGGCAATAGTGTTGGAATCAGTTTTTAGATCTTTATCTCGCATTATGTCCACCATCTTGTCATTCATTCAATGTTTTAGTGTCATTCCTGCATGTATAATGTGTCTTGTTGTGAATCATCAGCTGGATGCTTATTACTGCCATATGTTTAATGTTTATTATGCATTACACTTCCTATACTGTACAAATGGTTAAACAAATTCTAAGTGAATGGGTTTTTGTTCATTCTCAAATTCAAACAGGTGGGAGCCATTAATGGCCAATATTTGCCCTGTGAAAGTGATTTTAATGGCCATTATTTACCTTTATGAGGTAACCATATAAAAGACATCATGCAAAATATTTCAATTGAATCAGTGAATTACGATGAACAATTTGACTGTTGTTCAAGATCTTGCAATCTTCTGCTGCTGTTTACATGACTGGCTGATCTCTCAGCAGCTGTCAGAGCAGATTTTGATCTATAGATGGATGATAATATCTCTATGGAGGCACTAAACCCATCACTATGTAGTTATTGAAAATTATGAAATGTATAAAATGTTAGATAACAGATAAAAAGGAGGAAAGTATGTGGAGCATTTGTGCCCTGAGCCCAGGTTATTTTCAGACCCTGGTGGGAGCTGATGTGTGTGAACATAGATGGTCCTTGGTATGTTGAACTGGTGGGTCACCATCAGAAGACTTCAGGTTTGTTTTGATATAGTCACATTTACATTTATGCATTTGGTAGACGCTTTTATCCAAAGCAACATACATTGCAAACATTCAGTTTGTGCATTCCCTGGGAATCAAACCTATGGCCTTAGCATTGCTAGCTATTGTAAAAGGCACATGCTAATGGTCTGCATAGAAAAAAACAGTATAATTTTGTATGATAGTGATAGTGAAAAATTAACTCATGGTAGATGTTCACATTTTTATACAGCAGAGATAAACACATTTAGTTTTTAGTTTTTACACCAAAGGTAGTGCGTTCAATCAAACTGATTTTTGGTATGAAAATACTGCACTGTATTTGTTACATTTTAAATAATGTTCATTGGTTATATTATTTTATTTATTTATGCTCTTTATACACCTTTCAAACTTATTAAATGGCCTGTATCTGTGATTATGATGCATTACATTTCCACACTGTGAAACTCCCTCCCTTATATCAGTTTTCCTGTACCTTATGTAGTAGCCTAGATTTATTTGAATGTGGGTGCGGCCTTTGTATTAGTCAGATCGGACTTACCGAACAGGAACCGCATGCTAATACTAATAATTTGGCATATTGGCTGACTTATGCCAGCATTAGACCTTAGTTCAATTAGGGCATATTTAAGTAGCAAAGCAAGGCCCATTTATTATGGCGGAGGATTTTCTTTTTCCGGGTGGGTAGCCTATACTATTGGTCCACCTAAGTGTCAATCATTCTGGTGATATGTTTACGTAAGGCCGTCGTACGTGCTCGTCCCTATGTAGTTTTCGCTCTCTGCGCATGCGCACTTTCAGGTGTATTATGTGTGATGAGTTACGGCTTCAGCATATAGAACATAGAAACAAGACCAGAGTGATTTTGGGTGAATATTTCACATGCTGGCGTGCGCTAAAAGCACAGGTTGGGCTTCCCACTGATGCCGCAATCGCGAAGATTCTACTAGACAGGTAAAGTTTGTCATGTTATTTTGAGAAATTCATTTAAAATCACTGCTAGTAAAAGTTAATGTAAGCTATGATTAGCGATGCTAATAGGCGTTGCCTCTCGGGAGCAAATAGAGTGTTGCGCATGTACATTTTCAAAAAAATTGGAGAGGGCGGGTCTTCTCTAAAATTCGGAAAGATCCTCCGCTATACCTTTAAGGCTATTTCAGAAAAAAATCGAACCTGGTCAAATCTTTTTTATGACAGACGAAAGTTTCGGAGGCAGTGTGCAAGAGATTGACATAAAGTGAGTTCGTATTTATTTTTTAACGTGCGAAAATTTCGGACGTGAATTTCGGACTCAGTGTGCAAGGGCCTTTTAGACTGGTGTGCATCTTTGCCAAAAAAAAGGGCACTGACATATTTTAAACTATGTCAGTGCAAGTTGCTTTCTGTTAAGTCAGCTCAAACGTGCACTTAAGTCTGGTACTAGGCCTAAGTCTAGTCTGTGAAAACCAGGGGATACTGTATAAGTACATATAGTGAGCCCAAAAACTTAAGTACACTTAAAAAGCCACTGTATCCGTATTCCACAATGCTTATTTTGGTGTCTTTTATCGTAATCTTTTAATGAATGAGTGATGTACATATGAGCTTTGTTTGTTAAAGGTGAAATCGCAAAACTCTTCTGTGTGGAAACTTCCATAGAAAATATTTTTAATAAACTATAATTCACTTCAGTGACTGTTTCAGCTCTATTTCATGTTTTTTGAACATCACCTTGACAGTAAACCTATAGAATTCCATGGTAACTCTATAGTGTTTTTTGCAAGGTTACACTTTTTACCATCTATTTCAGAGAGCTTGAATGTAGCATTGAGATTTATGGTTGAAAAATGAAATCCACTTTCTGGGATATCTTTCCTTTACAGTTTGCTTACATTCTGGAGATGATGTGGGAAGGCTGTTGACCGGAACGCCATAATTCCTGCCATGTTTAGAATGAATATCTGCCATATCTGAGCTAAAGTGTTTACAGTCAGATCGCGTGTAGAATTCAGATTAGAAATGGTCTCACACTGCAGGTGAGCACACTCTCTTAGACCTGTCATAAACACACTTTTTTGTTAGTTTTGTCAAAGAATAAGTACATTTTTTCTGTCAGAGAATGATAAAATCATGGTCAGGGGTTTATTTGGACTAATTCAGCCAAGTAAAACCTGCCAAATCAATGAGATTTTAAAACCATCCAAATCTATTGTATTTTCATTACGCAACAGAAATCAATTACTAATGTAATTTAAAATCCTATAAGGAAAGTTTATAGATCTGTGTATAGATTTATATAATGGCTTTTAGAGGACATTTTGTGTGTGGCCAGCTTTATGTTGGTCATCTGTCAGTATGAAAGGAGACGTAGCAATTTTGGTACACTCTGCTATGCTTGCGCCCTCCAAGACTGGCGAGGAACTCAATGATGCCATTGAAGTGTGTGTAACTCTCTACGGCTCTCTATCACTCACACACATTCTCATTGTGTTCACAGCAACAGAGCCAATTTTCATTTTGAATTGAATGTGCGTGTAAGAGAGCGATCCTGCTTACTTCTCTGTGCTTGTGCATCTCAACATCTTTGCAAAAAATAGAGGCCCTGTGTTAAAGAAAGAGCGATTTTGTGTTTCGTTATATGGATTTGTGTGTGTTCAGGCCACCGAGTTTGTTTACCCCTCTGGCTGTGAGCTCTGCAGGGTGTGAACTATCACATGCAAAAAGCCTGATGAATCTCAGACCAGATACACACACACACACACACACACACACACACACATGGTTAGAGCGAGGCATTGCGGGAAGAGGTGCCCTGAGACATGTTGCGGGGCATCAGCGGTCTCAACTACCATAGGGACAAATCACTGTCACAATGTAGCCTAACGTAAAGTACAATCTGATTGAGCGTGTCTTCCCTCAGGAGGTCAGGAACATTTAGATAACAGAATGAAATCACTCCTTGATGGTTAGTGCTGTCCTACAGCTTCTGTCCCATGAGTTTGCATCACCTAGTTCTCAGATTTCTTCGCTTTTGATAACATGGGACACATTAGGCCATATTTGTACCAAATAAACACGAAGATGTTGTGGATATAGTGATGCAGTGATGTTATTTTCCTGTCTATTTGAAAATGTTCTGTCCTCTCCGTTCGAGAAAGATCCTGTGTATTATTATCCGAGCATTTGCATGGGGGGGTCCTGATTTGTGGTTTAAGATCTGGACTGGTATGAGTAATGATGCTGAAAATGTAGCTTTGCCATCACAGTAATAATTACATTTTAAAGTATATTCAAATGGAAAATATTTTAAACTGTAATAACATTTCACAATATTACTGTTTTTTTAACAAGATTCTTCTTTTAAAAACATTTTAAAAAATCTTACCTACCCAAAATTTTTGAATAGTAGTATACATATTTATTAAAATAAGGCTGTGTCTGTATATAAAACTGGTTCATTGATATTCAAAGATTGCTTTGTGATGGCTTTTATTGTCAGAACCAATCACAAGAAACGTAAACAAGGTTAGCATGATACACAAGATCATTATTCTTTCATGCTAGGTTGCGACCTCAGATATCGTGACTGATTTGTAGATGTGATCCGAGCATTGACTAGCATGATTATGTTATCTGCTACATGTGTGTGGGATATTGCTGTCGGTTATAGCAGGGGTTCCCAAACTTTTCCATGACAAGGCCCCCCAAAATACCACTAGGTTCTGGCCAAGGCCCCCCTTTTGCAGGATGTGTTATTACACAACTACGGCAACCACATTGTTTTAACTGAATAAGACAGTTTAAATGGGTACATTTTCTATAAATATTTTTGAGTCTTCATTTTCTTTTCTGACATAGACTATAGCATTTTAGGCACTTTTTGTGTGAAATAATATTTATTTTGACCATCAAAAGTGTGCTTTCACTTTAATTGAGCGTGAGCTGCGCAGCAAAAATAGACTGCGCAGAAACCCGCTTCACTGCTGCTCACGCGACGCTCCTGCTCGTGTTGTGAATGCACTCATTGATTAACATGCACGCCGGAAAAATACGTGCCACTCGCGCTTGCGATCTGAAACGGCCGTAATTCACGAGGTTTCCTACATGTGTGTTCCGTGTGCACGTGTGATGCTGATGTTGCGCGATGTTAATCATGCGGCGCCCGAATGCATTCGTCATATGTCAAACTGACCGGCCGGTCGCCGATCACATAAATCGTCCAATTCCGGTCACCAGCCAATCAATCGGTGCATCTCTAAAATATTAGCATTACAAGTATAATGTTCAGATAGGCTATGCGACAAATTATTATAATGCTATTTCATAACAGTACTCATAATAATATAAATATTTGTACTTAAAAAAAAAAATTCTTCCAACTTGCTGTGGCCCCCCTGGCCCCCACTTTGAAAATGACTAACTGGTGCCAAATTGTGAGTTTTTCTGGTTTGACAGGAAACTAATATTAGACATGTTTGTTTTTCTCTGTTTGTTCATGTGTATGTGCTTTCCTTTCATTTCTGTGTGTGTGTGTGTGTTCATTCATGTTTTTCTATCCCGGTGGGGACTTCAACCTGAATGCAGACAGACTCATGGGGACTCGTGTCACAGTGGGGACCTAAATAGAGGTGCCCATGGGTGAACAAGCTTATAAATCATACAGAATGATTTTTTTTTTTTTTTTTTTTGCAAATGTGAAAATGCAGAAAGTTTTCTGTGATGGTCAGGTTTAGGGGTAGGGTTAGTGTAAGGAGATAGAATATACAATTTGTACAGTATAAAAACCATTAAGTCTATGGAGAGTCAAAGATTGTGTTATTGACTGTTTTCTCTGTCAGCCAGAGCAACAGAACTCCAAAGTAGTCCATGATGGTGGCATTAGTAACGGTGTTTATCATCTGGGAGTTTTTTTGTAAACACTTGAAAGGATCGTGGGAGTATGTAGGATCTTACAGGATGGGAACAGATTGTTTGAAATATGTTTAAATGTGAAACATTCCGGGTTACAAGCTGGACGCACCAAGAGCAGCTCTGCTAACAGACAGCAAGATCTATTGAGTTTATTCATTTTATTAGGATGCAAGATAGTCTGAAACTTTACTTTCCCAATTAACAAGCTACTCATTAAACTACAGTCAAGCTACTTTTTAAGTAAAAAGTGAATATTATGATATACATGTATGTGTCTGTCTATCTATCTATCTATCTATCTATCTATCTATCTATCTATCTATCTATCTATCTATCTATCTATCTATCTATTTTTTTCTAACTTAGTAATTTTAGTACTTGTCACAGCTTTTAGTTCATTTTCTTCCAATCAGTATTATTTTAGTATTATTTATATACTATTATAGTATAATATTTTGAATTGTTTTTTTATTTTATATTTATATTTTCAGTTAAATTTTAATTTTAGTTAAGTTTAGTTATTTTAGCATGTGCCTTTGTCATTTTTTTATTCGTTTTTGTTTTTTAAATATCTCTATTCAATTTTAATTTTAGTATGTCAACTCAAACTTATTTCAGTCAGTCACTTTATTTCGACTTATTTTTCACCTAAAATTTTTTTAGCTTTATTTAAATTAACGGGGGGAAAAAACAGTTTTAGTTAATTTAGTTCGATTTGTGAGACTGAGGTGACCCTGTTGTCTCTTGTCGATTGGGATATTGGTTTTGCTGTAGTGTTGGTGTTAACATATGTCATAACCGCTACCCACAGCTAGAGAATCAAAAACCTCTCATATTTCCCACTCCTAATTTATTACTCTATCTGTGTCATCATCAGACATCTTATTGTGCCTGTCTATCTACTAATGACCCTCTGTCTGTTTCCCCTCAACCAGCATATCTCTCTCTCTCTCTCTCTCTCTCTCTCTCTCTCTCGCTCTCTCTCTCTCTCTCTCTCTCTCTCTCTCTCTCATATTCTCTCTGGCTGTTATTAATATCCATTGAACAGACTCCATCCCTGGAACCTGGAACCAAATCTTCAAACTACATTCAGAGAAAATCTCCTGCAAAATCAAACAATTGCCTCAAAACCATTTAATCTGTGCTCAAAATCAAAAAATGCTTAGATTCGAATCATATCTGGCTATAACATGTCATGTAGCCTATAACACGCTCTCACACATTTATTTTTTTTATGTTTTGGGAGGAGTAAAATCTACATTATGTGGTTTCAACAACCAGATGCATTAAGGCTGTGTTCACACTGCAGGGGCTTAATGCTCAAATCCGATTTTTTGAAAAAAATCGATTTTTTTGCAAGGCCGTTCACATTTCCAATTAAATGCAACCTTCTGTGATCTCCTGTGTGAACATGAAATGACCCAGAAGTGACCCGCATGCGCAGAAGAGTACTAAACAGTCAACGACGTCACTTGTTGGTAGCTCAACATGGATGTCAACAGTGGAGCTTGTTTAGCAATATTAAAGTTATTTTCCCAACAGAGCCAGCACAATTATAATCTTCTCGTTCCTGCCTACTTCAACGCAGAATTATGACGTTTGTCGCATATCAATGACTTGCGGGTCGGATACATGTGACCTGGCCGTTCAGATTGAAGTCGCATTTCAAAAGATCGGATACATATCGTATTTGAACCACATACCCAAGTGGCCTGGGTCGCATTTGAAAAGATCGGATCTGTCGTTCAGACCGTCATGAAAAGATCAGATACAGGTCGCATAGGGGCAAAAAAATCGCAATTGGGTCGTTTCAGCCTGCAGTGTGAACGTAGCCTTAGACTTGTCCAGTTACGCAGGAATACGTCTCAGGCCACCTCCTGAAATGGTTTGAGCGATCAGATTTAAATCCATCTCAAAAGCGTTTCGGGGGGCATTTACTGTACTCCTGGTCTGTTCACGATCCGATCAGAGAAAACACATGAAGTGACCAGGTGTAAACAGCCCCATAGTCAGTCATGAAACCAAGTCCAGGTCTAGAAAAATCATGCACATTTAATTTCTATAATATGAAATAGATGTAGATCTATAGATGTATGCATGCCATTAGCTATGTTTCAATCCACCTATTTTTATGCTAAATTTGGCCCTGTTTATACCTGGTATTGAGATGCTTTTTGGTCGATCGGATTACAAGTGGACGACGGAGACAAATCCTTGTTTACACCTGGTGTTTCAATCCATCTCTTTTGTCCACTTTCAACCACTTCTGACAAAGTTTAATCCCGTCTGGCTAGAGCCCTTCCTATAATCAGTCAGTAGGCGGAGAGTACACAGTCTTTTGTGGCTGTTCGACCACATTAGCTTTTACACTACGAAAGCAATCCGTCGAATGAGGTTTTTGACTTGCTCTGGAAGTGGTTGAAAGTGGACACGCTCAATAGGTTTTAGACCCTGTTTACACCTGTATTTAGCGTCGTCCACTTGTGACCCGATCGACCAAAATGCATCTTAATACCAGGTGTAAACAGGGCCTTTGGGATATCACATAATAAATCCTGGATGGAAAGTGCAAGATGCGCATGAATTCGAAAAATGCACATAAAAACCGTATACCCTCAATTGAGGCAGATACATTTTTTTATCTGATAAGAAGTCATGCGCATAAAATACGATTGAAACACATTTACCAAATATATCTCCATGTGCAACAACAAATACACATGGCTTTGCCTCAACAGATGTGATGTGATTGAATCAATGGACTAGCCAACAGACCAATCCCATCGCACAGCATCTCAAATCTGGCTTCCCTAATTGCAGCAATGCATTTTTAGTACAGCTATTTGGCGCCAAATTCCCAGAAAGTTAAAGTATTGTTTTTTTGAACACAGGGGATGGAAACGCTGTTGTATTTGCAAACATTTTATGTGATATTCCAATTTTAAATGGATACATAGCTACTGACTGTATTAGAAAATGCTCAGTATTTATACAGTACAATATTTATAAATGATTTTTAAAAATCTTGTCTACTGGAAAGTCATGAAAAGGTCACTAAGAAGGCATGAACTTGATCTAATTTGTATGATTTATAGATTTAAAACATGTAGATTAGACATATTCTTTGTGAAGATTTATAGATTTAGTTGTTTACTTTCAGTTTTTATGGCTTGAAGTGAATTTGTGTATATCTTGACCTCTTCTGGTTATCTAGCTGTGCATGGTGAGTTACAACTTTAGGTAGATGAACTGATTAATCACTCAGCTGGTAAGTTGTATATTCATAGATAACACCCTGTTTTATGGGGTTATTTATAGCCCAGTTTAGAGGAACTCTTGAGAGAAAACTTCATATCGTTTACACCAGTATTGACACTTTGAATCATATCTGTATCAGGAAGCTCTTATCAGAATTTTCAGTTCATAAACCGTCTTTGCTTGTGGTCTCGTTTCTGTGAACATTTCATGTATTCACAATAAAAAAATCAGCATGATTGTCTCAGGGGAAAAATGTAACCGCTGGTCATGATTAGGGGAATTTGAAGTAACATTTTGAAAGTAATTTTGAAAGTAGACATTGATACACAGCATGATGTGATTTTTAAGTAATTGTTTTTTTGTTTTTTGCCCAAATTGATTGTTACTCTGCATTTCACAGTCCTCAATTTGTTCTTCAAAAAGAAGGTATCTTTTTTGAAATACTGAAAAATGTTTTAGAGTTGCCAGTTATAGCATGTTTTAATATAGCCTGTGCTAATGAGCATTTTTTGGTGCTCACATATCCTGTCATTTACCTCAGTACTGCATAGGCGTCACTCTATAAATGATCTTACACTGATTCTTAATAAATAGTAGGGGTGGAGCGGTTCACAAAATCCTCGGTTCGGTTTTTATCACAGCTTTTTCGGTTAGATTCGGTATACATTGTTAATGTTTTTTTTTAACTTTTTTACACTTTAGATAAACCATACATCAGCATAAAATATATAGCCTTATAATGAACCATTTACAGTATTTAAAAAATTAAGTTACTCTCAAGGTAGAGTATATTCATGAATTTGATTATGTACTAAATTTAGTTGTATCCATTTAGTTGAGTGGCGGGAGCTTGCTGAGAGAGCCCACTCACTCACGCTCTTCTGATTGGCTGTGATTTTTGATTGACTACATCGCGTCCCATAGTTGCATCACGTCTGGTGTGGACAGTCAAATTATTTGTCCCTGGAATCTTATAACATCGCGTCTGGTTAGGACATGTAAAATTCGCCTCCGTGCCAAATGATAAAAAACACGTTACGCTGTGCGTGGCCGGACCCGAACAATACACACGTGTCTCGCACCTCGACAAGTGAATTGAAAGGTTCGGATTTTTTTTTCACGAACCGTTCCACCCCTAATAAGTAGATTAAAGTTATTTTAATAACACTTTAAGAGCTGAATCACGGATCTAATACATTGGAACGCACCTGATATCTTTCTTAACTGTTTACGTGCACTTATAACAAACCCAGACTTGGTTTTGCATGGATACTCGCCAGGACGTGAATTTTGACATATTTTTGACCATTCAAGCGTAATTTTTTAGTGAAAGAGAACTGAATTTGCGATTGCATGCTGTCTGAAAAGCAGCTTTCTGTGCACGCACTTCAGATCTGAGCCCAGCAGGGTGAGTTGCGCTTCAAGCTTTTTTTCGGGGCTTATTGATCTTAATAACTCTTTTAAACATCAAACATGTCCCGCGCTTTATTTTTTAATGCACTGCGCTGATATATTTTACTCCCTGCAGGGAGTGGAAGCAGAGCTCTGCACACATGTGCCGCTGTCACACATTGATGCAAATTATGGAGTACAGCTCTCTTTAGGAATGCAGTCATTCTTAAAGTACCAGTGCTTATAAAATGTGGAACCGTACCGTTTTTAATAGCAGGGTATCGCGAGATACCTTTCTAGTACCTATATATCATGCAACACTAAAGTTAACAAAATATATAACATTGTTCTAATGGTTTTTGTATATTTGTATCCAAAAATCGTATTGTGCCTTCAATGCCCCGATATCCTCACAGCAAAGTTCTTTTTCGTCCTTTGCTTATAAAAAAAAGTTTGAAAAGCCTTTCCCACGAAATACTGTTAATGAAAACATTGATGTGCACTTTCCTCTCAATAACAAAATAAACACACAACAATAATGACAGTGGTGAGAAAGCAGGAGATCATAGTGATGTGGATGTGTTTGCACCAGCTCTGCGATTCACCGGCATCATGTCGACAGATGAGATCATTTTAAATTACACTGTTATAAATGTTTGATTGTACATTATATTTGAGACTAGATCTGACTATGTGAGACTAGTTTGAATTAATCCTGTTTCTTTGCATACCGCATTGACACTACAGAATGGCCTTTTCTGCATTTTCCTGGACGTTGTATAAGCATTTGTTAATTTCGTTTCATGTGTCATGGAATGGAAGAGAGGCTCTCGGGCGCGGAAGTTGAGGAAGGTCTTGTTTTTAAGGTTTCGTTACAAGCTGTTCACTTAAATTCTTACACATAGCCCCTTTAACTGGAACAGTTTTTAACAGTGAAGTGTATTATTTTTCATAACAAATATCATAACAAATAATCCTCAAAAGCATCTAACCTTGGTAATGAGGAGTTACCTGTGGTCACGATGTAAGAATTATGGTAACTTTTTGTAAGAGATGTGCTTGTTGTGTTGGCTACACACAAATGTATTTGACCTTTTTGTTGGTGTCAGTAAGTAAGACTTTGAAGGGATCTTTGAATGATTACTTAACGACTCTGTACTGATGGAGACCACTGATAAAAGCAGCACATTGGATCACACGCTGTCTTAAGATCGCAGTCATACATTTGTGTGCATACATGGTGTGTTTGTGTGTGTGTTTACTTAGCTACACCATGTAGCCAAATTTGTCCACAGAAGTAAGCTAAATTAGAAAACACACACACACACACACACACACACTCACATTACACTGTATAGAAAACTTTTTATTAGGATTTTAGTAAACTAAGCTTAATTTACTTTGTTTATCCAATTGATTTGTCCAATGTATTTGAAATGACAAAATTAAAAACTTCTCAAGTTTTGAAAAATAATTAACTCAAACAAGTCCATGTAAAAAAAAAAAAAGAAACAAAATGTGATGAGTTGACTTTTTTGACGACACGCACGCACACCTTGCTAGTACCAGGTTGGAACCCCTTTTGCCTTCAGAACTGCCTTAATTCTTCAGTGGCATAGATTCAACAAGGTGCTAAAAAACATTCCTCAGAGATCATCTGCATATTACTGCACTCCGATGTTACAGACCAATGTTTTTCCAGTCTTCTATTGCCTGTCGATCAGCTCGAACCAGTCTGGTCATTCTCCTCTGACCTCTCATCAACAAGACATTTTCGTCCACAGAGGTGCTGTTCACTGGATAGATTTTTCTGACCATTCTCTGTAAAATCTAGAGATGGTTGTGTGTGAAAATCCCAGTAGATCAGCAGTTTCTGAAATAGTCAGACCAGCCGGTCTGGTACCAACAACCTTGCCGTGTTCAAAGTCACTTAAATCACATTTCTTCCCTATTCTGATGCTCAGTTTGAACTTCAGCAGTTTATCTTGACCATGTGTAAATGCATTGAGTTGCTGCCATCTTTTTGGATGATTAGATATTTGTGTTAACGAGCAGTTGAACAGGTGTACCTAATAAAGTGGCCAATGAGTGTGTGTGTATGTTACTGAGTAGTATAGGATGAGCTTTATATACATAAAATAACAGTCTCTAACATTCATCCATAGATACCTAAATTGCATTGAGTGTAGAACATAGACAATTATGTGTTGGTGGTATTAAACACAAACTAACTGACAACACAGAACATATTTTTAGATCGGCCATTTATAACTTGTATAATGCTATATATAATTTAAACTGCATTAATTGATGTATTTTTAAGACAACATACCTTAAAATACATAACATTATAAAAAATTATAAATTAAATATTAGGATGCTTGTTACAAGCATCTTTTTCATGGTTGTTCAAAATGTCTAAAGCTAAGCGCCATTGCTATAAATAATATATATTTAAAATAATTATTAATGTTTTTTCTTAAATAAATAAAAAACCTTGTCTGCCTCAAGTTTGCACCAATGAGAATGTGATGTAATTCTACCATCTTCAAGTCATTCTACCGTGTGGTTCCTCTGAGACAACGGGACAGAAACACTATCTAGGTGATATCTTATGTAACATGTGATAAGCAAATCTAAATCAATAAAGCCGCAGCGCTGCTGCTTGCCTTCTGTCATCTGGGGGGTTCTAAATATAGCGGGGATCATATTTTATCGTGACCCCGTACTCTGTGAAGGAAGGCCTTTGTTCAGTGTGTGTGTGTGTGTGTGTGTGTGTGTGTGTGTGTGTGTGTGTGTGTTTTCCTCAATAAAAGCACATGACTGAGTCAAAACACACACAATGTCCTGGGAAGAACACACCACGAGAGAAAGAGAGAGAGACTAGGGATGCTTGAAAATAGAGGAGATGAAAGAGTTTAAGATAAGATTAAGATGACAAAAGTAACTTTAATCATATTTATAAATGCAGTTATATAATTTTGCAAACTATCTCTCCTTCATATCCTCAGACAAGCATTGCTATTTTATGACAGTTCTCCAAAAAAAAATTAAAATAAGTGTTAATTATAGTCAGTAATGCTGAATAGCTCTCTGTCAATCGTATTTTATATTTATATTTTTATTATTTTAATTTATATCCTATAGACTACACTAAAAGTTTGGGGTCAAAGAAATTTTGAAAGAAATTAATACTTTTATTCAACAAGGATGCATTCAATTAATCAAAGGTATACAGTAAAGACATTTATAATGTTACAAAAGAGTTTCCAAAAAAATATTGCAACAGAATTTAACATTGATAATTATAAAAAATGTTACTTGAGCAGCAAATCAGCATATTAGAATGATTTCTGAATGTGACACTGAAGACTGGGGTAATGATGCTGAAAAACCAGCTTTGCATCGCAGAAATAAATTAGAGGGGGGGGGGGGTAATAATTTTTCACAACATTACTGTTTTTACTGTATTTTGTGTCAAATGCAGCCTTAGTGAGCATAAGAGACTCCTTTATTAAAAAATATTACTGAGCCTTTTTGAACTTTTGAACAGTACTTTAAATACTTTAATATTATTATATTATATACTTATAGTAATTCTTTATATTATTTATATTGCAACTTTCCTAGATATTGATATTGTCATCAGCCATTAAAACAGACTATATCGGTCGATATCTGATAGAGATTCAGTGCCCAGATTTGCGCTACGTTGGTCCGTAAAATAAAACATTTAATATAATGTCACATCTCTAGAAGAAACATGGAGCTCTTACAGATATTTATCATGGTAACCATAGATTACTCACTCCATTAGTTTGTACTCCAATAAAATAATAGTATTTGCCACCAATGTCCTTAATAAAATAAGTAACAATTTATTTTTCAGCTCTATTAATTTATCATTGTTTTACAATTATAACTGTGGTAAATTTTGCAGAAATCATAGGATTAGGTTGGAGGTCCCTGACAGGGACAGTCAGATTCTTTAAAGACTAGTTTCTAAAACCTCAGATGAGCCCAGAATTCATTCAGCGCGTGTGTGTGTGTGTGTGTGTGTGTGTGTGTGTGTGTGTGTGTGTGTGTGTGTGTGTGTGTGTGTGTGTGTGTGTGTGTGTGTGTGTGTGTGTGTGTGTGTGTGTGTGTGTGTGTGTGTGTGTGTGTGTGTGTGTGTGTGTGTGTGTGTGTAGCACAGATCTTTTATCCTGGAGAGATCTGCAGCATGAGAAGAGCAAAAGGCTCTTTGAAGAGCACACGACAAGAGAGAGACTGAAATGAAGCGTGTGGAGTCACTTAAAGATAATTAAGAGAAATTTGAAGAAGTAAAATGCTTGGTTTGTTTATTGACACAGCCAGCAAACACTTTATGATCTCTGTATCACTACTGACCATCACATCATTTTACTGCACTCATCATTCCTTAAAGGTGAACTGTGTCATTTTCTTATAAATATGTCTTATATTATTATAAATGATCATCTGTGCCCATTGTGTCCTTGTAATGTAATAATCTCTTCTCTTTTCTGATGATGCGTTTACTGGCACAAGACAACCTGTCACTCACATGAGATCGACCAATAGCAAACCACAACCATCCAATCAATTCCTGACAAAATCAAGTCCCGCCCTACATTTATTGTCATTCGTGAGGCCGTTTCACTCCATAGTACAAAGCCCTGCATGTGACATGCGGGAAAAATATATTAACAATTCGTTACTAATTCGTTCCCTCGTGTTAAGTAAATGTGTGGATGATATAATAACTTGTTCCCTCATTTTACTAAATCCTGACCACATTGTAAAAATCCGTTTCATTGTTGTAGTTAAAATTAAAACAAAGGAACTAATTAGTACAACTTTCAGGATTGTTGGTTTCCGTTTCCTGTTTTATTTTGGTAATCTGGTTTTCTGTCGTCTTGTTTTACTTCCTTGAAAAACAGAGTGTTGCCATGGACACGGTGTTCTTTAATGGAAGCAATACAATCAGTTTTAAATCAATAAATTCCTTTTTAAATCAATGTGTCAAATTAATGATTTATTTGGTAGGTAGCCATGTAGTAAGCGGGATAATGTATAGCGAAGCGGTTGTTATAGCGAGAACAACCCCTTCAGGCTAATTCAAGACCGCTTCGTGTCGGGGTCATAATCAGTCTGTCGGGCTTGTATTCGCTATAACAACCGCTTCGCTATACATTATCCCTTACATATTTTTCTTGTATGTGTCAGATGTGTGGCTCCGTCCAATAGGTAGGAAAAGACGACTTCAATCACAACTTCTGTGTCATGGTGACATTAAAACTCTGCGGTCAACTGCTGGTTCGACCTATGATGTGAGGTTGGGACAGGATGACCTGAAAGCAAGTGTGCCGCACAAGTCCTGAAAAATGTCATAAACCCCACCCTCTCCATATAACCCTAATGGGACACGAGACTAAATAAACAATCAAATTACACTTCAAATACATTTTTTCCAAAGATGCTTTGTCACTTTAGGTAGTTTTATCACACTGATGTAAGTTTAGGTGTTCAGTTTTTTTTTTTATATAACATTGATTTTTTAGTTAGTTATTTGATGCTAAAAATAATGGGAGTGTGACGTCATGATTTACAGCTGTGATTGACAGCTTCACTAAGCGAAGTAGTCACTGAGACACTAACGGGCTTTTGGGATTTTCGGCAGGAGACTGGAGCTCTAACTTTAATTTCTACATTTCCATAACTGTTTATTTCACACCGACATAATGAGTTGTTCTGCAGGAATCTGTCCTTTTTACAGTCTGTGCCTGAAAGGGTTTTTTGGGAAACATGTTATTAGTCCGTAGGAGATGTGTGCTATTACACATTCCTATTTTTGTCTGGCAGATAATAAAACGGGCAAAAACAAAAAAAAAAAATCCCATAATTTTTTTTTAGACCAGTATGCAAACACAATGCCCTGGCAACCATCATAGTGAGTTTTGCACTCACATTTTCACTATTCCTTATTTGCAGTTATATTTACCAGAAATTGTATTAATAACCATGAGGAAAGCAGCTTATAAATCATACTAAGTGATGTTTTTGGAAAATGTAAAATTGCTGAAAGTTTTCTGTGATGGGCAGGTTTAGGGGTAAGGTTACTGTAAGGGGATTGAATATTCATTGTGTACAGTATAAAAATCATGTCTATAGAATGTCCTCATAGTGATAGGAATACCAGTGTGTGTGTGACAAAAGCAAATTTACGCTCTCACATTTACAAAAGAGTGAAAGAGAGAAGCAGTTTTCTCAAGTAAATTAATTTTATTTTTACAATCAAAACAAAGAATTCAGTGTGCTAGCGTATCTAAATATTAATACTCATTTCTTTAATCTTCTTGTAACATGAAATGTGCATTACATAGGGTAGCATTTATAAACTCTAAAAAATCGTGGGTTGTTTCATGAACCCAACCATGGGTTGATATTTTTAATTACCCAACGGTTGGGTTAGTATATATTTTACCCAAGCATAGGTTGAAACCACCCAACATTTTTTTAAGTGTAGTGATTTTGTTCTATATTTAGCGCGTGAATGCTTTTTGTACATGTGTGTTTGTGTGTGAGTGTGAGTGTTTGATTCCTGCTGAGAGGCTTATGTGTAGTGTTAAAGTGGATGACGCAGAAGCTTTGAGCCACCTGCTCTCTGTCATTGCAACAATGCTTGCTGCCTTACCATTTGGACAACACTATAAAAAACAACCTTTTACTTTTTTGACAATCTACATCATATCCGTCGACGGCTGTTAGAAGTGTCAGAAGCTCTTTTTAAAAACATGCTCTAATCAGCTGGATAACACAGTTGGATTGGAGTTCATGCTGATCAGGATGGCTAAATCTGTCTTGCGAGCACGTCAACATTCACACACAACACTTCGGTGGACTGACATTGTTTGTCTTATATAGTTTGCGTAAATGGTTGTACTGGTGGACATTCAAGCACGTGTGCAAACAATGCGTGATTAAAAACAGGCTAGGCATGTCAGAATATTGCTTCAGGGCTCTGAGATGGTAAAACCGGATACATTCTTCAATTTGTTGCCTTTTGTAACCTCATTTCAACAAAGCGTACCTGTTTTTCCTCAATCTCTCCCAGGTGTCTGCTGCAGAAGAGCGTTTAGGGCCGATGCGACTGACCCAGGAGCCCATTCAGGTAGAGTCCTAATGTTTAATCATTGTGAGTTTGCTGGAAAATGAATGCCTGTGCAATCAAAAGTTTGGAGTCAGTAAGTTTTTTTTTTTTTTTTTTTGAAAGAAGTTTCTTATGCTCTGTAAGGCTACATTTATGTGATCAAAAATAGAGTAAAAACAGTAATATTACGGTAATATATAGATATTATTACAATTTAAAAGAGCTATTTTCTAGTATAATATATTTTAAAATGTAATTTATTCCTGTGATGGAAAAGGTGAATATTCAGCATCATTCTTTCAGTCTTCAGTGTCACATGATCCTTTAGAAATTCTAATATGCTGATTTTCTGCTCAAGAAAGTAGTATCAATGTTGAAACCGGTTGTGCTGCTTAATATTATTGTGGATTGTGCGATTCTTTGATGAATAGACATTTCAAAACAGCATTTATTTGTAAGTGAAATCTTTTGTAACTTTATGGATGTCTTCACTGTCACTTTTGATCAATTTAATGTTCTTGCTAAATAAAAGTATTAATTTCTCCCAAAAAAAAAAAAACTTACTCAGACCAAACTTTTGAATGGAAGGCTATTTATTGCCTTTTTTAAGTCTAGATCAGGGGTTCTCAAAGGGGGGTTTGTGACCCATAGAAGTTCGGCTCAACTTGAAGAAATATATTACTATTGTACAGTAGACTGTACTTCTCACTGTAATAATAATAGTAATAAATAAAAATAGTAATACAATTATTAAAGCTTAAATTTTTTCAAGGAATAATAAAAAATTATAAGTTGTTCAAGTTTTATAAATTCAATTGATTAGACATGCTTCTTGATTATTAAAATTAAATTAAGTTTAATTAAATGAAGTTACATTTAAATTTCATATGACCCTAAAAGTGTCATTTTTGTTAAACTTTTAATAAATTGTTGACTTTGTATATGCTGTGTATTTTGAATTGATTAGGCATGCTTGATTACGAGAGTACAAACTGTAGCAAGCATTTGCTTTATCACTGCAATAATTATGAGGGGATCTCTGGCCTTTGATCTGGTTAATGATCTGGGATGGGTAACAAAAGGTGCATGTTTAATTGGTTAATTGCTGAGACTGAATCCATGTGGGAGTTGCTAAACCTCAGTTTGTTTTAAGTGAATGATCAAATGCTTTAAATTAAAAGGATGTGCTTTGACTTTATTTAAATCAACCACCAAATTTTTACCAATTTGAAATTCGGCATTGGCCGATAATGTTGTCAGCTTGGCGAGCATCAAGTGTTAGATCCTCCTTGTTTCGTTGCAAAAATCTGTCGGCCTTGTCAGTGGATAATAACATTTTAAAAATGTGAATATTTTATTTTGAGTAAAATAATTTTTGACTCAATCTCTAAATGTCTGCACTACCCATTAAAACAAACAAATTAGACAACCACTATAATATACACAGTTTCTAGCAGTTTTTACATTATTCCAGGTTAGCATAGTTTTGCAGTGCGGATTGGGTTATTTTCAAACTGAGTTTATGGCTTTAAAAAGCAAAATTGCAGATCACTGTGGAACCATGTAGAAATGCATCGTCATAGGCCACGTACTCACTGCAGCTAAATTTGATTGTCAGTTCACCTTTTTGTGCTTAATCCTGTTCTGTAGTTCAGTAATTTATGGAAGGGACAACTGCATTCTACAACTGAATTAACTCCTGAAAAATGCAGGTAGTGACAACCGCATTTACAAAAACTCCACGCAGTGTTTACGGAACTGAACTGAACAACTAGTTGTTAATGACATATTTAAAAGTGTATCAGAGATATTTCTCCCTTTTATATGCACAGTGCAGAAAATCACAGTGAAGAGGTACAAGCCTTGGCTCATTCGTGTTGCCAGATCTTGCTAGAAAAAAAAAACAGCAAACAAAAACAAGCCCATACTAAATCGAAATAAGTCCAAGTGGTTTATATTTAAAATAATAGGCTACCAAAATATTGCGAACCCTACCTACCCACTTAAAAAACTCCATAACAAGCCCAAAAACGGCTGTATCAGCAGTAGTTGTAAAACTGTAGAACATAACGCGTCTTTTACCACTAATATTACTTTGGTCAAAAATAGTGGATACCAAAGATGCAAGACATCATAGCATTGCTAATATACAATAATTTAGGGTGCAGCTGAAATGCAGTTGTCAAATCTGGAACTTTACAGTGTGTCTTTGGCCATAGTCTCTGCACTATTACATTGTGGAATGTTCTGTGACATCATAATGCATTACTGTCATTTCTGCATTGTCCTGTTTACAACTAGTGAGTTAGGGCACCAAAGGCCTCTTAACATGGGCGCATGACCTCTGGGATAATCTTGAGATGTCTCAGAGGATTGACAGATTATCCTGTGTGTGTGTGTGTGTGTGTGTGTGTGTGTGTGTGTGTGTGTGTGTGTGTGTGTGTGTGTGTGTGTGTGTGTGTGTGTGTGTGCGCGTGTGCGTATTAGTGGGAATTATGGTTAACTAAAAGTGGAACTAAAAAGAGAAAGTGTATGTAATGTTAACCTAATGACTGCCTGCCGCTTGTCAGTCACAGTGAATTGAGGCTGTTTATGTAATCTGTTTATGTACAGTCAGATTCAGCTGATGTAACTGGAAATCAATCAAGATTGATTTTACAAATGAATCACGTCATCCTTTTTTTATGGTCTTAATTAATTTTATTTGCTAGTTTTGTTTAATTTAGTTTCAGTTATTTTAGCACTTCAAGTGAAAATGAGAAATGTTGCTTTGGCAACAACCTGGAATTAAATATATATATATATATATACCTATATGGTTAACATTTATTTTGTTTCAAGTAACGAAAATGTTTACATTATAATTATTATTAATATTATTATTAATGGCCAAACTATCTGTAATGCCCCTTAAATTAACTCTAGTGATGTTTAAACCTCTCTTCTGTATTTTAGAGAGCATTTTTGGTCTGATGTGAACATATACAGATATACAGCAGGGTCACCAAATCCACCAAGGCAGTATAGCACTCTATTTCATTATTTCACTATTTCTAGTGACACTTAATCTGCTCTATTTCATAAATCAAATAGCATTTTAATTTGATTTGAACAGTTGCACATATACAGAAGATTTACCAAATCCGACGACACAGCGTTATAAATTTGTTACCTAGATTTGGTGTAAGATCTCATATAAGTCAGGGGTCTGAGAGGTCGTATAAGTAACAAAGAAGTAAAATTGTTTTTATAAAAATAAATTAGAAATAAAAAAAAAAAACAGAAAAGATCATATAAGATAAGATGAGTTGTTTAAGCCCGGGACACACGTAACAACTGTAAGGCCGATTATGAATGTAATTTGATACTTGGCTGATCATGCCCAAACTCGCAGAGTCAGTTGCGTTCGGTCGGTGTTTAAAATCTGCTCCAGTCATTGGAAACAGTCTGTAAGTGTGTTCAGTTCAGTCTTAGAATGTTTCAGCTAGTTGTTAAGTGTGTCCCCGGCATTAGAAAAGAGCAAATGGCAAACGTTCGTGAGGCCGACGGTTAAGTAGAGATGCACTGAAAGAGGTTTGAGTTATTAAATACATTGCAAAGCAAATTATCCTCATCCAAGACCCATGACTGGATCAATTTTTGTCTAATACAATTATTTGAGTAGTGTAAATTTAATTAAATTGTGGAGTATGTTACATTTACACTGTGGTTTTGGGATTTACAACTGCATTTACTTACAGGTGTGAGTCTCAAAATGTCCTGTTCAAACAGCAACTTAAAGTAGCATCTCATATACTGTCTGTATGAGTCAAGCCCGTATTCATAGTGACAGTGACCAAAGTAACATAAAAGATGGCGACATCCATAAAACTAAAAAGTCTTATCACTTTTGGCATGGCAATAGGCCTTTATCACACTTTCACGTTCGAAAAGCGGAAGCTTCAATTAGGAGCGTAAAAAATGCACATAGCACGGGATTGCTGTTTTTTATTTATTTAAAATTCAGCACAGATACTTCTTCTAAAGATACCAACTTCAGTTCATTAATTGAGTGTTGTGAAACAAAGAAAAAAGGTGTCATAATATTCCGAGTGCATATTTCGTGATTTAAAGGGGAGCATGCAAGCCATACTGTACGTGTATGCGCAATACTTCAGTCTGATCACCTTATTTTATTGCAGAACTGCAAGAATACAGTACAAACAACATATCACATTAAAGAGCATTAGAATTAGAATAAGACAAATCTACTTATAGCTGAAGTCTGTTTTGGGGGGATTCAATTAAAAGGCTTGGGGGAAACTTAATGTGTTAAACAATAATGTTAAAAAAATGAATGCACTTTACAATGCAATCATCAATAATTAAATCCAATTGAATTTGTTTAAATAAATATATCCAGCAAATAGATGATTATTAAAAAAAATGGTTTGATCATCATAAACGAGTCATATCCTCTGTGTTTGAGTGCAATGTTTGGATAGCATTATACTGTAGACAATAATGGGTGGTGATATAATGCAAAATTAAACCAAATCAGTCATTAAATCAGTTCAGTGATCCTTCTGGCATCCTTCTATTGACAATAATGCTAATCGAAGCAGGATGTGACGACACGATGACTATGATAAAGGCCTATAGTGTAATCGAGCCGCCAGCTCGTTCGTCAGATCTTCATTAAACGACAGCAGCTTATAAATGTAATATGTGGATAGAGAGCTGAGCATTTCAGTTGCGCGTAGCCCACAAAACTTACAGAAGCAGCTCTGGTGGAGAACAGTGACTGGATATAAAACCTTCAGATGACACATAGCTCACATCTCCATCGCTGTAAGTTACCGAAAGTGAAGCCACACACGAAAACCCACAACACACGGTAGACACATGGTCACGTGACAGACAACTATTTGTCCAGTCTGCTTCTGTTCCTACAGCACGGGTTTTCCGAGAATGTAGTTGAGAGTCCTGAAAATGTATGGGTGTGAGTTTGGATATAGAATGTGGTTGTCACTGTCGTAAATAACCGAACCGAATGTAATAGAATGGGATAGTTCACCCAAAAATGAAAATTCTGTCATAATTGACTCATCCTTGTGTTGTTCCAAACCCGTATGAGTTTCTTTGTTCTCCTGAACACAAAAGAAGATATTTTGAAGAATGCTGGTAATCAAACAGTTTACTATAACCATTGACTTCCATAGAAGGAAACAAAAAATACTATGGAGGTCAATGTCTGCTGTCAACTGTTTGATTACCAGCGTTCTCTAAAATATCTTCTTTTGTGTTCAGCAGAACAAAGAAACTCATACAGGTTTGAAACAATATAAGGATGAGTAAATAATGACAAAATTTTCATTTTTGGGTGAACTATCCCTTTAACTTTGACAGGATGATTGACAGACCGCTTTATGGTGACAGAAAGCATGTAAATTATGTGACAGAATGCAGTTTTTTGACTTTGTAGTATGTCCCAAATCTCGCCTATTCTTCTACTACACACTTTTTCTTCACAAAAAGAGTATATTCTTTTGGGCATTGCACAAGTAGGTGTATTGGGACTCGGCAATAGTGTGTGAGCGGGTGAGGTCACTTCGCCCCCTGTAGGTGCACATGTGACGCTGCACGGTGGGCCTCCAAAGTTAGGTAGCGGCGACAGAGGCGTCCTGAACGACCTGGGCCATGTGGAATTTCACATCGCAGCTCCATGGTTACACAACGCTCAACAGGATGAAAGACTGTTGACCTTTCACATGCAACCAACAACAGCACCTCTCTCTCTCTCTTTCTCTCCGTCTCTCTCTCGCTCAGGTGTTACTGGTCTTCGCTAAAGAGGACAGTCAGAGCGATGCTTTCTGGTGGGCGTGTGAGCGTGCGGGGTTCAGGTGTAACATCGCACGAACACCTGAGTCTGCGGTGGAGTGTTTCTTGGATAAACACCACGAGATCGTCATCATTGATGGGCGGCACTCACGGTACTTTGAGGCTGATGTCGTCTGCAGGTGGGTCCAACAAACCATCCATCATCTCTCTCTCGCTCAGTCCTGTTCTTCTCTTATACACGGTTACATGGACATTTCTGCACAGAAACATTTTGATTATGATTCATTTTATGTATCACAGAGGTTTAAATGCATCTGCACGCACACACTTACGCATTCAAAGCTCGCAACTCTCTACCAAATCTAGTTGTTGCCAAATCACTTTTTTTCCCAGTGGACGTCTGAGTGTGTGTGAGGGAGTCTTTTGGAGTTGTGTGTGTGCAAGAGAGAGGGGAATGTGTACAAGATGCTTGATTTCACTGGTGTATTAGTCAAAATATAAAAACCTACTTTTTTATTATTGTGTGTTTTTAAACAGGATGATCCGAGCAGCTAAGCCTTCTGAACACACTGTTATTTTGGCAGTGATGCCACAAATGTAAGGTTTACCTCAGAGCACTTTTGGATCTATTATCCATGTGTTACAGATGTCCATCATGTTCCTTCTACTGATCTTTCTCTCTCTGTCACACAGTCCCTCAGATCAGGAGGAACCATCTGTCCTTCCTCTTCTCTCTGCTGGCTTCTCCAGAGTGAGTATTTTACTCTAAAGAAGGCGGAGCCTCAGAGCACACCTACCTACATAATCGCCATGGACAAATGTTAGTTCGAAGGTGTTCTGGCCGGAGCAAACTTTTACGGAAAGTTCACTTTGGCAAGCTGTTTTGAACTCTCGAAACGAACTTCATTGTGTTTGAAATTATGTCACACCAGTTTGTTCTTCGGTTTCACTTGAAGTATCTTGGGGCCTTAAAACAGGGATTTCTGCTCTTCTACATGGGCGGGACAAGCAGCATGTCCTGTTCAGGCTAATATGTACAAAACAGTCTTAAAGGGCTGTCATGAGTTAAATATCAGTTACATTTTATTGGCAGCATTTTTACTGTTAATTACCAGTTTTTTCTTTTTTTGCCCCTTTAAAAAAAAATTAAAATATAAAAATAATTGATTTGAACAACATTTTTTTTGTAATTGTTATTGTAGTTTGCTCCATGTACATAACATTCCTTTCTTGTATATCCTTGCTCATGGTTATAAATTATATATAATTTTGCTCAATCAAAGTTATTAAAGGGATAGTTCACCAACAGAAATTATATTCTGTCATTGATTACTCACCATCATGTCGTTCCAAACCCGTAAGACTTTCGTTCATCTTTGGAACACAAATGAAGATCTTTCTGAAGGAATCTGTTCTGTCCCTCTATTGACTGCTATGCAACTACCATTTTGATGCTTCATAAAGTTCATTATTGAGATGGCAATGCTAATCCATATGAATTGAGTGGTTTAGTCAAAATTTTCTGAAAAGACACATTTGCTTTATATGATGACCAGATTTAATATAGGCTTTTATTCACATATAAACATTCATCAACACACACATCAGGTGTGGTAAACGGAAGCTCAACCATGTTGTCATGTTGCAAGTGCGAGAACCAATGAGGTTCATCCTTGTGTTACGCACACCTGTTCATTGTATAAAGCGATCAAGTCTTCAGAAAATTTGGATTAAACCACTCAATTCATATGGATTAGTTTTTTACAATCTATTTATGAAGAACATAAAAGCGGCTTTTAAAAAACGTATACATAAAAGTGGTACTTGCATAGCTGTCAATGGAGGAACAGAAATCTCAGATTTGATCAAAAAGATCTTCATTTGTGTTCTGAAGATGAACAGAAGTCTTATGGTTTGGAATGGCAAATGAGTGAGTAAGGACAGAATTTTTATTATTGGGTGAACTTTAAGTGATTCTATTACACTACACTGTACACTCACAAGTATCAATGCATTTTAACATTCATCTCAGTTCAATGTCGTGTCCCATAGACTTCCCAGATGTTCCTCAATATAAATACCCAGAGCAGATAAGTTTGTTTACTGATCCCAGCTGGAAAATCTTGACTTAACTTTTATGATAGGCAGTAGAAAATAGGACAGCATGCATACTGTATGATATATGCAGTGCTGTATGACTATGAGCTACTATATGTCTCTCTCTCTTCCAGAGGTACCTGGAGAACAGCAGTGTGTCGGCCTGCTATAATGAGTTAATCCAGTTAGAACACGGAGAGGTTCGAGCTCAGTTCAAACTGAGGTAAGTCTCAAGCATGAGCTTCAATTCCAGAACTAAAGAAGTTGGTTTAAAATAATATAATATTTGTTTGTGTTTCTGTTGTTGCAGGGCTTGTAACTCTGTGTTTACCGCATTAGAACAGTGTCAGGAAGCCGTGGAGATCAGCAGTGAAGATCATGTCATTCAAGTGAGTTTTGGTATCCAAACAGATCATCCCACAGGGCTTTGGTCACATTTAAGCAGTCTCTTTTTGTTCAAATCAACATCCTTACAAGGACCACCCTATGGAGCAAATCCGGTAGAGTTAGAGAACAGTGAATGGCCTAAAACTAAAGTGAACCCACGTCATTTTTGACAGCAAGATTTTCATATTGATTTTGGTCTTTTTTAAATCCAAAATGATTTAGTGTAAGGTTGTAACAATCATAAAATGTTGCTTCTGATTAATTGTCATAACATTTATTAATTAACAGACTTAATAATCATTTGTATTTGTTGTTTATGTCACTTACAATGCCAGATTAATACACTTTTACCTTAAGAAGAAGACTTTTATTCAACTTTGAAACATAATTCAAATATATTATTTTCTTTTGTAAACAAACAAATATTAACAGGGTAAAATAAATTAATATTAATATTCTAAATATTAAAGCATTTTAAGTATTTTTAGACTAAGTATAGTAAAAAAAAGTATAAATAGTAAAAGTATAAGGTATATTTGGAATATTAAATAAGAATACAATATAATACACATAATGTTTTCCCCTTTCTCTAATGCATACTTGTTGATATGCAGGTGTTTTTATTCTTCTGTGTATTTTTAGTATGTAAATACAGCGTTTGAAAAGATGATGGGCTATCACAGAGGCGAAGTGATTGGTAAAGAGTTGACTGAACTACCTAAGAGTGACAAGAACAGCGCCGACCTGCTGGACACCATCAACACCTGCATCAAGAAAGGAAAGGTCAGCCGGCCATAGCACATTGATTTATGAGGGTCATACTATTAGATCATATTTGATTTTAGCAATGTGCAACTTTTTATTACCCTTACAATACTTATCATTTATTCAATTATTAGCTGATTTTTTTTACGTATGTTTGTGTTTGCTTGCTTAGGAATGGCAGGGGATCTATTTCTCACGGAGGAAGTCAGGGGACAGTATTCAGCAATATGTCAGAATCACTCCTGTGATTGGCCAGGGAGGGTAAGTCACATGATCATAAAAAAGTGATACAAATTTTAACTAATTATAATTTATAATATTTAATTATAATTAAATGTTATATTTTGTAATTTAATTGAAACTTAATATTTGGTAATAAATGAATATAAGAAATATTTGTATTTAAAAAAATAATGATAGAAAAAAAATATATATATAAAATCAATTATTTAGTATTTATTAATTAAATTATTTAATATTATAAATTATATTTTATTTTTATGTTCTATATAAATGGTAGATGGCAGCAATAAAGGTGTGTACAAATCAGTTACAATAAATAAGTCAATTGTTTCCTTATCTTCTAGAAAAATTCGCCATTTTGTGTCCATCAAGAGGCCTTACAGTGACAACAACAGACAGGTACATTTCTTATCTACTTTCCCATGTGATATTTTCATTAAGAGTCCTTTTAATCAGTAAGTATCCAAAAAATATCGACCAAGCTATTAATTGAGCTCCCAAATTAGCATCAAAACTTTTAAGTGTGCAAGGCTCATGGGAACGGCAGTGGGCAGAAATGTCAGCTACGCTAAACCATCCATCCTGACAGACCAGTGTCAGAGAGCCAGACGGGCGTCAGGGTTATTAATAACCCTCCACAGGCTCAAGTCTAAACCCTGATGTTAGTTCTAGCATTAGGTGGAGCTGCTGATCAGAAAGGCCTGTGAGAAACAGACACACTGACGCGTGTGTGAAATAGCTGTAGCTTTACTCACTGGTGTTAGTATTACCATTCACACACTCACTCGCATCTGTGTCTGTTACAAGCCTTACAAAAATCGACCATGGTAACGGTACGAACCCTAGTTTCTGTCAAAATGCAGTGGATAGTAGACTAGACTAGAATCAAATCTTTATTGCCATCCAACTGGGTCAGTGGAAGCTTTTGTTAAGTGGCTTTCATGAGGCATTTAGCAAGTGTTTTTGTCTTGTTATTCAACAAAAATATCTTAACTTCCTTAACACAAGATATTAAAAAGCAAAAATAATATAGCTTTTTTTCAGAGAATGTAATATTTTTAATAGATGTTTCTTACCTTATTAGCAAATACTTTTTTCTTATCGTAAGCATAAACCCCACACAATTTGGTTAAAAGGATATTTAAAACAAGGAAAACAATATCTACACCACCGTTCAAAAGTTTTGGGTCAGTACATTGTTACAGTTCAACAGTACATAACTGTTTTCAACATTAATAATAATAATAAATGTTTTTTGAGCAGCAAAGCAGCATATTAGAATGATTTCTGAAGGATAATGTGACACTGAAGACTGGAGGAATGATGCTGAAAATTCAACTTTACATCACAGGAATATATTACATTTTTAAATATATTCAAATAGAAAACAGTTATTTTAAATTGTAATAATATTTCACACTAATACTGTATTTTTAATCAAATAAATGCATCTTCGGTGAGCATAAGAGACTTCTTTCAAAAATATTTGTAAAAAAAAAATCTTACTGACACCACATTTTTGAATGGTATTCTCTGAAAACAAGTTTTAATATCTGCAAGTTTTCTCAGATATTTTAACTGGAAAACGTGACAGAGATATTAAGAAATGAATGAAATGAAATGTGCATTACAAAGTTCCTCTGGATCCATCGAGATGAATGTAATGCAGTAATCATCAGAGCAGAGGGCATGTAGTAAATCTTCTCCTGTGGTGCAGTGACGGTGTTTGTCATGAAACCTGTGGTCTCGGTTAATCAGATTTTGTGACCTCATCCTTCAGGACGATGTATAGGCTCTTTAATCCTCTTACCTACATGGCATCTATTTTTGAGTGTGTGTTTGTGCACATATGTGAGTGTGAAAGTATATGCAATATAGCCATATTCTATTTCTGCCAGTAGCATGTAACTTACTAAAGCACAACCATCACACTGCATAGATTCAGCAGTGCTCTCTAATCTCTAACCTAAGACTGAAAATCCTGTTTCTTTCATTCAAAACTTGATCATGTTAAAAGGATTAAATGGATTGCAGCGGGCAAGATTTCCACCTAGGTGAGCTCAATGATCAGGCACAAACCAGACATTGTGATAAATCCTCTGTTCAATGTTTATCTGAGGCTCTATCCGAACTAGCCACAACAAACGACGGGCAACTAAACATTTTGTTAGATGCTTGCTTTTCAGTCACATGTGTGATTAAACATGAATTGCTGTAATTTTTATTATGAAAGTATTTATTAGTATTTATATTAATATTTACACTACCATTTAAAAGTTTGGAGTCAGTAAGATTTATAATGTTTTTGAAAGAAGTCTCTTATGCTCACCAAGGCTAAAATGCAGTTATATTCTGAAATATTATTACAATTTAAAATAACTGTTTTGTATTTTAATGTAAGCTAAAATAATGTTTTAATATGCAAGTCCCAGGCACTCAATAAGTAGATAATGAGGAGAAGGTTAAAAAGCCTTTATTAAATATGGCTTATTTCATTATAAAAAAAAGTCACAAGCCAACATGTTTCGACCCACAAGTGGTCGTCTTCAGGGCCAAGTAAAACACACAATGAGAATGTCAGAAAATTATAAGTAACGTCCCACCTCTAATCAGAAAGAATTCAATTAACCAAATAAGGTCCAATACAATCAATTAACCCAATGAGGTAATCGGGTCTAACATAGTAGGGATAATCAACAAAATGAGCACAAAGCACTCTCCGTCAACGTGGGTTATCTGGAGAGACAAAAATGGGAAAGACATCATATATGAAACAAAAAAGAAGTATAGAACAATTATATCATAAGAAACACTTGAACTCAATGTCCTCGTTCAGACCTGGAAACCGGAGCGCATCCAGCTGATGAATCCAAAATGCCTCACGCTGGTTAAGTTTACGAATCCTATCACCACCTCTATCTAAAGGTTTCACATGCTCCATAACCTCTATCCTTAATAGAGAATCATTCCTATGCATATGCAGGAAGTGTTGGGCCATCTGATAATCAGGGCTACTGGTACGAATAGCATATTTATGCTCCGCTAAACGATCCTGAAGATGTCTTTTTGTACGACCTACATAAAACACAGTCTTACATGGACAATACACACGATAAATAATAAATGGAGTGTTACAATTTTTAAAATCTTTAATCTTGAATGTTCTATTAGATTTAAAATCCACAAACGTTTTCGAGGGAATGATGTTGTTACAATGGGGACAATTCATGCAACGATATAACCCAATAGGTCTCTTAAGCCAACTTTCCTTCTTCTCAGGGGGAAGATAACTATGTACCAATTTATCACGAAGAGTTGGAGCCCTTCTGTAAGAAAACAAAGGCGGTTGAGGAAAGACCTGCTGGAGAGTAGGGTCAGAGTTGATAATGGCCCAATTCTCCTGAATTATCCTTTTTATCTGTTTCGCCTCCCTACTATATTGTGTGACAAAGAAGGGGCAGGATCGAGTAACTGTCTTACGTCCTTTCTTAATCAGAGTGTCAGACCGGTGTAGGGATTTAGCTCTGGAACGAGCATGAGCAACAATAACTGGTTTATAGGCTCTTTTAATAAAACGTTCTGACATAATGTCTGCCTGTTTTGCAAAATCAACATCATCATCACATATACGACGTAACCGTTGGAATTGGCCGAAAGGTACATTATCAATGAGATAAGGAGGATAAAAGGAATCAGCCCTAAGAATGGTGTTTCTGGAGGTCTTTTTTCTAAAAATCGTGGTATGTAATTTTCCTTCTGGATCAATAGAAATAGTAAGGTCTAAAAAGTCAGTAGTGGTCTTGGAGTATTCTAAAGATAATTGTAACAATGTTCAGGGAAGAAGGAGGCGGGAACCGGCGAACCATCAAAATATAATTTATTTAAATAAAACAAACAAACGAAAATACCGCCAGCAGCCCCTCGCGGACGACTGCTGGCTACCGAAAATAAATATAACTAAAATAAAATACAAAAACAAAACACAACTAAAATACAGGCCTGGTCCTCTCTCGATCATCAACGTCGTCGCTCCTCCTTTATGCTTCCGCTCCTCCGTGAGAGATGCGAGACCGGTGTGCTTCACAGGTGTTGCTCATTAGCAATCGCACCACCGGCCTCGCGCCGTTCTCTCACGTCCCTCGGCCGTCCTGTTCGCCACATACCCCCATCGCCCCTCACAGGCCGGGGGGTACCCACGAGCCTGTGCCTACTCCCCCCCGGCGGCGGCGATCCCTGGGGAGTATGGACAGACAAACCGAGGGAAACGGAGACGGAAGCATGAGGAGCGACAGATCGAGAGAGGGGAGAGAGGAAAAAAAAAATTGGTCCGGTTCCCACAACGCGCTGCCATCTGGTCCCCCACCAGCTAGGCGATCTCCTCCGCGGTGCCTGGCGGCGACGCTGGGTAGCCCTCGGTGGACGGCTCGACGCTCCTCCGCCGCCCGGTGGACGGCGACGGCTCCTCGGGTGCCTTGGGCAGACGGTAGGAGTCCCCCGCTCCCTGCTCCTCCCCTTCACTGGTGGACGGCAGCAGGCTCCGGCCCACGGCGAGCGGCGGCGACTCCTCCTCTCCCTCCCGGATGGCAGCCGCCCCTCCAATACCCAGGCGGCCGGCAGCGAGCTCGACCGTCCCACCGGCAACTCACTCCAGCGCCCCGCCTCGAGCGTCCGTGGCCGCGAGTCCCCCGCTCCCTGCTCCTCCCCTCGCTCGGCGGATGGCAGCAGGCTCCGGCCCACGGCGAGCGGCGGCGACTCGCGCACCATGCTCGATGGCACCGCGGATTCCCCACACCGGCGAGGACTCTCTGACAGCGCGTTCCTCCCTCTTCCCGGGTTTCGGCACCAGTGTAACAATGTTCAGGGAAGAAGGAGGCGGGAACCGGCGAACCATCAAAATATAATTTATTTAAATAAAACAAACAAACGAAAATACCGCCAGCAGCCCCTCGCGGACGACTGCTGGCTACCGAAAATAAATATAACTAAAATAAAATACAAAAACAAAACACAACTAAAATACAGGCCTGTTCCTCTCTCGATCATCAACGTCGTCGCTCCTCCTTTATGCTTCCGCTCCTCCGTGAGAGATGCGAGACCGGTGTGCTTCACAGGTGTTGCTCATTAGCAATCGCACCACCGGCCTCGCGCCGTTCTCTCACGTCCCTCGGCCGTCCTGTTCGCCACAATAATTTAATATTCCTATTAATGGAATTAAGATATTGGTGAAACTCCAAAATCTGAGTGACAGTACCCTTAAAAATGAATAATAAATTGTCAATATAACGGCCATACCATGTAATACAATGAAAGAAAGGATTAGCCGAATTGAGGACATGCAACTTCTCCCATAACCCCAAATACAGACAAGCATAATTGGGTGAGAAACAACAACCCATTGGAACACCAATCTTCTGTTTGTACAATTTGTCAATAAACACAAAAATGTTGTTATGAATAATAAACTCCGTGAGTTGTACAATAAAATGAGAAGGAGGTCTAGTGTCAACTCTATCAGAAATAAAGTGTTTCAAGGCATCTAAACCCTCCTCGTGGTCTATGTTGGTATATAAGGACTCAACATCCATACTAATTAAATATTGGGATTCGACATTACCTAAACAGGATAATCTGTTTAAAACATCCACAGTATCTTCAATGAAAGAAGGAAGAGTCTTAACAAAGGGCTTAATAAAAAAAATCAACAAACTTGGACGCTGGTTCAGTGAGTGTACCATTGCCTGAGATAATGGGTCGCCCTGGAGGATTATCAGCAGGGGGTTTATGTACTTTAGGAAGTAAATAAAATGTAGCTAAGGACGGGTGTTCAACTGTCATGTATTTCATTTCACTCTCAGTAATCCATTCCGATTTTTTGGCATGAGTTAAGATGTTATGAAAAATAACCATCAGTTCAGGCAACGGATTACTAATAAGTTTTTCATAGTGCTTGGTTTCTAATTGTCTTGTCGCCTCTAGAATATAGTTACAAGCTCTAGAGGCGACAAGACAATTAGAAACTAAGCACTATGAAAAACTTATTAGTAATCCGAGTTAGTTATCTCATTGATAATGTACCTTTCGGCCAATTCCAACGGTTACGTCGTATATGTGATGATGATGTTGATTTTGCAAAACAGGCAGACATTATGTCAGAACATTTTATTAAAAGAGCCTATAAACCAGTTATTGTTGCTCATGCTCGTTCCAGAGCTAAATCCCTACACCGGTCTGACACTCTGATTAAGAAAGGACGTAAGACAGTTACTCGATCCTGCCCCTTCTTTGTCACACAATATAGTAGGGAGGCGAAACAGATAAAAAGGATAATTCAGGAGAATTGGGCCATTATCAACTCTGACCCTACTCTCCAGCAGGTCTTTCCTCAACCGCCTTTGTTTTCTTACAGAAGGGCTCCAACTCTTCGTGATAAATTGGTACATAGTTATCTTCCCCCTGAGAAGAAGGAAAGTTGGCTTAAGAGACCTATTGGGTTATATCGTTGCATGAATTGTCCCCATTGTAACAACATCATTCCCTCGAAAACGTTTGTGGATTTTAAATCTAATAGAACATTCAAGATTAAAGATTTTAAAAATTGTAACACTCCATTTATTATTTATCGTGTGTATTGTTCATGTAAGACTGTGTTTTATGTAGGTCGTACAAAAAGACATCTTCAGGATCGTTTAGCGGAGCATAAATATGCTATTCGTACCAGTAGCCCTGATTATCAGATGGCCCAACACTTCCTGCATATGCATAGGAATGATTCTCTATTAAGGATAGAGGTTATGGAGCATGTGAAACCTTTAGATAGAGGTGGTGATAGGATTCGTAAACTTAACCAGCGTGAGGCATTTTGGATTCATCAGCTGGATGCGCTCCGGTTTCCAGGTCTGAACGAGGACATTGAGTTCAAGTGTTTCTTATGATATAATTTTTCTATACTTCTTTTTGGTTTCATATATGATGTCTTTCCCATTTTTGTCTCTCCAGATAACCCACGTTGACGGAGAGTGCTTTGTGCTCATTTTGTTGATTATCCCTACTATGTTAGACCCGATTACCTCATTGGGTTAATTGATTGTAATGGACCTTATTTGGTTAATTGAATTCTTTCTGATTAGAGGTGGGACGTTACTTATAATTTTCCGACATTCTCATTGTGTGTTTTACTTGGCCCTGAAGACGACCACTTGTGGGTCGAAACATGTTGGCTTGTGACTTTTATAATGAAATAAGCCATATTTAATAAAGGCTTTTTAACCTTCTCCTTCTCCTCATTATCTACTTATTGAGTGCCTGGGACTTGCATATTATTTCATTGGATCCTTTCCCTACCCCAAGAGCACCTATCACGGATATACTTCACCTGAGCGACTGGTTGAATCTCTTTTAGTAAAATAATGTATTATTGCAATGACAGCTATATTTGTCGGCATCATTCCTCCAGTCTTCAGTGTCACATGATCCTTCAGAAATCACTCTAATATGCTGACTTGCTGCTCAAAAATCATTTCTTATTATTATTATCAATGTTGGAAAGAGTTGTGCTGCTTCATATTTTTGTGGAAACTGGGGGAGGGGGGGTCAGAATTCTTTGTTGAATAGAATTAATTTTTAACAGTATAAATGTTTTTACTGTCACTTTTAGTCAATTTAAGGCATCTTTGGTAAATGAAAGTATTAATAAAAAAAATCGTACTAACTTAACTTTTTAATGGTATTTATATTTAATTAAACTTAACAATTTTTACATTTAATTTAATATAACATTGAATCATATTTAATGTATTCATATTTATGTTACCGGTAATATTTCACTTTTTAAATAAAAGAGTTTGTTCAATAGCATTTTTATTGTTGCGAATGTATTGAAATTTGAATGAAGACTGGTATTGGTATGGGCTACTAAAATGTTGGTAGTGTGACAACCCCATGGCATATTGTAGCTTATTCTGGCCAAGAGCCACCCTCTTGTCACCTGGTATCATCTGCACATGGAGTGAGTGAGTGAGTGAGTGAGTGAGTGAGTGAGTGAGTGAGTGAGTGAGTGAGTGAGTGAGTGAGTGAGTGAGTGAGTGAGTGAGTGAGTGAGTGAGTGAGTGAGTGAGTGAGTGAGAGCTGATCAGAGATCTGTTTTTGCAGGTTCATAAGTTGAGCAAAGAAGACAAAAGCTGTGGTGAAAACTCACAATCAGGTACAATACCAGACCGTCTCTTTATCTATTTTTTTTTTGTTTACTGTTTGTCTTTGAATCCCTCATGCACTATAGCTTAATTAGCACACTGGAACCCATCACATATCTTTATAGATTTGGTTTGTGTGACATGCTGTGAAGAAAACAAAAGCATGATTGAAAATGCACAGATCAATGCTGCATTGAGAAGTGGAGAGAAAAGATAGAGAGATAGGTCATGGTGCAGAATAGACAGATGGCTGCAATGCACCCTGGGACTGTCAGACTGATAAAATTAGCCATAATAATTTGCTTGCCAATAATTTTGCATGCATGTGCATATGTTACATGACACAAGCGTTCACCATTTCACATCATTTGTGCTGTTTTCTAGGGCAAGAATCAGTTATTTTTGTTAATACTAAAATAAAAATTTGATGAAAAAGAGAATTTTTTTATTAAAGAGTGTTCAAAAAATCGAACCTTTTACTGAAGTAAAATAATTGAAAGTGGGGGGAAATCACATTATGAAATAAATGTTTTTCTCCAAAACACATGGGGAACAATTATCCCCCCCCCCCCCCTTTATTAAATACTTTGTGCAACCTCCTTTTTCCAAGAGAACAGCTCTGAGTCTTCTCCTATAATGCCTGATGAGTTTGTTGAACAACTGACAAGAGATCAGAGACCATTCCTCCATACAGACTCTCTCCAGATCCTTCAGATTCCCAGATCCATGTTGGCGCTTCTCCTCTTCAGTTCACTCACTCATTTTCTATAGGGTTCAGGTCAGGGACTGGGGTGGCCATTGCAGATGCTTGGTTTTGTGCTCAGTGACACATTTTTCTTTTAATTTTGATGTTTTTATTTTGGATCACTGTCCTGTTGGAAGATCCAAACACAGCTTTCACACAAGAACACAAGATTCTAGCACAGGCTGTCAGGTTTTGATTTTTTTATCTGTTGGTATTTGATCGAATCCATGATGCCATCCATGCATGATGAACCTGTCCAGGACCTCTGGCAGGAAATTAGGCCCACAGCATTAAATATACAGCAGAGTATTTCATTTACACACGGGATACTTTTTCATCTCTGTATGAACCAAACCCACATTAATTGTTTGCTGCCAAAAAGCTCTTTTTTTTATCTTAAAATAATATAATTTTCTAGTCTTTTTTATTATTCTGAGAAAGGATTCTTTATGTACGAGTGTACTCATTCCTCTTTTGTATTTATCCAGAGTGCAATTCCTTACGTCACAAGGACCGGAGGAAAGAGTCTGTGGACGTCAGATCTATCAGCTCTCACAGCAGCGATGGTAAGGGAAAGAGAGGATGCGTTTCATCACAATACACCATAAATAAGGGAAAGCGAATCCCTTTAACAGTTTATAAGTAATTATGAAGAGAAATGGGGAAAAAAAGCCAGGGAAAATTTGAGATTTGTGCTTATGTTTGCGTGTGTGTGTGTGTGTGTGTGTGTGTGTGTGTGTGTGTGTGTGTGTGTGTGTGTGTGTGTGTGTGTGTGTGTGTGTGTGTGTGTGTGTGTGTGTGTGTGTGTGTGTGTGTGTGTGTGTGTGTGTGTGTGTGTGTGAGAGTGTGTGAGAGTGTGTGTGTGTGAGAGAGCTCTGGCTAAGAGGGGCTTTTTCTGAGGGCTTTTTTGACGTAGTTTGATGTCATCAGCACACCCACAGTCTCAGTGCACTCTGACGCAGATGGGGCTATTTAAAGAGCTCTTTTCTTCTCTCTCTCTTTCTCTCTTTCAGCTCCCAGTCTACAGAATCGCAGATATTCCTCAATGGCCCGAATCCACTCCATGACTATTGAGGCTCCGATCACTAAGGTACACCTGCATTATTATACACTTCTTGAATACAAAAAGCCCATGAACCTTTATAACCCCGCTACATCACTAAAGATAGCTACAGCCACTTCTACACTCAGACCTTTATAGACCATTATAACCACCTGCATCAATACAGAATCATCTGGAATTTCTCAGAGAATTTACTGAATTGCAATTCACTGAAATTCTGGAAAATTATGTCTATCTATCTGTCTGTCTCTCTATCTGTCTGTCTCTCTATCTGTCTGTCTCTCTATCTGTCTTATCTATCTATATATATATATATATATATCATTCTGTCCATCTGTCTGTCTATCTAACTATCTGTCATTCTGTCTATCTGGCTGTCGCTGTATCGATCTGTCTATCTATCTATGTCTGTATCTGTCTGTCGGTGTATCGATCTGTCTGTCGTTTTGTCTATCTGTCTATCATCTATATTTCGTTTCAAGGCTTTTTAAACTTTTCAAACTTTCCAACAAGCCTTTGTCAAGCTAACACTCAGTCTTTACAAACTTTGATTTTTCTAGCTAAAAAATAGAAGTAATATGGATTTATTTGAATTTTAATTCATTTTACATTTTATATCCATCCATTAAAATGTAAATGCTAACTTTGAATCATCAATTCTAATTCAGTTCAGCTGACACAAAACCCTGAGACACGCGCTGAACACCTTTGTCTGTCTGCTGTGGTATATTTACGATTACTTGAACATGACTCAGGATATGTTTGTGACAATGGAAGCAATGGAAGTGTTTTCCCAAAAGGGGAAATTCTTTACTGAGATATTTATGGATCTAAACCTTTGATTAGTGGTTTGTAGTTGTCTCTCACCCTCTTGTCTTCAGTCTGCCTGTATTTTGTTGCCTTTATAGGTGATAAATATCATTAACGCAGCACAGGAGAGCAGTCCCGTGACAGTAGCGGAAGCTCTGGATCGTGTTCTGGAGATTTTGCGGACCACCGAACTCTACTCACCCCAACTGGCCTCAAAAGAAGACGACCCCCACACCAATGACCTGGTGGGGGGGCTCATGAGTGTAAGTGGAGGTTCATGGGTTATCTAGCATGTCTAATACTGACTCTATTACAAGCATTCATCTTTCATTCTTAAAGCTATTATATTTTATTATTAACCCTATTTATTATTTTATTTTATTACTATCATTTTATATCTTTACTTCAAAAGAGTAAGACAATCTTGTTTCCATCTTATGACTCTTGTTTGGAACTAAATGGCACAACAGACTACAAGTCATCTCAAACCACATGATACACAGAAATAGCCTTAAATCCTCTTCAAACACATACAGTACAAAAACATCATAAACAGTACAGATCAATATTAAACATCTGAGAAATTCCACAGATTGATTTCCTTTACGCAAATAAAAACTAGAGCAGATATTTTAGTAGAGAATCATCATTACGGGAGATATTCAGACTTGCTCTGCCAGGAAAAAGTTCTTAGAGTGTGTGACTGTATGTCAATGGCAGTCAGTAGATGTGAATGCTCTTATTTTTGTGGCACAGATACGTTGGCTCAGTGTGTTTCACAGTTAGCCAGCAGTCTGTGATGACAGTGCCGCGCTTGTTTACACATTAGCCTCGCTGTCTGACATTCCCGTGTCTCCCCCTTTGAAATTATTCCACTTTTAAAATGGTTTAGAGAAGAATAGAGTTGTTAGACTGAAGGAGTCTTCTCATGGACAGAGATTTGCAGGGACATGCAGCACTGAAGTCACTGATTCGAGAGTTGGTGATTTCAGACAGCATGATAAGTTGAACAGTATGTCAATGCACAGTGATCCAGTGATTAACAGTGAAGCTCAAATTATCAGCTTCCTGATGTAGCTTGATACAAATACCAAGGAGTTTTAACGGTTTACTTTTTGGCTGCAGGCACGAGTTAGAAGATTGTTAGTTGGCAGGGTTTCCACAGTTCTTGAAAGCTTGGTGATATCAGGCCAGGACAAAGTTCATTGAAATTTCTAATTATACTCAGTTATAAAACATTTCATTAGTTTCATTAGCAATTTAAAAGATTTCAAAAGATTTCTTTCTAGAAATTATGACATTGAATATATGTGCTTTTAAAAATTAAATTTTTGTTTAGACTTTTAAAACTGCTTAATTGTTAGGGCCAGATTTACTAGACAGGGCAAAATAGTGTGAGAGCGCAATCCCATAAATTAAAGGACGCAGACGCAGCTGGATCATTTCGATATCGACCAATGCAATCTACCTAGAGCAGCAAATTAGGTGCTTATTTTGGGCGTTAAATAATGTAGCAAAAAACAGTGAATTGACGAGCGCAAACCTTAGTAAATCACCTAGCATGATTCATTTAAATATTTGCCTCCATAAATTTTGCGTCTGAAAGAGAAACTCCTACAAATGCATATGCAATAAGGTCAGCTGCTGCAAAAAATAACTGTTCACGCCTTTTAAGTGCTAATTTTTCACTGCGTGTCTTTAGTAAGTCCTGACAGTAGTTTTTCATAATAGCTGACACAGCCAAATGATATTTTAATATATCAGGAAAAAAACGCTTACAGCTCTTTTAATTGATTTTACAAAAATCACAAATATTTATACCATTTTTCCAAACATAACAAACAAAACTGTCATTTGTCATATTCTAAATTGCACATTAAATTATTTCAGTTCACAGGAAATACAATTTTTTTAAATGGTTTGCAGAGCAATCGATATATAAAGACTAACTATAAAAACTGGTTACCCTTTATTTTAACTTGACGTAGTTGCATTGTACCTACTCAAATAAGTACTAAGTAGTACATTACTATAGAGTTACCATTAGGGTTATGGTTTGGTTTAGGGTTAGTTACTTGTAATTATGCATAATTAAATGTTATTGCTATAGTAAGTACATGTAGTAACATGTAACTACTTCACCTTAAAATAAAGTGTTACCTAAAAACTATTTTCAAAAGTAACAAATTTTGTTATACAAATAAAAAAATATGAATAAAAATTAAGCTCAACCAGGCCTCGCCAACTTTTTTGCTTATTCCGTGGGCAGGGATTATTTAAATGAGGAACATTCTGACTTCATAAGATCTGGAAAAGGTGCGTTGTAGTCCAAGCAAGCTGTTCGTTGTAGTTCTTAAAAAGTGGATTCTGTTCAATAAAATATCTCCCTTTGAGCTTTGTAACCTCACAGATCTTTTTTATGCTCAAACAGAAACATTACACTTTAACTAAAGTTGACAAAGTGAAAAATCATAATAGGACCCCTTTAAAAAGGAGAAGTATAAAGGTATAGGTAGAGTAGGATAGGGAAAAGGAGAGGGAGCAGAGATTGGTAAAGTGGTGTAGTGGAAAGTATGAGAGGAGAAATTGAAAGAAGACATGAACAGACAGGAAGAGAATAGCAGGATGAAAGAGGAGTGAAGAGACACAGAATGTATAGACTTTCAAATGAAATGGGAGTCACTCTTATTGCCCATGTAATAAATCATGGCCTCTTCTTGAGAGAAGCCAGAAAACAGATCCAAAGTGTAACTATGGCATTCTTTGCTTAGAGGTAAAAGGACGTTGTAAATAACTTTGCTGTGGTATACTGTTAATGAACATCCCAACGCCGTCCACACTGATGAGAGCGCCGTTTAAGTGAAATTGCAAGTGCTAAGCATTTTCCTCTCAATAACAAAATAAACATACAAGAAAAACAACAGCGGTGAGAAAACCAGCTCTACAATTCAGCACTATCCAATCAAGTCACGTCACGTTTATTTATACCACTTTACAATATTGCTCTACAGTTTTTAAAAAAATGCTTAGACACTAAAAGTGGTATTTGAGGCTCACTCAGTGAAACCATTCACTCTTATATCTAATCCTCAGACCAAGTCTGCTAAACTGCAAGCACATTATATGCTTCACACTCAGTTTGCATTTGTAAAACAAACTTTTTGCAAAATGCTTAACACAGTTCTTTACATTAGACACATCATTCAAAACTAACTGCTCTTGTGTTTAATTTATAAAAAATTGCCATTTAAATGACACATTTATTTTACGATTACCTACATCAAACGCTCGTGCGAAAAAACACTTGTTCATAAATTAATCACTTAGAAATCAAAACTAAATTTTTCCCCCTTGCATTTGTTTATTTTGCAAATAATAAATATACTGAATATGCAACAATTCAAGTCACCTTTATTTCTATAGCTCTTTACACAATACAGATAGTTTCAAAGCAACTTCACAATAGAAAAAAGTTCAAATTCTGTTATAAAGCAGCTCTAACAAGCCAATAGTGTCATTATTCAGATCGAGTCAGTTCAGGGTTGATTCAGTTCAATTCAATAAATGTAAAGTTTATCAATAGTGCATACAGACTGTTTATACAGTGTATTTATGCTCATACATGTATGTGTGACAAACTCCTGTACACTCCACTGTACACAATATAGTAGTGTTTTACAATTTACTTTAGTTTGGTGTGTATATGGCTAATCATTTAATGGTTTGTGTGTAGAGTTACTGTGCTAAAACATTTTTTAGAAGAGTTAAAATAGTTTTCAATGAAGCATTTGCTTTTGCTCTCTTGTGTGTGTATTTTGTGGTTTTGTGTGTAGAGTTTTGAGAAATTGAGCTATAGTTTCAGAAATTGTGTAAGCAATTTTAAAAAAAAACTGTAAAGCCACAAATATCATGATTTTTACAGACCTACTGTAATTTGAGACATTTATTGAAGAAATTTATTACAAAAAGAAAGACGTATAGGACATGTAAATTTCATGTCAGAGCTGGATTTTAGCAAAAACGAGTGGAGCGTTCGCTTGGGACGAAAAAACTTCTAAAACAAAACTCATTGAAGAAATTAACGAAAAATATGTTTTTTCATTAGTGTATTTGTGTCTATAGCCGAATTTAGACAACAGTTATGCGTCTATAGCTGAAAATAAAAAAAAATTCTGTATTTTTGATAAAATAAATGCCTAAGAGATTTTTCTGAAAAACATTTAAATATCTTACTGACCCCAAACTTTGAAACGTTAGTGTAGCTCTGAATCCTAAAAATGCGAAATAACTACAAGCCAGATTCAGGTCGCGTCCTTTCATAATTGTCACTTTTTTTCTGTTACATAAAGGTCATGCGGATGCGATGCACAAATCTCAAGAGTTTAAATGACCTTTTTGGTTGGTGACCTTTTGAGGGAGAGGTCAGAGGTCAATTACACAGTGAAATATCCGGGTTGAGATAGTGCAGCTGGAAGCCTGTGATCATTACAGACGGGATGTGTGTGTGTCATATTTATGCATGTACAGTTCTATTATCCTACGCCTGCAACATCTCAGACAGAGTTTGTTTTAAGTGCTGGATGAGTCTATTTGAATCTGGATCTGTTTTCTGTGTGTTTAATATCCTCCAGGCCTGATAAATGGCTTTTCTCATGAGAGCGTGCAAGCGCGAGTGAGTTATGGGTTGCGTGGTAGTGCTGTGCTTAAGTGTGTTGTTATGATTATGTTGGCTGGAAACGATATTTTGGCTTCCTCAAGTCTTTTTCTCTTTTAGATCAGTCAGATATATTAATGTATATTTTTCTTCAATCCAGGATGGACTCAGAAGGCTCTCTGGGAACGAGTACATCTTTTCCAAAAGTGCTTTACAAAGTAAGTTCAAATTATCATTATAATACAGGTTGGATGAAAAGTTGGATGTTGTAAACTAGCTTTGAATAAACTGTTATTAATGACAGAATGAATAAAAAATTCGCCCTATTTACCTTCTTGGATTGTAAGGCCCAACCCAACGACCAATAAGCAGCTGAAGGTTTCTGTGTGTTCGGTCTTTTCAGCGTGGTAAAGTAATTTAATTCAAATTAAACTTTTATCTGACTCCATTTCGAATGACTCCACTATCTCAAATTTAGGTTGGAATGCCAATTGGTTATTTGTCCCCATAGATCTGAACACACTTAAGGTAAAACTATATCTAACCAGAGGTCACGAACATTACCATAGAACCAAGCTGACCAACTTATCTTCTTCTAATGGTAACTTTGTATAATCATGCCGTGGTTTCCCACGTACACTTAGTTTGAATAATATTACTATAATCAGAGGTTGAGGCTCACCTGATTTAGATTGGTCTAACAACTAGGGCTGGGTATCGTAACAAAATGTTCGATACCGATACCGATACCTTGGCTTCGATACCGGTTTCTGAACGATACTTTTTTCGATACCAATTTTATGTAACCAGTTTTAACATAACATTACCTAATTTTTATTTTTTTCAGTTTGTTGACTTTTTTACACTCATATTTTGAGTATGTGTAAAAGCACCAATGCTAAAGTTTTCTATGTTTCCTAGTCATTCGACAACATGTATTCTTTACTTCAATGAGCTCATTGTTTCTGCCTTAACTTAATGCATTGTTTAACAGTGAAACTGAATGAAAATTAATTGAAATGCATTACACTATCACCTCTGATAACAGATCACTAAATTGTAATTTAGACACATACATTTTCTGTAAAGCTGCTTTGAAACGATATGTATTGTGAAAAATGCTATACAAATAAATGTGAATTAAATTAAATATAGGCTACTGGGGGGCGGGATATATGCCTCGCGCTCAGCACACATGAAGCTTGCCGCAAAGCACCGGCAAAAGCAGCCTAATGATTATGAATGTGTCGTGAAACAATAGCAAGGAGATATTTTAATTGTTTATTAATGAACAAGTGTTTACTAATGGTGTGTTTACACCGAACGCAAATTTAATTATTTGCGCAAGTAGATTACATAGAAAGTCAATGCAAAGACGCCAGGCATCGCGAATGACGCGAATTGGGCGACGCGTTTGCCTCGCAAGTTGAAAAATTTGACCTCGAGCAGAAGATTCAAGCGTCTAGCTAGACGCGTATTTGACGCTCTATTCGCGTTCGGTGTGAACACACCATTACTCTTAAGTGTATTCTGTGCGCTTCTAAGTCCCTTATCAGATTTACCATGTTACTGGTCTTGGCAGCAATTATCTTGTCGAAAATATTGCGTCGCGTGCTTCTGGCATCGAGTCTGGCACATAGGTACACTTTGGATCATTTCCACATATTTTCTATCTATCTGGGTTGGGACACACACACACACACACACACACACACTACAGCCTCATGTGCGACGAGCCACGTCTCTGGGCATCCACGTAAACTAGTGTTTTTCCGCCACAGCCAATCATGCTGCATGCTTATTGTTTCACTGACGTTGACGAGATTAACTACTTAGGTACCGAAATTTGGTACCGAAAACCAAGACATGTTTCGATACTCTGTAGTATCGAGGCAATTCGGTCGGTACCTAAAAAGTACCGAACTCGGTACCCAGCCCTACTAACAACACACTGTTGCTCTAAATGGAAAACCCATTATTAGCCTCTACAGTCTTAAGTATACATTGACTAACGCCAATGTGTTAGTCTGAGCTCTAAAATGTCAGTCGGCATGCCACAATGCTCCACCTAAGCTGTATTTTAGTCCGTTACTAACCTGAGCGTAGATTTGTGGTGTTAGATGCATACCTGACATTAGAAAAAATACACGAATTATGTTTTTTGTTTCTTTCTGCCATATTCCATCTTTACCTTGAACCTTTGACCCCCTCAGATATGAGTCAGAGTCAGCTGGCAGTACCTGTGCCGTTAAACGACATCCCGCCATCCATCGCAGAGCTGCTCAATGAGGAGGAATGCTGGGAATTCAATATCCTGGAGCTGGAAGCAGCTACACACAAGAGGTACCCTAAAGTTAGATCATTACTCTGTTCATTTCGTGGTGTAAAACTTTATTTTTCATGGGAAAATGTTTGTGCGTGTGTGCGTGTGTGTGTGCGTGTGCGCAGGCCGCTCTCATACCTGGGTCTGAAGATCTTCTCTGCTTTTGGCGTGTGTGAGTTCCTGAACTGCACAGAAGCCACATTGCGTTCATGGCTGCAGGTGATCGAGGCTAATTACCACGCCTCCAACTCCTACCACAATTCTACACACGCTGCAGATGTTCTGCACGCCACAGCCTACTTCCTGCGCAAGGACCGAGTCAAGGTAACCCTGACAACCACAGAAACATCTCAATTTTTACTTTCATCAAAGGTGAGGAGAGCCTTCTAGAAGTGCCTTAACTGACGTAGTGAGGCTTTTTTTTGTTTACTCGCATCATTCATTAGGCCTTTGTTTGATTTAATATTCAAGAGTATATTGTACATTGTTATACATTTCTGAATAAATTAATGTTTTGTTGAAATTATAAAAAGTACTAAATTATTTTTAAATATAAAAAAAAATATACAGTGCTGGTCATAAATATTTGCCCCCTTGGTAAATATGATCAATGATGGTGTAAAAAAAAATCTGCATTGTTAATTCTTTTGATATTTTATTTTAAAAATTAGCAAAAATCGAACCTTTTACTGAAGTAAAATAATTGAAAGTGGGGGGAAATCACATTATGAAATAAATGTTTTTCTCCAAAACACATGGGGAACAATTATCCCCCCCCCCCCCTTTATTAAATACTTTTTGCAACCTCCTTTTTCCAAGAGAACAGCTCTGAGTCTTCTCCTATAATGCCTGATGAGTTTGTAGAACAACTGACAAGAGATCAGAGACCATTCCTCCATACAGACTCTCTCCAGATCCTTCAGATTCCCAGATCCATGTTGGCGCTTCTCCTCTTCAGTTCACTCACTCATTTTCTATAGGGTCAGGGACTGGGATGGCCATTGCAGATGCTTGGTTTTGTGCTCAGTGACACATTTTTCTTTTGATTTTGATGTTTTTATTTTGGATCACTGTCCTGTTGGAAGATCCAAACACAGCTTTCACACAAGAACACAAGATTCTAGCACAGGCTGTCAGGTTTTGATTTTTTATCTGTTGGTATTTGATCGAATCCATGATGCCATCCATGCATGATGAACCTGTCCAGGACCTCTGGCAGGAAATTAGGCCTACAGCATAAAATATACAGCAGAGTATTTCATTTACACATGGGATACTTTTTCATCTCTGTATGAACCAAACCCACATTAAGTGTTTGCTGCCAAAAAATATTTTATTTTTTATCTGAAACATTTAAAAACATAATGTGATTTTCCCCCCACTTTCAATTATTTTACTTCAATGAAAGGTTAGATTTTGGCAAAAAAACAATTTATAAAATATCAAAAGGATTAACAATGCAGATTTATTTTTTACAGCCATCGTTGATCATAATTACCAAGGGGGTAATAATAATTCTGACCAGCACTGTATAAATAAATTGGATTGAATCTGAATTTGATCAAAATTATCCAGAATGAATTATGTTGAATAGGGATTGACTTGTATTTCTCAATAACTAATAATCATATGTTTTCTAAATAATATAAACATAATTTTTATATTATATTGTTAAAAAAAATATGAATCGATTATTCAAATACACAAATACATTGTTTACATTTCAAACATCTTGGATTAAATATATTAAGTATTAAAATAATATTAAATTAATATAAAATACAATTTACTTTTTTTTAAAAATAATTTCTTCATAAATAAATGTTACATTTAGCTTTTAAGTACAATCAAAATGTAAACTGGATTGATTCAGAATTTTATGAAAATGTCAATATTATTTTAATATATATTATAGTATATTTATATATTTGTTATATTAGTATTTTATATTTGATGTAACATACAAAAAATTATATTCTTTGATTATTTGAATACAAGTGCTAAAAAATAAAATCATAATTTCAATATCAATATTTAACATTAATTTCTAATATTTAATTTTAATTCAATCTTAATAGTTATTCGAAATTCACTCTAAAATATTTGAAACCGAAATTGTGCATTATTAATTGACAAAGCCAGTTAAGTTTCCACAGTTATGGACTGATCCTGTTAATATCAGAATGATTAATCAGCCCACACCAACGGTGTCTCTGCTGTGTTTGCAGGGCAGTCTTGACCAGTTAGATGAAGTTGCAGCACTATTGGCCGCCACGGTCCATGACGTTGATCACCCGGGCCGTACCAACTCATTCCTGTGCAATGCGGGGAGTGAGCTGGCGATTCTGTACAATGACACAGCCGTCCTGGAGAGTCACCACGCCGCCCTTGCATTCCAGCTTACTGTACGAGACAGCAAGTGCAACATCTTCAAAAACATGGAAAGGTATCAGTGTCTGCTTAATCATACATTTTACATGACTCACAATCGTCCAGTACTAAACTCTCTCAACCTCTATTCAGGACTCAGTTTCGGACCCTACGGCAAGCCATAATTGACATGGTGTTGGCAACAGAAATGACTCGACACTTTGAACACGTCAATAAGTTCGTAAACAGCATCAACAAACCCATGAGTGCCATTGAGGAGACGAGCTCCAATGTAAGACACACGTTACTGTGTTTCCATACTGTACATATATACGAGTGAAATCTAACCACTGCTGATCTGCATGTAAAACAGAGTGAAGGCAGTGATTGTGAGGGACAGGCCAGTATTCGCAACTCTCCTGAAAATCGTCTGTTAATTAAACGGATGCTGATTAAATGTGCCGATGTGGCCAATCCCTGCAGACCTCTGGAGAACTGCATCGAATGGGCTGGTCGCATTTCAGAGGAGTACTTTGCTCAGGTAAACACATTCAGTCACATATGCACCCGCCAGGTTCCCTCATGCACATGCTTACAATGTCTTTCCGATTTTATGTTGTCATGTAACTTTCATAACACAATGTATTTCCAACTGAAACGGTAACTTCCGAGTATTCAGTAGTAAATAACGTAGGGCAAGACTTTATTTTATTCATTGGGATTTGATTGGACCATGAGAAGTATAAAGATGTTATTGCATTTTTATATAATAGCAAAATATATATTTATACAATACCTTTCACACGGTTGTGGTCACTATGTTTCTTTGTTTGCTTTGTTTCTATTTCAAATTAATGCTGATTTTTTAACTGATTTTTCAGCATCATTACTTCAGTCTTAAGTGTCACATGATCCAATGGAAGTTGGGGGATTTCAGATGTTGCGTGATATGACTGCACCCAAGTAGCAGTGTTTCACCTGTGATTCACCCTAATATAGTCCCAAGTCAATATCTGCCTAGGAAATCGCCTAGTCTTAATCTGAATTGCTATTTGTACTTGTTGTGAATACGCAGGCCACAAGAAGTAATTCAGGGTTTTTTTGTTTTGTTTTTGATCTCTTTTACACAAGACACGACATGCTGCCTGACAACATAGGCAAACGCTGACAACGCTGCCAAACTAAAGACAATGCATGCACTGAGACAAAAATGCTTTTGCCCACCTATCTTAATGTAGGGGAGACGGTGAATAAGCCCTATTTCAAAAAACGGTGGAGTGTTCCTTTAATATAGAAAACAGTTTGTTTTAAATTGTAATAATATTACTGTTACATTGTAATAACATTACTTTTTAACTGTATTTTTGATCAAATCAATGCAGCCTTGGTGAGCATATTTTGAAAAAAAATCAATAGTATAAATTCAATTATGTTTAAGTATTTTTACAATGCTATGGTTTTCTTGGGGTTTTTTTTACAATAACATGTCTCCACTATCTATTCATTTGCTTTCTGTGTTTGTAATCTCCCTCTGTCCCTAGACTGATGAGGAGAAAAGACAAGGTTTGCCGGTTGTCATGCCAGTGTTTGACCGGAATACCTGCAGCATTCCTAAATCCCAGATCTCATTTATCGACTATTTCATCACGGACATGTTTGATGCCTGGGATGGTAAATATATACAAATTCACAAACGCAATAAATTGGTGATTTCTGCCCATTCTTGCAATTAGGGTTGTGCCACATAGATCAAAATGTATATATTTTATTAGATTTTTTTTATTAGATCAAAATTTTGATTTTGATAGCGTTTAGTATTTTTTTTATTAGATTTTATTAAAAAAAATATTTTATTTGATTTTTTTTTATTAGATCAAAATTTTGATTTTGATAGTGTTTAGTACTTTGATATTTATCTTAATATGTATGTATTTTGCTTTGAAATTTGCTTTCAACCTCATAGTAGTGTTATTTTAATATCACAGAGATACCCTTATGGTTTTTATTAATATTTTGAATTTTTTTTATTATTTTTTTTAACTTTTCTACATACTACATATGTACATAGACTTAAATAAACAGCAATGTTGATCTTCATACTGTATAGTTAACAGAAGACCGGTAAAATCCCAGTCAGATTTTAAAAAAAAATGTTATTGTACATTTTTGAGTGACTAAAAACGTATGTTGTCAGAAATGATCTTGAACTGGTCTAATAGATCTTGCCTTAAGATCACTGCAATGTTTGTGATGAATTTTTTATTTCCTTTGTGCATATAACTTACATATTTCACTCAGCTCTATGAAACAATCCAGGCATTACAAATATGCGGAAGATTCTCCAAATATGGGGAAAATTCTCCAAATATTGAGAAAATTATCATTCTGGTACAAAATATTGTGTAAGTATTATGTGTACAGTATAGTTTTAGAGACGGAGAGTGAGAGAATACTTTCCCAGGCATCTTTTGACTCTCTTTGAAAGAGATGAAATGGTCCATTAGCAGCAGAAGATGTTGGACCGGAGGGGTGAGATGATTGTGGTGAGCTTTGGAAACTTTAGGTTCAGTGTTTCCAACTAAGCTGAACTCCAGAGAATAAACCTGCGTACTGTCAACACGCAACAGCCATGATGTCACGGAAACTTTAAAAATCACAGAGAGGGACGTGTGTGTGTGTGTGTGTGTGTGTGTGTGTGTGTGTGTGTGTGTGTGTGTGTGTGTGTGTGTGTGTGTGTGTGTGTGTGTGTGTGTGTGTGTGTGTGTGTGTGTGTGTGTGTGTGTGTGTGTGTGTGTGTGTGTGTGTGTGTGTGTGTGTGTGTGTGTGTGAGAGAGAGAGAATGTGTGTGTGTGTGTGTGTCTTTGATTTCCGTTGTCTGGGGTCAGGATGCAGTGAAGCAGAATCTCTTGAGCTCTCCGCAGATTTAGTTCCCAAGGTCACGATCAGGTCAGTTTATCATAGAGGAGCTGTGTGTGTGTGTGTTTGACAGATTCAGCGCGGGGGGCACTGAAATCATACTCAGGAGGATCTGAAAGTGCGTGCATATGTGTGAACATACAAATTGCCATATTTACACTCATGCAAACAAAAACATGCACAGTCTGTAGTCCGTCTGCCAGAAACCAATGCAATGGAACAGATGGTAATATGAGGAAAAAGAAAAACATTAGAATGAACAACATTTGCTTACTGATGTGAAAAAAGATACAATAAATACAATAAAAATACAAAATCGAAAATACAATAAAAACAGTAATGGTGTGGAATATTATTACAATTAAAAACAACTGTTTTCAATTTTAATACATTTTATGTATTATTGTACATGTAATTTATTAATTTGATGTAAAGCTGAATTTTCAGCATAATTATACCAGTCTTCAGTCTCACATGATCCTTCAGAAATTATCTAATATGCTGAATTGATGCTCAAGAAACATTTCTTATTATTATCAATGTTAAAAAAATTTGTGCTGCATTATTTTCGGGATTCTATAAAGAATAGAAAATTCAAAAGAACAGCGTTTATTTGAAATATAAATATTTGGACCATGTCTTTACTGTCACTTGTAATCATTTTAATGCAGGCTGAATAAAAGGATTAATTTTTCAAAAAAATGAATTACAGTTATCAGGCTGTCAACCACTGTTAATTGCCCAGGCCTCATTTTTTTACTCTCTCTCTCTCTCTCTCTCTCTCTCTCTCTCTCTCTCTCTCTCTCTCTCTCTCTCTCTCTCTCTCTCTCTCTCTCTCTCTCTCAAGCATTTGCCAGTTTGCCAGGTCTGATGGAGCATTTGGCGGAGAACTACAAATACTGGAAGAACTTGGATGAGATGAAATGTAAAAGCCTGCGGCCTCCCCCTTCTCCGTGAACCCTCATGACTCCCTTACCCTCGAGGTCAAAGGTCAGGGGTTAAATGTAGCATCTCTGCCGGGCCTCAAAGATTCCATCCACTGAACACAGATCAGCAGCCCTGTTTTCCCGACGATGCTCCAACCCTAGCGACAATCGCCCGGTAACAAGGGTAAAACAAACAAACGACGAAATGAATGCACTTTATCAGCATACAGTCTTCTTCCAGCATCTTTTTACTTTCTTCACTTTTCTTTTTTTATCCTCTGTGTTCTTTCAGCTATTTTTAATATTTCTTAATGTCTGACGCAAGAAGATAAAGACTGATCTTAGTCCAGCAGAGGACTGTATATACTATATGCGCTAAACTATGGGATGTACACTGGGACTGAAACGTGTATGCTCAGAGAGGTCTATAACTATACACATGCACATATAATATGTACAGATATGTGGGGTCATAGATCCAAATGCCAAAAGGGCTTTATTTGGACTCTGAAGCAGTTATAAGGAGGAAAACTGTGTCAGTGGGACTAAACTACTTTGGGCCCAGTAGAGAGCCATGAGGCACTCCTTTCAGTCCTACCACATGTTCCCCCTTATTAATTTGATCAAATTCAATGCAGATGGAATATTTCGCCAGAATATTGTTCAGAGAAGCAAATGTCAAGTTGCCAAACCGGAAGAACTGAAGACTTGGTCGTTTTCGGACGATGAATTTGGTATTGATCAGCACTGAACACGATTCAGTGTGTGAGAATGTAAAAACTGCAACGGATCAGCCTGATGCGGGCTATCATTATTCCAGCATTTTCTGTATCAGAACGACTCAAGCCTTTCTCAGACTCAGACAAGGACTGGTGTGTAATAATCAATAATTTTGATATAAATAGCCAATAATAACAAAGATTATATTTCTCAGAAACACTGTATATCCAGACACATACTGTAATAACGTGAAGCTTGATGATGCGTGTGTGTGAGCGAAAGAACGAGTGTGTGTATGTTATGATGTGCTTAGTGATAAATGTGAAGCATATGAGAACATTTTACACATGGCAGTCAACATTCCTACTTCACGCAATGGTCCGTACGGATGCAACATTCCCTAATCTGTGTGTAAACCTAAACTCCAGCACAGCCTCATAACAAGACCACTGACACATTGACATTTGCTCATGCTGACTGGAGAACTCGCACGTATCATAAGTGTTACATCATTTTTAAGTATTATTTATTTACAAAATGAGCTCCGCTGTATATCGTTCGTAATCTCGGTTCTGCTTTTACCATAGACACACATCACCGACAAGCTTCAAACGTTCACCTTTTGTAGGCCAAAAAGCATCATTGCCAAAGTACGTTTATAATCAAACACGATGATGAGTTTTAAACAGATGTTTGGCTGAAGCCGTTTCGACTGAAAAAAGAACTCATTTAGATTTCTTGAAATCTGTCACACTGACCGATTGGTGAGAAGTTTTTAAGAAAAAAAAACTCTAATAGTTTTTTTTAAGCGTAGCTGTTAGTGTCATTTGTTATTTGGGCACCTCATTTTTTCCGGATTACAGTTGGACGCAGACAGGCTTAGTAAGAATTTGTTAAATGTTTATAACTCGGTTGACGTTCAGCCTTTTACTCTTTATACGTTGTGTAGACGCGATTGGAAAGGAGCTTCATCTTTACAATGACTTCACAGCGACCGGTCTATAACTCACCAGCACAACACCACCGCGAGTGCGATGACATCATAATGACATAAATGGGTCTGATTCTACAATGCCCTTGTAAGATGGCAGCAGCTGTTTTTGTTGTTCTTTGGTTGGCAGTGCATCTCAGTGACTGTGTTTTTAAGCATTGTGCAGTTAAAGGCATGTGGTGCACATTCAGCAGCTCGCAGGGTTTTGATTTTCCTCTTTCCTGTTCTCTCATCCTTCCTGATTCTATCTGTTTCCCTCCCTTTTTTCTTGTTGCTTTAATGTGGTCACAAGGGGAGAACAGTTGTTTTGGTAGCACTTTTGAAGCCTCTATATGTAATGTATTATATAAAGTATTCTTAATGCATGCTATATCAGTGGGTATTGGTCAATATTAACATTTTTAAATCATTAGTTTTAATCAATATTTTTTACCAGATGATGTCAGGGATTATTTTTTCCAATTAAAAAAAATAATAATAATTTTGTACGTGTAAAGTGTCTCAGTGTAACCACTGGTATACACTATGAATTAACACATGACATTTGGTAATGATTTATGAATTTTTAAGGCATTGTGTTTTTTAAAGCTATAACTGTGGTCACAATTTTGTACAAGAACTGATTTATTATATAAATGCATTAAGAATTATTTTATAATATACTATATATGGCTTTTTGTTTTCTTTTTTGAGCTCTACAGATGCGAATGCTGCAGTACAAATGATGGCAGATGCTCTTGCCACCATCTAGTGGTAAATCTAAAGAACTATATGCATTATATAAAGGGATAGTTCACCCCCAAAAAAAGCTGTTCCAAACCTGTATGAATTTCCTTCTTCTGCTGAACACAAAATATATTTTGAAAAATGTGTGTAACCAGAAGAGTTGATGGACCCCCATCAACTGACTTCCATAGTATTTTTTTCCCCATTCTATGGAAGACAATGGGGTTTAGTTACACACATTTTTCAAAATGAATTATTTTGTGTTCAGCAGAAGAAAGACATTTAAATAGGAAACTATAATTTTAATTCTATTGATGGTGTTACGTAGTTGCATTTCACTTAACTATGAATTACTATGAAGTGTCAATGAGCTTGTGTTTGTTTATTTCTTAGGAAAAAATGTTTTGTTTATTTTTTTTATAGCTATTTAATCATGTTATCTAAAGTCCTTATGGTCAGTAATCAAGGAAAGTACAAGAAACAAAGTTTCTTATGACAGTCCAGCGCTTGGACACACTTGAAAAACATTCTTTTAAATTGTAAAAATAAAGAAGAATGTGTGTCCAAACTTTTGACTGGTAGAGTACACAAATGTGCCCAATTTACGGACAGGACATGCTCTCATTTATTGTGTAATGGTAAATTTGACATCCTGTAGTGCGAAATCAAATGACATGGTTAAAATGAAATTTGCACGATGAACAAATTCCAGTGGAGATTTTCGATCTTCTCAGATGAGTCTTGATCTGGTCTGAATCTGGGTTTTGGAGCCGACAGAGATAAGCCATAGAAGATACTAAAACTAATGGTCAGAAGATGATGCATCTATTCCCTCTTTTCCTGTCCTCCACCCCGCTCATCCTCCCTCTTCCTGTCTTCTGTAGGCCTGCATTATCCTGCTCAGTAACAAAACATTTCATTGCATTGTCACACTCAGGCTTTATAGGTAATTTGAAGTACAAAACGTAACCAGGGAAAGTCAGATGTTTTGACTGAATTTATATGGACTCTTTTAAAGATATTAATATGAATATGTATAAATGTAAAGTGTAGAGAGCAAACTGAAGTTGATGCCTTAATCTCTGTTATAGACACGTGGTGGGTTAAACCGGTCCTCATTCACGCAACACTGATGATGAGATTCTACAGCAGATTTAAAATATGACGTGACCATGTGATTGTTTCTTTTCAAAGCTCCATTGTGATATAAACATGAGGATTATTATTGTTGGATAATTTAGTTACTGGTGGCTTTGTTGTTGAATGTTTAGTGCTGATGTGCGTAAAGAAACAGTCTGGATTCAGTACAAGATTTATCAACAATATTTGTGGCATAATTTCGAATACAATAGAAAATCATTTTGACTCATCCCTCTGTACATTTTTTTAATCTTCTTTTATTGTTAAAAAATATCACAGTTACAGTGTTGTACTTAAAAGTTCCAGAGGTTTCAAAAGTTTAAAATCAGAAACATAAAGCTCATATTTATGATTTATAATATTATTGTTGTAATATTAAAGTCATGATTTTAAAGCTGGAACTAATTTCTAAGATGGATGAACTTCTATTAAGCATTACTGATGTAATTTTTACGGTTGATTTCTGGACTCCTTGTGCATAATTTAACGATCCTTCATTTTTTTAAGAGAGGGAGAAGTCAATATTATTTTAGCTTTGAAGTCAATATTATGACATCAGTGCTGTTGAGAACTTGAGCCTAAATATTTCTTTAATTAGAGATGGTTACTGTTATTTTATAGGTTCACAGAAAAGGCTCATTTTTAATTTAGCTGCATTTTATTTCAGATTCAGAGAATCTCAACGCTCAGGCTCATGGGAAGCACTCATGCTCCGTCCATTATACTAGCTGTGTTTCCATCCACCCATTTTTGTGCATAAAAATTCTTAAAATGTGCATAAAATACATTTGCTCAATTGAGGCGGGTACATTTGTATCCAATAAGATGTGTGCATAAACTATGATGGAAACACATTTACCAAATAAATCCTTCGATGTGCAACAACAAACTCATGTGACTTTGCTGAGAGAGCGAAAATGAGATGATGTGATTGGATAACTGAAATAACCAGTGGACCAATTGCTTCGCACAGCAGTTCAAATGTTGGTTTGGTCGTTCTGAAACGCCTGAGCCAAACGTCTGTCATCGGAATGATTTGGTTTAACTCCCTCTCAGAAGGATCTCACATCATTGCGTTCCCAAAAACCAGCATCCGAACAAGATATCACGACAGCGTTTATTGTGTTGTGTGCACACTCTGAGACACGGCATTTATGCCACAGTGGCTTACCCGATTGTAGCACCTTCCATTTTTATTTTTTATCCATTTTTTTTTTGCACCAATTTCCAATTTTGTTCATGGGATGGAAACAGTGCTTTATTCGCAGATGTTTTGTGCGATATTCCAATTTTGCCCATGTTAAATTTACAACTGGATGGAAACATAGCTACTGTCAGTACAGCATACTTTACTACCTTACTAACTTTACCTAACTACCTAAAGTATTAACAATTCATGACGGATTAGTCCATGGTCATATAGCGAACGTTGTTGTGAATCTTTTCAAAGTCTCATCCTTCACACTTCACCCTCACGATCAAAGGGCTCTCTTATTGGCACACCATTATGACCTCACCATGACATCATAGCCAGGGGCGGGTCTTGGTCGATTAGCGAGCGTGAACTGTATCGATGGGTGCAGATTCTGTGCCAATTACTGTATTTTTGAAGTACTGGGAATGCACACTAGCATTTTTCTTGCTCAAATGTATATTAACTATTTTTTATTGAACAAATACATCACTAAATTAAAAGTGGTCACATGTCATTGAACAGGTTGCTTTGTCGAAGGATTTTTTTTTGTATTGTCCAAAAAAATGCATAAAACGTCTATTTGCTTCGTTTCTGTTTGATTCAGTCTACTTCTGCTGTCGTTTAGAGATTTCACTCCAACTCTGAAACAATTGTGCTTGTGACACAAAAAATAAAAATTTGCAATAACGTGTTTGTGATTGAGTTCACATGGACACACCAAGCTTTAATCAACTGCACTTTCATCAGAAATACAGAAGCATACATTCAAGAGGTATTCAAGAATCACATTTACAACACCTCACTATTTGTTATATTTAACAGTTAACTAGATTAGTTAACATCAACCAAAAATGAGCAATACTACATAGTATATGTTGAAATGAACAATATATAATACATTAAAATCAAAAGTTGTATGCATTATTTAATCCACAGTGAACTAACATGAACAACTGTATAAAGTAACATTAAAGCTGCAAGCAGCATTGAAAGGGCCCTCGCACCCATTTCACCGCCACCCCGGTGCCTTTAGGAAGACAGAGCACGGTGGGCATATGTCAAAGTCAGTTACAAAAATGTCCCTTATTATGGGGATAATAGCGTGCGTTATCACTCAGATAAGTGTTGCTAGCATGTTTCTAGCATGTTTAGAACTCAATGGCATATTTAATATGTTGCTAGTACTGCATCACAGTGTAAAACATGTCACTTCCTGTCGACAGTAGATGGCGCTATTACTTTAACTTAAAATTGTCATGTAGATGTGTTCAGGCCATGACTCTTATCAAACGTGTGAAGTTTGGGGCAGATTAGACATTGCCTTCTTAAGTAACAACTTAGGCCCTCAAAAATGCAATTCATTGCGGAGAATAATAATAATAATAATAATAAACGGAGCAATTCCAAGAGGGTCCTCACACCATCGGTGCTCTGGCCCTAATAAACAAAGGTTAATACATCTTCATATTAGTTCATATTAGCTAATGCATTAACTAATGTTAACAAATAAGACTACTGTAAGGAGTTACCATTGCACTTTAAAAAAAAATCTATTTTAAAATTACACTCACATCAATTACACAATATATACAAATCAACAGATTAAAACCAACAAATTAAAATCACAACATTGTAAGCATTGTATCATACGGACACAATTTGAAGTTAAAACACTGATGTGACATGGCTTTGCAGACGGTTAGTAAGGCAAAGAAAGGTGCTCATATTTAAAACAAGACCTGAAGATGTTTGCAGGTTAGGTCACAGTTCCTGATTTTCCTCCAGTTTCTGGAAGACTGCGAGACTGCGGAGTTGAGACTGCATCTCTCCATCTTTCCACACGATGAGCAGGTGATCCGTGGAGCAGGTGACCAGACCCTTCTCCTTAAAACTCAGGAACATCTGGAACACAAGCCACATTAAATGAGTCCTTTAGTTACATAATGTATCCACATTACTTTTAACGTAAGAGCGGGCGCTGCCTTTTGTAACTTGAATGTTTCTGGCTTCAGCGCATCAACATCTTTGCTGATCCTGGGACAACATTCCAATCAACCAATCAGATTTGAGGGTCAAGTTTACAGTTTGGTCAAGTTTAGGCTTAAAAGCAGGGTTAGGTGCTTCTACATCAGTGTTAGGGATGACTTATGGGTAGGGATATTGTTAGGGCTAAATTTTAGGACAGGAAAGTTGTTCCAGCTCAACAAAATATGTTGATCCAGGAACATGTCTTGGCAAAATCACGGTGACCGCCTGGCTTCCGCTTTCAGTTATTTTTAGCTATAGCCTACAAAACAGCTTGTTATGCTGCTTGATATTCCAAACTGGTATTTCTTACCATATTATTTTAATGTATTGTCGTAGTTATAAACACTGGTTTGCACACATTCACAGATAGCTTCCGCGTTGGAAAAAAGTAGGTGGATAAATACATTTTTGTTCTAGTTTTGTTAAGCCATAAACTGAGTGACATTCTGGGATAAAGGTACAAAAATTCATCAGGTTCTATAAGTTCTTTTCAACACACTATGTTTTAGTAGCTTCTAAGGAAAAACTAAGGATTATTTTTCAGACCCTATTGCCAGATATTTGTCCTTGTTTTAAGTATAAACTCACTTAATCTTGATCCATTTTTCAGTCATTTTGCTTCTCAAATAAATATGTCTTTAGTTAAGAACGTTTATTTGTACTGGAAAGCAAGACAAAAATACTCAGTACGAAATCCTTAACCTGAACTAAAACAAATGACATTAAAATAAATTGACAAAAAAAATGACCCAACGTGCATGAAATCCAGCTCATGTATCTAAAAGTGTCTGTATTATATGATGCAAACATTTTATCGTTTTTAAACATTTTATGTGAGTTCCCTGGAAGTTGAACCCGTGACCTCTGCATTGCTGGAGCCAAATCTCTAGCAGCCACAGGAACTAGAACATTCTTAAACTTTATACACAGAACTAATAATAGAAGTGTAGGTCATTAGATGAAGTCTCAATTCGCCTCTTTTCCTGTCCTCCACCCCTCTCATCCTCTTTCTTCTGACGTTTCCGTTTCAGGGTTAAAATGCCACTGTAAGTCAAATCTGCTCCTGTTAGCCTCCAGTGCCTTGGCCAAACTAACACTTTCATAGTCAGAGAAGGGGTTTATAGGTAAAATATATATATATGCATATTTAAAGTTTTAAAAAAGAAATCCTGAACGTGTAATAAGACATTGAATAGCTTAAAAGAACAGTCATCAATTACTCACCTCTCGTTTTATATCAGGCATGCCTAAATCACTAAGATAAGCAAATAATAAAACTTGCTGAAGTTTATTGAAACATGCAATATGACTTGATAACATAATGCTAATGTGATGGGTGTGCTGGTGAAACAGACTACATGTCAGGTGATCAATGCGAAAGTTGACTTGTATGTAGATCACATCCTTCACTCTGTCAGAGTTTAATTAAACTGCAGGTCAGAACGATTCTCTGCTCCATCCAGGATCAATGACTCCTAATAAGACACTGTTTCTACACTCATAATCAAAAGCTTTCATCTAAAACTGGTTCATGAAACGAAGTCGATGCCACCAGTCAAAGAAAAATCCTCCATGCCACATTAGCCACATGTATACTGTACCTGCACAGCTCCAGAGTGACCAATCAGATCACCGATCAGTTCCAGCGAGCGCAGACCAGGGACTTCTGGGAGTTTCATGACAGGAGGGCATGACTGCTTACTGGACCTGCCAAAAGTGCCAAACATGCCAAAAAACCCTGAAAGAGAAAGCAAACATCTCAATACACTGCACTCACGATCATGTAAAATCATTGTGATTCATTTACACTTTAAAAGAAACCTACAAGCTTCTGTTTTCAGTCATATTTGTTAACATTTTTTTTACAACATTTATTAAACTTTGTTAACGTTAGTTAATAAATACATTCATGTTAGTTCACAGCTTCACAACTTTTGATTTAAAAAAATATTAGTAAATTTTGAAATTAACTAACTAAAATTAACAAATGCTGTAATGTGTCACCGTTATAACTATATAATTATAATATTAAAGGTATATTTAAGTTATATAAGCAAGGGATATAGTCATCTAGACATTATCCAAAAATTACAATTACTGCAATAGGCCAATCAGAATCAGGTATCCCTGAGTAATAATTATAAATAGTATAACATCTACTATCATTACTTATGTTATTATAAAAACATTTATTATCATAGTTTATTATTAATAGCAAAATAATTATGGGCAATTGAAAGACATCAGAAAAATACAAAGCTGTTTTTCTTCCATTTAAATATTGGTGGTCGTTCTGGTTAAAGATTTTACAGCAGCTGGACTGAACCACACGTAAACACACACATCCTCTGCACAGGATGGAGAGATGAATGATGATGTGAGAACATCTGGATCAATTTCAGAAAGAGGGAAGGAAGGATGTGGGTTGTGATGGAAAGAGGAAAGGGGGTGAGTATCTAAAAGCTCAAACGGATGGATGAGCAGAGCAGAGGGTGCTGGAGCCGAGAGGGGGCGTGTCCTGGAGCTGAGGGGGCGTGTCCTGCTCACCTGAGGAGGCGGGCTCACCAGGAAGGGGGAGGTCCTGTAACTCCCACATCCTCACACTGCCGTCCTCAGAGCACGACATCAGCTGCCTAAACACACATCAAACACTGCTTTACTCAATTGCTTCACGTGTTTTGAAGAAAGTGTCGAATGCCTTTCTTACCCGTCCTTCTGCAGCATGGTGTGCAAGACATTGGAATCATGGGCGATCTTCCTGTACGCCACCACGCTCTTCATCGGCACATTATAAACATACAGACCACTGCCTACAGCTGCCACTATAAACTGAGACAAAAATTTATACAATCATCATACATAAATGCATTTTCTCTATTTATAATGGAATGTCAGTTTCTAAACGCTCCTTTACCTCTCCGTCTGAGCTCATGTGTTGAATGGACTTCTCGATCTGTTTCTGTTGAGTCAGTCTGACCTCTGATTGGTTGTCTACTGCTGGCTCCTCCCACACAATGTGCTCATAAGCCTGGATCGTCCAATCCACTGAATCCCAGATGATGAGCTCACCGATATGAGAGCCACTCGCAAACAAGCCGTCTGAGATGAGCAATAAGCTTCACTAAATACAGCAATACTCAACACAAGCTGGTAGTAGATCAAAGCTATCTTAATGTGTGTATGGGGAATGAAAATAGGATTGATTTCCAACAAATGTCTCACCGTTGATGTTGATGAGAGAATGGATGGTGTCCCGATGGTCAGCTAGATGACGCATGGCCATAACCACAACGTCTGAGCCCGACTGGTTCAACTTAAAAATCACTGAAACATCAGAAATCACTTAAAATCATAAAAATAGCTGCAGTTACAACATAAAAGTTTTTACTAATTTTTAAACTGAACTAAACTTTAAAACTGTAAAATACAAGTACCAATAATTTTTATTTTTTAGGTATTCAACATATTGAAAAATTATTTTTCAGTTACCAATCTCTTTATCCATGGCAGCTGCAATGAAGTTCTTCGGTAGCTCCAGCATAGCTGAGATTCCTTCAGAATGAAGACGAAAATGTCTTCAATTCATATTTTTTCAATTCAAATTCATAATTTTATTTAAATACACTGTACATATACTGTTCAAAAGTTTGGGGTCAGTCAGATTTGTTTTGTTTTTTTAAAGAAATTACTTTAATTCACCAAGGATGCTTTAAATTTATAAAAAATTTACAGTAAAGGCATTCTACTCTATTTCTATTCAAAAGATCTATCTATTGATCAAAGACTCCTGAAAATCTGAATCTCTCATGGTTTTAAAAAAAAATATTAAGCAGCACAGCTCTTTTCAACAATAAGAAATGTTTCTTGAGCATCAAATCAGCATATTAGAATGATTTCTGAAGGATCATGTGACACTGAAGACTGGGGTAATGACGCTGACAATTCAGCTTTGATCACAGGAATAAATTACATTTTAAAATCTAATAAATAGAAAACAGTTATTTTAAACAGTAATAATATTTAACAATATTATCGTTTTGACTGCATTTTAGATTTAAAAAAATGCAGCCTTGATGAGCATTAGAGACATTTGAAAATAATTATTTTGGCAATTCTATGGTGTTTTCTAGACAGTTTCTGATCTTTGACAGAAGGTGTGTGTGTGTGTGTGTACCTTCATCACAGTGATGAACCGTTTTACACTGCAGCTCAAAGTCTCTGTTCCAAACACACAGTTCATTTCCACCCGAGAGCCACACGTCTAAGCGATCCAACACCAGCAAACACTGAAAAACACACACATCAATCAGTGTGCAAACACAGAATCCACCTACACACTGAAAGAGGAACAGACCTGTTTACACACACAATCCAAACCATCTGCACACTGACACAGGAAGATGGCCACACACACGATTCACGTACTGTACCTTCACAGAGGACTGGAGATCAGATATATTCTGCACTCGGTTTCCTGAATCTGGATCCCATAACTGCTGTAGAATTAAGGACAACCATCAACACAAAGCACACACACACACACTACAGCAGCTGGTGTGTGTATAAAAGGATACACTGAGTGTTCGGTCTGATGATGCTGTAATGAGCGCTGTGTGTGTGTTTACACCTCTGATGATAGTGTATGATGTCATTGCAGTGATCTGCTGCGTATGGCCACGCAACTCCAACAAGCAATCACCAGTCTGAAACACACACACAAACAAATTCTGCTGTTTCTTTTTCACTTTCCACAGAAAAACACCCTCCCCAAACTGTTAAAAAATATGAATACATCAAACTGAATATATATATATAAAATCAATTAACTGCGATTAATCGTTTACATTATATGTGTGTGTGTGTGTGTATTACTATAATATATATTATATGTCTGTGTGTGTGTATAAACTGTAGACACGCACACACAGACATATATAATATATATAAATATAATATATATATACACACACACACATTAAGTAAACAAAAACTTTTGTTAGATGCGATTAATCACAATTAAGCAATTTGACAGCACTCGTTATTATTAATACTAATATTAAATAATATTATTATTGGCAGTGTCATTATTAATACTAGTTATTATACTTTTTATGCCAAAAGACAATCAACCAGCACCAGACTGACTTCTGACCTTTTTCATGTATTTACCATATCATTAACATATGATTAGCATATTCCAGAAGTTCAGCTCTGCTCACCTCAACATTCCAAATCAGCACCAGACCATCGTCTCCAGCAGACGCAAACCTGACCATCACAAAACACACAGATGGCGTGCTACTTTATCTGCATTAACTAGTTGAATGGTTAATTAATTCAAACATACCAAACATCACTGTAGCACTTTATTTTACAGTACATGCACTTTCGATTTACTTACATTACTCAGTACTTTCATGGGTAAGGTAACAAACTACATGGGTTATGGTGAGGTTCAGGATTATTACCTAATTATTAGTAAGTGTCATTACAACAATAAATACATAGTACGCACATGTGAAACAGTACTGTAAAATAAAGTGCAGCCAACATCGCCTGCTTGAAATAAAAGCATGCACTAGGACAGTTCTTCTCTTCTGACTGGATCTTAACAAATGCAGTGGTCACCTTTGACCTCTCGAGCTCAGAAAGGAATTGTCTGCAGGAAGAACAGGAGAATGAAACTATGATAAAGGGATGAGACACAGGAAGTATGAAAGGGTTTGGAGAAGAGAAACAGGACTCGGGACTCTAAAAGCAATCAGTGACGTTCTGCACACTGCCCTCACCTGAAACAGTCCTACAGAACCCAGATCACCAGGAGCAGCCAGCCGTAACACACACACACACACACACACACTCTTCAAGAGATATAAACCCTGCCCTGCGCTGCGTGTTTGTATATACATGAGCTTTTTAAAAGCGGTTAATGCAGACAGGCCCAGAGAAGTGTATGTTGAAGTGCACACACACACCAAACTCCCTGAAGCTGTGATGATTAAGCTCTTGTCACGCTCTGTGAGTTTGCTTTTGGAGAGGATCTGACTCGGTCTTAGCTGTCAATCACTGGTCAGGAGGATTGCTCACCTTAAGTCATCAATCTGCACCAGAAATCGAACAATGTCAAAGTGTCCTTTCAGCACCTGCATCTCCGTGAAACAGTTTTTGGGCTGTTCCTCCCCAATGAACAGCGCCGCGCTCTTCTGCCCACGGAGAGAATATAATAGACAAACGAATCATTGCTTCAATCTAGCACAGAATGTGCTGAAATGACTGCTGTTTGCTGGACTGCGTCGGCCTGTCTCTCTGAGACCAGTCTTTAAGAGAACTGGACACTGAAACTTGCTTCTTATCTTCTGCTTATTGGTAAATAATGGCAACAAAATGGACATGGGTTATGCTACAAAACTGGAGGGTTTGTGACTTTTATAACAGCTTTTTTTGTCCAGCCTAACTTTTATACACTGTATGGAAAAAAGGTCAAAAGTTTGGAAATATTAAGGTTTCTTAATATTTTTGAAAGTAGTCTCTTAATATCACAGATTATTTGATAAAAAAAAATACAGCAAATACAGTAGTGAAATATTATTCAAATTTAAATTAACTGGTTTCTGTTGTAATATATTACAATATTTTTATTTAGCAAAGGCACGTTCAATTTATTTAAAAAGACTGAAATGTATGAAGTTAATAAATATTATGAAAATTATATTTATAATAAATGCTGTTCTTTCAAACTTTCTATTCATTAAAGAGCCTGAAAAAAAACACAGTTTCCACCAAAAGATGAGGCAGCACAACTGTTTTCAACATTGATAATATTAATAAGTCTTGTTTCTTGAGCATCAAATCATCATATTATACTGATTTCTGGAGGATCATGTGACACTGAAGACTGGAGGAATGATGCTGACAATTCAGCTTTGTTCACAGGAATAAATTACATTTTAAAATATAATACAACAGAAACCATCTAATTTCAATTGTAATAATATTTCATTCACAGTATTACTGTTTTTACTGTATTTTTGATCAAATAAATTCAGCCTTGGGGAGGTTACGAGACTTCTTTCAAAAACATTAAAAAACCTTCATGTTTCCAAACTTTTGACAGGTAGGCTACTGTATGTAATATATATATATAAAGCTTGTAATGAGCCTGCTGCATCACTGAAAAAAAGGATATTTGATGAAAAACGTTGTTGTTTTTTAATAAACATCTTCCATGACTTTATGGACTTTATGTATGCAAGTACAACTAGCAAGTCTGAACTGTCAATCATGGCATAGTTGTATCTCTACATATATTGATAGATGGTACAATGCACTTCATAAACACTTAATGGCATTATCTATATAATATAATCTTAAAGAGAACTGAAAAAGAACACAGTTTCATAGAATGCCGCATACCCACTGTATGTGTGGTTTATTGTCTTCTTGTACTCACCTCCACGGTCCCCTGCGCCTCTCGACCCCCCAGAATCCACCGCAGCATGCTGGTCTTTTAAAAGCCAAATGATTTCGCAAACGAACGGATTTTGAATGCAAATAAATAATAAGACAAATCAGTGTCTCTGCGTGTTGCGAACCCGCCTGGCGGACACGCGCGCTGCGGTCTACTGATATTCTTTATTAAAAACACAAAATCAGTCGCGTCAACTGAATCTCTATTGGAATGTATTTACAACTGTGACACATCGAAACACTGTAGCGAGATTTGACTGACAGCACGCGTCTGATTCAATGTGTCAGTTCCGCTCTGGTTCTACTTTACAAAAAAAAACACTTCAGTTACACCGGGTAAAGGAGTCAAATCATTGTCGATGTTCGGGAACGTTCATGTAAAATCATCTTTTATCACTCTGAGAGCATTTTCGACCAGATTTGTCTCTGATCTATGGCAGTAACATATCAGCTGCTGACTATAAACAATCTGCGAACTCACGTGACTAACTACGGAAGCTTCAATGGGACACACGTGACCTACAGTGTTTTCGAAATGTTAAACCCCAAAGGTCTACATTTGATAATTCGCTGCAAGTTGGTTTTCTAGATGAAACAGTCTCAATTTAAAACAAATTAAACAGCAATCTGTGATATTGTGTTAATGTATTTTTTCCCTGCAAGCTAAACTCTTGTAGATCATTTATTATGCTTTAAATTATTATTTGTAGTAGCTATTTTTAGCATCATAATCATCATCATCATTATTTTGAATTGTATTGCTGGTATTATGGTTTATTACAAAAACAAAATATATTATGTAAACAATATTATTATTGTTGTTATTATTATCATTAGTAGAAGTAGTAGTAGTAGTAGTATAAAATGTATTGCTGGTTTATATATATATATATATATATATATATATATATATATATATATATATATATATATATATATATATATATATATATATATATACATAAATATTATCGGCAATATTATGTTATGTTTTCCTGTAAGAAAATTGTTGCAGGTAATTGAACCTAAATATGTTTAAGCCCTGTTATTATTATTATTATTTTAAATATTGCTGTTCTTGTGGTTCATAACGGAACCGCTAGATGGCAGTATGAACCAACCAACTCGAAAACCCTGTTGTGGAGGCCGTACACGCCTGTGAACTGAGAATCTAACGAGGTTATCCACAGCTTCAGGGATTAAATTCAGTATATTCGAGCATAAATGTCTGTGATCTCTTCCCAAATGTATTATTCACACGCATAAAGGCAACAGTATGGTATTTGGTTACAGTATTGCACCTACTCAAGTAAAGTGATTAAAGGCCTAAGCCTTTCTCTCTGGCGACGTTCTGCCTCAGGTCTTCAAAAGAATGAGACTGATGGACTCTGTGTGTATGCTGAGTAATTATTTGAGGATTACCATCACTTCACTTTACAGAGATGTGGCCCATCTCAAAATCCCACAGGGCCCTTGTGACCCTTCGACACACACACAGAGAGAGAGAGAGAGAGAGAGAGAGAATACAGGCACACACTCACAGATGAGTGAATCGCGTGTGTTCTCAGATAGAGACGAGTGTGTGAGCGAGTGTGACCTTCATGCTGAGCTCTAGCGTTGATTTCTGATTTAGTGTCAATCCGCTGCGCTTGTCATGCCAGGCGAGGTGCTTTCCACAAGGTAATAGAAAAACTCAAGGGCAGAGAGAGAGCTAGGGGAGGGGAGGAGATGGAGGGAGATGTACTGTGATGTTATCTGAACAAGGGCCACAAAACAACAGGAATGAGATTAAAATAGGGATGGAAAGAAATGTTGGCGATTAAATGTTAATTCACATTTCCTGAAAAAAAATGCAAATGTTGCAATCATCAATAAGGCCTATGCGCAAAGATATATAATCCACACAATGTAAGAGAGCCGGTTACACCAAGGACCAGTGGCGGATTAAGACTTTGCTGCCCCTGGCACTGACACCTTGAGTCTAATTCTGTGCTAACAGGGAAGTCCAAACTACTGTTATAACGATAACGACACGGGAAGGACATCGTTGGTAACTTGGAATCACTTTCTGACGATTTGTTCATTTTAAGCGGGTGCTGCAGGTCTGTCCTCTGCTCTAGCTCTGTAAAGTCTGGGGGATTCTGGTTTGCTGTCAATGTTTTTATCGTTTATCAGCTGAAAGAAAATCCTCCTAAAAGTGATTTCAAGGATGTAGTTCCTCTGTGCCATTATCATATAGCTGTGGTTTGGCTATTTTTTTACATTTACGATTTTTAAAACTTACTATAGTTGTAGTTATCGTCATTGAACGGGACTTTAAGACCTACGCCAAAGTTACAACGACAACAGAGCAACAATATCTGGTGTGTTAGCAAATGTGCAAATATTACAATGCACTGTCTGTCAGAAAAAATGTTTTGAAATCTTCTATTTTTTATCTAAAAAATTGCGTTTTCATCTACAAAACATGCATTTGGATTGGCAGAATGAATTTTATAACATTGTAGGGGGGAAATAATATTTTAAAAAAGGAATTTCAATAGAGTGCTTTGAAAAATTAATTTTGTGCTCAAAATAGGCCTATATTAATACCTGGTCACTATAGAAGTATCATGTCAGACTCAATCAATTTACTGTTCTCAATTCAGATAGATAATAGAAAATAAGGAAGATCCTACTCTCTCTCTCTCTCTCTCTCTCTCTCACACACACACACACACACACACTCTCTCTCTCTCTCATTCCTTCTCCTCTCCTCTCTCTGGGTCTGTCCATCCAGCGAGAGCAGAATAGATGGTTATTCTAAAAGGTGCTGATTTCAGCTATAAACTGTAGGGGGAATGCGTGTGATGTTCAATAAGGCTTTCCCATACAGAGACAGAGTAGAGAAGAAGAACTCGTTTATGAGCAACACACAACCCTGTCCTCCTGTATTACCCACACACTAAATTCTGCTTTACACACACACATACAAACAACAGCAACACTTTGGGGGATTTGTGTGTAGTGTGTAGGTTTTTCGCCTACCAAGTAAATACAGGTGGAAATATAGCCAGTAAATCACTATTGCACATGCATTTTTGAACAGAATCAGAATCAGTTTAACTTCCTGAAAGCACCACGCATTCCCCTAGCAACAAAATAGCAAACACATAGCAACGCCTGGGCAACCACAACATTATCAAATCGGTTAATTATTAAAGTCGCATAACAAATATTTTTTAAATAGAAGGTATGCGAGTGTGTGTGTGTGTGAGTGTGCACATATATATTTATATATATATATATATACATATATATATATATATATATAAACTTTTATGTTAGGTGACTTAACCTACGGTGCACCTCGATTAATTGATTTAACAGCACTAATAATGTTGTCTTATATTCTAAATCAAACATGCCATCTGCAACTAAACATCAAAACAACTGTACTGTACTAAAACAACTGTATTTGTGTTGCTTCTCATCATGTCAATCAGGACAAAAGAAGTGGCCATATGTCTAAATTCACACCTACTCCTCACCTACTCAAGTTAGTGTGCCATTTAAGACACAGCCTAATTCAAGTTGACTGCATTGCATCAAAAAAAGTATGTGATCAATAAGTTATGACAACATAGGGGCCTATGTTTTTACATAGCTTTAACTTATCAAAATAAGTTAAGCAATTTTCTACTTTCAACTTTCAAAGTTATACACGATTCAACATTTTTCAGTTGAACATTTTTCAAAGTCAGTTTAATGTAGCTAATTTAAATTTACATGATTAAAACATCCAAGTTGATTGTACTTTATAATTTAAGGCAGCAACTGTTTTTCCTAGTGTATTTCTAGCTTACTGTATGCAATATGGTGGTGGTTGAGGAGAGATCACCTGACATGATTGTAAAGCGCTTTGGGTGTACAGTAGTAGGCTACATATGAAAAGCAATATATAAATGCCTCATTCATTCAATGTAGGCCTAATCCTGTTTTACCGAATGTTTGCTGACTTATAGGTCTATGTGTACACCTAGAATTCCCCAAGTTATGCTGCATGCTTTTTTTTAATTATGCCTTAAAGTAATTTTACAGCATGAAACCTTGTAACCTCTGTAGCCTGTAGTCTCTCCTTCACACATATGTCCACATGCCACATGCGCGCGCTCGCAGACACTGACACCAACCCGATCACACACTCTTTAGGCCTGGAAAATTAATGAGTTCTCATTCATAACCCAGACAGAGAAAGCTATATTCACCCTCCGATGCTTTATTGACTGATTTCATTTATTTGCCAGAGATGGATTGGAGGTAAGCAGGCCACATTCTCCACTCGTTGTGGCGGGTCAGTGTTCGCCTCTCTCGTCAGCGTGTGACAAATTAACTAACGAGAACGGCCTTCGCATTTCCACAAACTAATTAACCCGGCAGGTACTGAAACAAATTATTATATTTATGTAATATCATCTCGCATCTGTTTGCAAGGAGCACATCCGTATCACCTGGTCTCTCTTTCAGACGCATGCGCGCGGACCGCGGTCACAAATGCAACCTGCCTCCTCCTCACTATTACGCAGTTCAAACATGCAGGAGAACCTTATATTTTGTCAACACGATTCCTTATGTTCAAACACTAACATGACCAGTTCCACTGCAGGTTGGTTGATTTCGAAGCTCTTGATAATAATCTATAATTTGCAATGCCTCATCACAATTATAGGCTATCATTGCTTTTAACCTCATATAATGTGGGCCACAATGTATAGCCTAGCTATAACTGAAGATATGACGATGTTGTCATAGCTATAAATGTATGTAACAACGTTCTAACATTATGATTTAATTAGCTATTTTAATTAATTTCATGCTGATAATTTCAGCATCAGCCTAAATATGCCTCTATAGGAATTGGATCAATTATTTCTATAAATAAATAAATAAAATCTTACCGGTCCATTTGTGTAGGCGATATGAGCTCAAATATATTCACGTGAGAATATAGGCCTACATAAAAATGCCTCAATAAGAAATTTCTTATTTTGGCGTTCTGGTCTGGATGTATGAATTATTTCAGGAGCTCTCGTACAGCAGTCATTTGCGCCATATACATGATTGTAGCCTATTATTATCGCATTGCTCTGTTAGACAGACAGTGATGGCGCGCTCTTGATATTGTATTTGGCTGAGTCCTGATTTCTCATCTATGAGGTCATAATGCCAACAGCCCAACAGCCAATCAGAGGGCGAGTTAATGGCAACCCCTGCAACGTCGCCAAATAGAGGAAAATGTAGTGTTGGGAGAGATAATGACTCGATTTGAAACACTTAATAACTTTCAATAATAAGCCATTAGCTGACATTATATAATGCAGATCAATAGTTAATCTACATTCAAATATTTTTTTTTTTTGTGCAACATTTCTCATTTTGAAAGTGCATTAGTCATACGTCGGGTAAGCAATACAAAATATGTATTTTTACTATAAAGGTGTATGAAGTTTTACTCAATCCTAAACAAACAAACGTTTCACAAAAAAGACGTTTTTCCCCCACAGTGTCCCCAAGAACTACAGAAGATGCGAGCTGTCAATAATGACATATTGAAAATGATTTTATTCGTTAATTTACATTCAATCGTTATAAACATATTCAGGAAACAAAACAGCCGTTAAGAAGAAGATCAAACATTTAAGAAATTTATATTGGTATAAGCACATACATTAACTTAGAACATATCACAAACTGACCGAATGGGAACAGGTTAAGAATGCTTTATCTACACAAAACATCCTATATAACAGTATATAACAAAGTCATAGTTTTCTTTTAAATGACATTTCCCCGTTGTTGTTGTTGTTGTTGTTGATGATGTTGTTTACCTTGGTCGACACATGCAGTCAAGTTTCTTAATTCTTTTGGAGATATTTTCCTTTCTTTCATCCACCGTCTTAAAATTTAAACGAGTTCTCCCATAGTAACAATAATAAGGATGATAATAAGAATAATACTAAAAACGAGTGCACCGTCGCTCGGCTTATTTCTCTGAGATCAAATGCAAACAAATACATTGCAAAAGTGCAGATTGTTTTCTGTCCAGGGAGATGACATTTGCGCACAGTTAAATTTGCAAAAAGAAAGTGCTAATACAAATAAATAAAATAAATAAATATGGTTTTTTTTTCAGCCTATGACGCTTTAGGTTTTATTTCCATCAGGAGCGCACAGTTCATGTGTGGTGTGTTTACTAGAGGACAGTCGTATCCTTACACTTCCTTGTGCGTCACTTAGCCAGAAATGAAGGGTGGACGAGAAACAGGGGGTGAACAGCACTTCAAAATATTAGGTGAAACTCATGGACACTGTGTGCTCGAGCGCTTTGCGGCGCAGGGACGCGATGCTCGTTCCTCTCCAGACGTCAGAGTCCGGGGAGCTACACAGCTGAGGCGAGCCGGTCACATTGTTGGGGCTAGAGAGCGACGCGGGCACCATACCGGGGAAGGTGGGTTGGTAGAGGTGGGACTGGAGACCGGAACCATTGGAGGACATGTTGGACAGGCTCATGGAGTTGTGCGGCGGTCCCGCGCCAAGACTGCACTGGGATAGAGACTGTGCCATGGCTTGTTGTCGGCCTAGGGAAGGTGGTAACTGCAGCTGTGAGACGCCCGGCATCCCAGCCGCCGCCCAGCGGGTGTCATTAGCGTGAAAAGAGCACAAGCTGTCGCCCATGGCTGCCGCGGCCGCCGCGGCGGAGGGGAACTGCGGTAGGCCGTGGTGGTGAGTGGGCAGCAGAGTGCCCGGAGCGCGGAACACGTTCGTGGTCTTCTTGCGCTTCTTCCATTTGGCACGTCGGTTCTGAAACCAAACCTGCAAGAAGATGGAAAAAAAGAGCTCTCAAAATGCTGCTTACATTCCATTAGAAATGCATTTAATAAGCAAATTTAACAAAACATCCATTTAATATGGCCTCCAAGATCTCCCAATGAGAAATGTCATGACTGTGATCAGAATATACAGTAACAAATTCATCCTTATGTTCACTATAAAATAAGAAGACAATACATCTTAAAACACAATATATTGTGTGTGTGTGTGTGTGTGTGTGTGTGTGTGTGTGTGTGTGTGTGTGTGTGTGTGTGTTTGTGTGTGTGTGTGTGTGTGTGTGTTTAAAACAAGAACCAAAAGTTATTATAATGTCGCATTGTAGATATAGAGAATAAAACGCATAAAATAAAACGAATTGTTTTAAAGATCCAAAAAACAAATGCGCAAAACAATTATCTACAGTTTACACACCAGAAAAATATGATTATTTTGCATTACTATGCACTTATGCAATAGTTTATTTGTTTGTAAGTTATTAGTAATATCAAAATGAACAAAAAATATATAGCCAAAAATGTCTTGTTTTTATTAAGATTTTTGTTTGTTTGTTTGTTTGTTTGTTTGTTGTTGGTCTTTTGCTTCTCTGCTTGATAAACGTCTCGACATCACAAAATCGCGCTATAAATGCTGACTGAAACGATAAGGAATCATAATATTTAGACTCTCCATTATTAGCCTATATGTGCTCGATTTTGCAACACCAGTACGTAAAAAGGCCCGCGGTAAATGCTCACACTGTGTTTATTTCCAGAGTTCCTTCGGGTTATAGAGATCTCATGCGCGCTCACAATGATTAACGAGCAGATTCTGACCCAAAGAAAGGGGAAGAAAAAAATGTGAAGGGGTTCATATTAGATCCCCCGAATCCCACTCCACGCAGCCAGCCGTGAAATCCGGACTCAAATGCATTACACTTCAGAGGATAAAAGAAAATGCAATTTCTCATACCATTAAAAAAAGACAGAGCAGCATCCGCGCGCGGGCCATTAAGACGTGCACGCTGACAGACCTATTTCACGAGACCGCAAAACAAACCTAGTGTTCTGTTTCAGATGTGCTTACAGAAGATCACCGCGCGGTCAAAGTGGCACTCGTTTATTTTTATGCGAGTAGAATAGTTGAATCCGAGCTCAGGCCTGCTAATTATGATTATTATTATTTTACGCAGAACAGTCTTACGCATTGAGCTTAATAAGCCTGTTAAGTTATAAAAAAATCTGAAATTGGTTGATAATAATGGTCTTGATTTTATTGCACTATCAACTTGAAAAGCTATACATATATAATGAGCCTCTATACATCAGAGAGAGAGGGAGAGAGAGAGCGCTGGAATGCCGCGCGCGCTCGTTGATTCTTACGTTTAACTCACGGGTTCATTTACCGCTGCATTTGCGACTGACCACCAATCACAGGAGCAGCACGAGTCATAATCTTATCAAAGTGATTAAGATATCGGTCTGCTCCGATGGCTGAGATAACAATAATGGTATTGTAAAAGGAAAACGACCCGAACGACAAAATAATGAGAATCGTCACGTTTTAAATGGGTGCACATTCAAAAGGAAATGTTGCTAAACGTAATCTGAATCAAATACAAATAGGCCTAGTAATATCTAACAGCAATATTCATTTTTATAATACAAAAACAATTATTTTAAACCTTTATGTTGGTGGTATTTTGGACTGTGGAGGTGATAAACATGATTCATAATCATAATTGGATATTCGTGTGATTGAGATTAAAATAATGTTTGTGTTTTTATTTTGTTTAAATAAACATTTATTTATGTTTATTTTAAAAGATAAAAAAGAGACATGTATGTATAAGACAAAATAAATAAATAGGACATACTAGGCTACTGTCGCATTTAAAAAGCATTACGCTTAATATCAATATGAATTTAACAGTTAAGATAGTTCCTTTTCATTTTTAAATTATTTAGATTTTTTCATGCATTAATCTTGAAGATAAAGCTCATTCGGAGATGTTTTCACTAATTTGAAGAGTGTTTTCATAAACAATCATATTACACGATTATTTTCATGTAGACAAATACATGAAAGCTAATTGTTTTTTGCACGTTCTGTCGACAAACTTTAAATCTCGGCTCATCGTGTAAACAAACAGAAATGCAAATTCTCATTACTCTATATTTAAAATTGTACATAGAGAAAGTATATATAAAAATATAAAATTAAAAAAGGCTGCATTTGGGTCTTTTTGGTTACAACACGTTATAATTTTCTGCTGTTTATAGCCTACTCTAGCCTTCGTATTTTTAAGAACATAAGATTAGTATTTGAATAACCTATATGATAAATATTTAGCATGCATTATATGTCCACGATAGACAACCCTTGATATATGCCATTTATAATAAATATAATCAGAATAACGAAAAAAGACGAGACTAAAATAGTTTAAAAAATAAAAATTCGACCAACATCATTATTTGTTTTTGTCGAATATATCTTGCTTTATATTTTTCTCCTTTTTTTCTTCATTTCAAACACAATAATTGCAGGCAGCTTATAATAAAACCTTCTCTATTGTATGGAGATATCTGATATATATTTTACAGAGTTAATAAAATGTTACTGTCGATTCAACCATGATAATCATATTAATACAACAATCCGTGACCTGTGATGATCTCCCCTCACCTGCACGCGTGATTCCGTCAAGCCGATCCGGAGCGCGAGCTCTTCCCGCATGAAGATGTCCGGATAGTGGGTTTTGGCGAAGCTGCGTTCCAGCTCGTTTAGCTGAGCCGGAGTAAAGCGAGTCCGGTGCCGTTTCTGTTTCTGACTCTGACTCTGCTGCCCGCCGGATTGGCTGGGGTTCTGTTGCTGCTGCTGTTGCTTCTCCTGTTCCTTACTGTTCACCGCTACACCCGACGGATTGGATCCAGCACTGTTGATATCGTCTCCGGGAAGAAGGGTGGCCCCTTCCACTGCATCGGAGACCGGGGCAAGTTCTCCGGGGTGTCCCGGGTCAGTCCCGCCGCCGCCCAGCCTGCATTTCAATGCCTCCCTGTGACCCAGAAGCTCGGCCGCGGCATCCTTCATCCCTGAAACAGAGAATTGGACAAAACCGAGTGAGCTCAAAACCAACACCAAGCATTGCTGTAAAAGAGAGAAGTGTTAGTGCAGAATATCATTTTTCTTGACAGTCACATAGTTATACAAACATCTACAGTTGAAACTAGCATTACATACATAACGTGCAAATAACGGTAAAAATATTTTAAGACTAGCTCAGAACAACAACACAGCAGAATGACATATTTTAAAATAACTAATTCCATTTGATTCTCCTCAATATCTTGGAAAACGACTAAATCAAATTACTCCGTAATATAATAATAATGATTACTTCTCCAATGAATTAGCTCGCTTAAATCGAATTAAGATAAAATAAGAGACAATTTGTCAATTTTCACTGCTTGATTTAGATGAAAAGAGTCCTCCAGCTTACAGTAGAGTTGCAGACCGGAGTTTGGCGTTGATAACTCACCGAGGCGAGCATCCAGCAGGTCGGCGTGCGAAAGCATCGCGCACCGCTCCAGGGCGAAATGCTTTCCCAAAAAAAATCTCTATGACTTTAAACTATTTAAAAAATATATATGGCCTAAATGAAAGCAAATTCGGTTTGTGGTTAAAAAGGAGGTTCCTTGCATTATAATGTCCTTTAGAGGAACTGGGAGGCGCTTAATAGTTGAATGAACCCATGAGCTCCTTCAAATAAGAGCCAATCAGCGTTGAAGCCTGGAGGTGTCAGATGCGCGAAGCCTCTCTTGCTGCCCTCCCAAGTTCATCTCTCCTTGTTTTTGATCCCGGCTCCCAAATTATAACCTTTAAAATGACCTCTTTCAGAAAGCTCTTCCAGAAACTCCCTCATTCCCTCAGAATTGGTTTAATTGAGCGTGATGCCAGAATCATTGAGGGGCCCCTGATTATTTGAGGAGAAACAGCGAATTAAACTATTGTTATATAAACGTGTCATCCTTATCAAATCCATATGGTTTAGTAATGGCTTCCCAAAGTTTATTACTGGACTAAACGATTAAACCATGCTCTCTTTATTATATGAACTCATTTGCTTGGGTTATATTAGATTTTTAAAAAAGAGCAGGTTTCCAAATGACCCCGTCGCGTTTTAATTATAAGGTTATTCTTAATTTTGCAGCGCTGAGATTTTCCACTTTTGTCACTTAATCGTTAGTGATAATTTCACGTTTCCTCGTGGGAAAAAAAAGGGCCTTCGTGTCGTGGCATGTCCAACTCGCGCCTTTTGGAGACGAAGTGAACCTCTTCTAATGTTTCTAGTAGCCCGGGGCAGCCAACAACAAAGTTTAGATTAGCCATATATCTCAAACCAGGGTAATTTTCAACATCATTAGGCTTTTATGTAATTAGTGCCAAATCTATAAGCTTTTTATTACGATTATTAGCGGGATCAGTATAAATTAGGGCTGATTTAGTAGTGTTTAGGCCCGACTGTCACGGCGGGAGGAACTTGGAGTAAATGATATGTGAGCAAATTAGGTGCATAATTCGGTGGAAAGTCAAAGTCAGAAATGTGCTTCCAGAAACAGGGATACCCCCACGAAGGGAAAGGGGGGAGTGCGAGGACTTTCGCACCAAAATAGATACATTTTGACTTTAAAGACTCTACGCTGACAAATTGTATTCGTTGCATTGATTTTTCATCCAATTGCCCAAATTAACTTGATTTATTTCATGCAAAGAACACTCAACTGCCAGAGCAGCCCGTTTAAACCAATAAACGAACCTGCATTTACTCCAATTAACACAATAGCTTTTGTCACACATGGAACCGATGAAAAATATCAGACAACCAGTGCTAACAGACTCTAAGCAGATGCCAGTGGGATGGTTTAAAGAAGGCCACTCTTTTATTTGCAAGAGTGAATAGTGTCTTTTCACTGCGCACAAAGGACGCGTCCGAGCGAGAAACTTTCGACTCTTTTTTTTTTTTTTTTTTTTTTTTGACAAGCCACCAATCTGGTGTTAAGAACAAGAGTGCGCGCCTCCAGTCGCCGGGTCAGACGCGACTCTTGACTCGCCGGGGAAATGTATATGCCTCGCTGAAAATGAGGAAAGGAAGAGAGTGCGGATTCAATTTGGAAACAATTGTTCTTGCGCTGCGTTTTGATATCCGAAATGTCAGAGAAGGCGAACGAGGCACCGGGCGAGTAATGGAAGATCTCGGGTTTGTGTTCATCTCACGCGTTCCTTTTGTCCAGGAAATAGACTGTTCTTTGTACGGGGCTTTTTTGAATTGGGATGTGGATATGGCTTTATACCAGAGACGTAAATATAAATCGAACACGGTTCTGTTATTTGATCCTGTTGGAGTTTATCATTTTCATTGTACACCCTTAAAAATAAAGGTTCCTCAATTGTTCTATTCAAAGAACCATCTTATTTTCAAGTGCCAGCTTGAGTTATTTATATATGGTTCTTTGGAGATTAAAAACGTCAAGATCAAAGTATTCGTTTACGGATCATTTCTGGTTCTAAGTGGAACCTTTATTTTTAAGAGTATGTTTAAGATATCTAAAATGATGCGCATGCATGAACTAAGACTTTTGTCATCGCTGCTCACATGTGTATTTTTCCTCGCGTATCATAGCAAGAAAAAAATAAACAAATGCATTACCTCAACAATAACGATCATTTGAAATCATTACATTGTTTGGCCCGAAACAGTTGCCGCGTGATTGATAGCGCGCTTCATTTTACGACTTTTCAATGGCTCGATCCTTTTATAGCTATACAAACAGAAGTGAATCACTCTGGAGAAGCACGGTCATATTTAACCGACCAAAAGTGCGACAGACGCCTAACGATGCTTATGAGTGAATGAAGGGCTGCCTGAACTTCATAACATATAAACACATATAGTGTGCAAGCTGAGACCCTCAATTAAAATTCCTTATCGTCTTACTGCTTTGGTTTGCCTTTATTCGGCTGTAAGAGGGTTTTTGTGCCTCGGATCAAGTGTTTTTTCCCTAATAAATAAGTTTTAGATTGTTGCACACAAAGAGAGCAAGGGCTGAAAACTGTCTGGTTGAAAACACATTGGCTTGCTCTAATGCAATTCATTCCGTCTGTTTACCTCGTAAAATGTACAGATTGAATTTCTGTACACCAATACCCGGCCTGCAGCCAGCAAGGGGATTTCAAGCTTTATTTGTGAAACGCGAAGCGAAGCAAAACATTTTATTAAATGCATTTGAGGGGGATACACAACTGTTTCCTGACCTCACCAGTAATGAAAAAAAAACTCTAGGTCCTCTGAGCTACATCTAAAGGTGGCGATTACAACTAAAGTTCAAGAATCAACACTATAAAAACCTATCGATCAAAAAGCTAGCTGACTAGCACACTGATATAATACAAATATGTATTAATACTATTATATATTTACCATGTGTACACTAATAATATACATTTAATTTGTTTATTATTTGTATGCACACAAAACACTACAAATTATGTAAATATATGTAGCCTAATATAAAACCACCACCACTAATAATAATAATAATTGCATTAATCAAAAATTAGGCCAACAGACAGAGATCCTTATAGTTTTTTTTTTATCCTAATAATTGAAAGTATAAATTTTCATGATTTATCACTTTTTTTGTCAAATCAAATCAATAATTTATGTGGTTCAGATAACATAATATTTTGGTTGATTGAACTCAACATTTTAAGGCAATCAGGTTACTTTAAGTTAAACCAACACTATTTTTTAAAGTGCACGTTTCTATTCAAATCTGATTTGATGCATTAAAAACTATAACATTTTATAATAAATTCAAAGACACACAAAACATTTGGCACATGTTGGGATTGTTAAATCAATGTAAAGTTAAAACAAAAACATTACAACACATTAACGGTTACAACAGCAATCATTTTTATAACCTTAAAAAAATAAATTATTAGAAAATAGCCTATACATTTATAATAATAATAATAATAAATGTATAATATTTATTCATATTATAAAGCTACGTTATTAGTCCTTTGCGCACAGGGATTACAAAAGTTATGCATGGATGATACTGTGTGTGTATGTGGAGAGAGAGAGAGAGAGAGAGAGAGAGAGAGAGAGTAATTTGGGAGGTGATTCAGAAGCAAAGCTGAGTTGCATCTCTCTCTCCCACCAGATAGCGTTAACAAGCTCGCATCAATCTTACACTGCATATAAATAAAAATAGACAAACAAACAAACTCGCGCCCTGCAAGTTAATGCGGCGCATCTGAGTGGAAAGTAGACATTTTCACGCGCTCTGGAGATGAGGAGTGACTTTTAATAAAATCACAAGAAAAACAAATGTAATTCTGAACGCGGTCTGGAGCTGAGAGGATTCTGCTCCCTCACTCCTCATTGTGGAGTGATTTTCAACGAGCCTTTTGTTAGACTGTCACCATCTTATGGCCTTCATATCCAGCATCACATCTGTCCCACAAGGTACACTGACATGCACTTTACACATTTCCACACAGTCCACATCATTTTCCTTCTACACCAACATAGAAACTCGTTAGGTGTCAATTTCAGGACAAAATACAGACTAATAATCACTAACTCGACCATTTGCACATATAACTTAAAAGGAAACAATTTTACAATAAAAAAATAAAGATATTAAAACATATTATAACAAAGAATGATTAAATTAGCCTAAAATAAAGGAATTATTTAGGCCAACTCTATTTATGATAACAGCCTATATAAAATTACTTAATTAACAGTCAACTTGTCGTGTTAAAAATTAAGTGGTGCGTGAAGAAAAGTTTTTATGTGCACCAATAAAGAAAGACACACACACACACACCTTCCATTTGACTCCAATTAGCCTATTATTAAATTACAATATCAATAATAGACTATAGATAATGATCTATATGGTTTCAGTTCAACAACAATAATTTACTATACAGTTTTGGGGGGAATATTTTTAAACCACTTTTCCATCCGTGGACGTCCACAAAAGGAAGTTTCGTGTAATTTAGCCGATTACATTTTTAGCTATTTTACTCCCAATGACGCGCAAATAGCCTAGTGTTTGTTTTCCTATCCATCATCATGGAGACTCATGTTATATAGCTTACTGATTTAGCTCATACAAATGTTTCTGAATTTTTAGATTTTTTTTTTTGTTATTAAAAATGTATTTACATAGCGATCTCAAGTCTGTCCTTGTGGGCACATTCGGTCCACACCATATAGGCATAAGCTGCTGCACCACACCCTTACAGATGCGGCATAACGCCCTCTTTCTCCGCTCATGCAGTTCCACACCGGAATGTGATTCACGGGGCGTCTATATTCACTCAATTAGAGAATTCTAAAGAGAAAATCGATCGTCCATCTGCAGAAATGCCAGTTTAACAAATTAGATTCTTGTTTCGCGCAGGTGATGCGGTGACAGTCGGGGGGATTAAAGGTAATAAGTTGTTGTGTTTTAGCTGGAGGAGGAGGAGGAGGGGTGATGAAGAACCCCCCACACACCCCCACATCCATCAGGTGCTCGGTTCCTCCGGTCGCGCGAGCAGGCTCAGGTAGCGCGCGCCCGCCGCCGCATCTCATGCTCCAATTAGAGGCGCTGCCCTCCGAACGGACTCGATTAGACCGTGATTTATCCGAAAGAAATATAATTATGGCTCCAAATAAAATAATCAGCATTGAAGAGCGATTTCCTTAACGAGATGGAGCGGTTGGGTGTCACGGAGTGGCGGCGCCTCATTAGCGCTATAATGAGGCTTCGGGGTGAACCCGATAATTATCGAAATCTGTAGAATGAAGACCAAGCCAAATGGAACCCGAATTCATCTGCTCCTTCGGCTTTCACAAAAAAAAAATAAAAAAAAAAATAAACTAAACCACATTTTAAAACACACCGAGTTAGGCGGAACTATATAGACTCAGGAAATGCGATTGATATACCCGATATAAACCCATTCAATTAATTCTGTCAGTGAGGAAACACCCCTTGAAAATGGACAAATTAATCACAACAGTGCAACCTTACTGGGAAATGCCTGGAGGAATAGATATTCCTTTCAGGCTGTAGCATATCTGCAAATATGGAAAAAATTGTTCTTCAGATTATCACACAAGAGAAATATTTTGGAGAATTTACAAAAGTTCCATAAATTACTGCAAAATCTCGAACGACTGTAGTTTTTCCTTCAAGGAGAACGCTAAAGGGAACTTAATTGTTCTTAATATGCTTTGAGGCATCTTCAAACAAACAATAAAAAAAAAAGGTGGCTCAAGTTTCATTTTTAGATATAGGCCTATATGATCCCAAAAAGTATTATAATCTCACCCCAAAAATAATTTTTTATTCAATCGATCAATACTTTTTTTATTTAGTCGATCAATCATCTTTAGTTCACACAACTGATGTTCCACTAACTTTTGACAATCACACAAAAAAAAGTTTTGCCTTACAATAAGCTTGATCTATCATTTCATTAATACATGAAATTGCAATCATTCCCAAAGTATCAGAAACAGGCCCTCCATTATGAAATATTCATAGCCTACAGAAAAAAACTCCCAGAATTCAAATCATGTAATTATGTTGCACTGCAAAAATATATTATGCACTCCATGTTACCCCAGCTAATAGGTCAAAGCATGTGCAGCTGACGTGCTTGCATGAGAGAATCTGGCCAGCGGAGGTCAGTGTCCTTTCAGGAGAGCTGGAAATATGTTTTCATCATACATTTGTTTTTCCTGCTATAGCCGTCTCCCTCTGCTTGCAGGAAAGCAAAAGCCTGTCCATCAGGTTCACATTCTACATTAATTACTGCAGCCCTATGAGAAGGGAAACATACGGCATCTTATATGATAACTCAAGGCCTGCATTTTACATATTAAGCTTTGTGTATTCTTATTAAGGTCTTAAACAACACGAATAAATGCGAAAGGCATACATGAAATCGAAGACTTTTTTTCCTTTACCAGTAGGTGAAGCTATAATCTATAAAGGTAAAAAACAGTAATAGACTGGAGATACAGAGCTTCAATATTAGCTAAGTTTATAATCAATGATGAACCGGAATGGTTTGAAATAATAAAAAGAAACTTTATTTCGTGATTGTGTATATTTGATCACAGAAGGCTTAGGGGAAACAGTGTTATTTCATTACGAATCAATACAAAAACCGATGAAATGCAAACATAAGCAAACAGTAAACACATGGCGTTGCTTCAGAAGAAATGGAATGGACTTGGGATGTCAGTGTACGTCAGCGTCTGTGGGTGTTTGTTCCTCGGTGTCCATCATCCTTCCAGCTTGACTGACTCTAAAACTGTTCTGGCCTCCTTGAATTCTTCCGCTTCAGCCAGTTCCTCTTCAGTTTCCTGATAACACATGTTTTAAAGTCACTATCTGGACCAAATCTGGAGCTTCCTAATGAATAGGAGTCATATTTTGCTAATTACAAATAAATATGAATAAATTAGATACAAAGAAAATGATGCATCTTATAAAAATGTACAATAAATTCAAATATACCTTATGTGTCACACATTCATTTCTTATCCAAAAATACTGACATGTTTTATAATTCAAATAATAAAATAAATTATGATTCATATTAAAATAATATGAACCAAACCTCAAGATTTCTTGATGAACAGCATCATTTTAGTCATCAAATATATACTAATATATGGGCTGGTTTCACAGTCAGGATTTAGATTAAGGCAAGATTAGGCCTTAAGATATATCAGTGCAAGTTGCTTTCAGTTAAAACAGATCAAACATGTATTTTAGTCTGGGACTAGGCTTAAGCCTTGTCTGTGAAACAGGAGAAAAAGGTTTTTAACAGCCTTAAAATGACATAATACATGCAAAGTCTACAGAGAGGCTGAAAGAGTAGGAGTTTATCCAGTTGCAGTTAGTAAATCAGATCACAGTAACACAATGAGAGAGACTAACTGCATCCCCAAATACAGCTAATCCACTCAGTGAACCTGTCAGATAATCACACACACAACCACCTCAGACAAACACACTCACACACGTAACACAGTGTGAAAATGTAATGGAGGCAGTGAGAGGAGTAGGTCATATCAATGCTAATCGATCGACGACGGTTTCTATGGAGGCCATTGCCGTGACAACATTACTAATGAACTGAAATGAGTGCAGCACAGGACTGTGTGTGCGCGTGTGTGTGTGTGTGTGTGTGTGTGTGTGTGAGAAGCCTCAGTGAGCTGGTGCACCTGACAGTAAGTTTTACAAGGACACAAAAAAGTAGAGGGTTTGAAAAGCATTTTTATTGAAGCACACAAATAGGAGCCGTTGCAATGAGCTCTCTGCTATCACAGATTTCCATTTCATCTCCCTGTTTTCTGATCAATACTGTGATCCCCGCAATCCTCTATTTCCTCTAAGAGTCAACAAACAGGAAGCGGATGGCAAGGTCTACCCTGTACATATCTCACGAACAGACATCTTTCTCACACACACACCTGCCATGTCACAATGCCCCGGCCCCGTGCTTAGCACTGATCCAAACACCTGTGAGATGCCTGGACACATGTACTGTCCTCCTGTTCTGACAATTTTTAGTCTATGATAACCTCTTCTAGACAATATTAATTACTATAGTTATTACTAATAATAGCTATTACTTCTTTTTATGCCCAACCATTTTCAGGGCTAGCAATGCGAAAAGACTAACTGTGCTGGCAAAATGAGTCGCATTGAGAAAATGTTCAAACATCAGTCATTTGTTATTAAAACACTTGAAAATGATGTATGATTTGTTGGAATCAGGCAAAAAATAACTGAGATCCACCGGTTTGAAGAGTCAGCTAATTCAATTTAGAGAATAATCAAGTTGGGTTCCAAAACCAAATGACCTAGCAAGGTCAAAACCAAAAATATCTACAGGAAAAATATATATTCAACTTTTTTTTCCCATGTTACCACAATCGTTTGATTAACATTTATTTATTTAAATATTTTATTTAACAGACAGCCTATATATTCAGACCAACTGTGCCGTACAGATGTAATATAATGTTACACATCATATCATTTCCCCCACCAGTTAACCAAACGTTTACTGATATAACAGATAATGTTGACGTGAATACTCGCCAAGACAGATATTTTGAAATACTGTAGTTCTGTGTATATCGGGATTGCGCACTGTCTGAAAGGCGTCTTTGGGTGAATCTGTCAGTCAGCACGAGTAAGATCGTTTTGTTTACATCAGCATGAGTTTGAAAATCACATTTCATTGGTTAAGACTCATGCCATCGGGAATTCGCTATGAATATTCACAAAGTTGGAATATTGCGCTTTATAACGATACCAAACTTGTGCTGAGGGGAAGTGAGAAGTGAGTAGAGAAAAACAGCATTTTTCATGGAAAAAGCAAAGGTACTCCTTGGAGAAAACACACAAATAAAGATACTGTTAATGTTTGATTGCTATTTGGAGCATTGGGATCGCTAGACGAGGGCTTAATTAACTCATTTTTGTGATAACCTCAAAATTGACCCAAATTGATATTTTTCACGTGGTTTCCCTTCAGCTCGAAATTAGCCCATGTGCATTCCGACTTCTTTTGACAGCATGGGTCACATATGCATATACATTTTTGGTCAGGATGTAGAGACATTTTAGCCACTGAAAAATGTCTATAAATGGTATACAAGTAAGTGTTTTTGTTGGTATTCAGCCAAGAATTAAGGCACAAATATGAACAGAGGCTGCTACTTTAACAATGTAGCTTTAATCAAAAGTAATGTAAAGGCTGCTGTAAAATCCAGATGTGGCAATGTTGTTGTTTCAGGTTGATCAGGATTCTCAAACAAAAAAGCACCACTGGGTTCAAGTCTTTCAGGAAAGACAAACCTAAAAGAGTGAGAGTGTGTGATATATTCTCACCAACAGTTGTTGTAGGTCAGCGTGGGCCATAGCTAAACGGCGATGGCAGTCTGGGATCATCATTCTTGCCTCTTGCAACACCTCCACCTGTTTAAGACATTGAAGAGATTTTACTAGCTTTATTCTACTATAAAAACAGAAGAATTATTTCACATAAAAACAGCCTCAACAAAACAAAACTCTCTGAGATTGAGGGAGAATTTTTGTATGTCTATTGTTTTAAGCATTTGAAGGAGCTCAATGGAAAAACTCAATGAGTTCAGCAAGTTATTGATCAGCTGCTGAAGACACTGAATGTCTAACACATGTACACTCGTCATCAGATATGAACTAATTTCACCCTATAAAACAGAGCTGTATATGGAGAGAGAGAGAGAGAGAGAGAGAGACCAACAAAGCTCATATGATGCACAATGAATTGTGCTGTCTGTTAGAAACATACAAATATTTTAATTCAAAATAAATAATTATGTTTTACAAAACACTGAATTTCCTCAGTTCTGGTCCCCCAAACCTAGTACTTTTAAAGTCCTGTGAATGAGTGAGTCATCAGGTTATGTGTTGTTTAAGGTGGTTTACTCCTCTTACCTGTTTCTTGATTACATACTCATCTCCTGCCTCCGCCTTGAGACGCTCAATCTTCTCTTCCTGCTGCTTTGCCTCCTTTATGTACAACACCTCCTCTTTGGCCAAACTGAAAAAGAGAGAGAGAACAAGAATGAGAATGGATAGCAAGGGGTGAGTTTTACACAAATTCAATACTTATTTGTCCAACGATGCTGTCAGGAATTTACCGCCACGAAGTCAAACAACTAGCTAACTTGCAGATCACCCAAAATTCAAATAAACCTCTTACATTGGCCCAAAACCAGTGAACCAAATTCTAATGCCCTGAAGTTTCACGTTACTAATCTATCTTTTATTTGGCTTACACAAATTAACAATCAAGCAGGTATTTTACAGCATTTTAAAATGTATTCAAATAGAAAAGTTATTTTAAATTGTAATAATATTTCACAATATTATTGTTTTTACTGTATTTTTGATCAAATAAATGCAGCATTGGTGAGCAGAAGAGACTTAAAATCGTACCAAGCCCAAATTTTTAGTAGTGTACTTGCTAACAAAACTCACTATAAAAGAAGAAACTAGCAGTTCTATTAACCTAAAGCCAGTGGTTTTATCAAGTTGCACCAAAACAAAAAAAAGAACAAATGAGGGGAACGTTTTTTAAAATCATAATTCCTAAATGTTTGAGACAAAATATTTTTGTGTTGAATTTCCAGTACATACTATGCTGTGATATACACCACTACCACGTCATAAAACACCTCATAGTTTGATAAAAGATTTTAGTCATCCTCACCCTCCCATAAATCACAAGTTAGCACTGTTAACTTTAAAACAACATAAACTGGTAAAACACACAAACAAAATAAAACAGAGGCATTAACAAACTTCGGATTCCCCACATCATTTCACCCCATGAACAAGCAATTCTACTGTAAACAGCCTCTACTTCCAGCATTTCCTAACTCCCAATTCTCTCTTCCTTAATGATTATCTACTGTCAGTCTCAGAAAAGCTGTATGCTTGTTAGCCACAGCGCTAAACTGCACCAGCTACATCCTGATCGCTACGCTAATCTGTCTTTTAACTGCATCTGTCTGCCTCTCGCTCGCACACACTCACAAAGACACTGTACTGCCCCTACTAGGATTAATTGATCATCAATTTAGTCCCTAATTTGGACTAAGTCAGGTGGCAAATGGGCCACTTTTGCTTGATTGTTAGTGAAAACGCAGTGTGAGTACATTGATAAATTTTGATTATTTATCAATTATGGCCAAATGAACTAAACGCACTGAATAAATTCACGGCCTGATTGCCGTAATGGAGTTTGAAAATATCACTATTGATAATGATTCTAGCTAATAGCTGCTTTCCGTCTGCGGCCTGCTCGCTTGTCGGGACGACATGGCGTTGCGGAATTCATTTTTCATAAAATCAGCTGTATATATGTGTGTGTGTTAGACAGCGAGAAAAAGAGAGAGAGCACGAGATGCTTCTCCATTAATAAAACATACTGCCTGCCAGGGCCGCGTGCCATAAGAGTCGTCTCCGCCTGCGACAATATGTCATATTTTACATCAATTACGCCGGTTTTAACAGGCTTCAATCACGACATTCTGGTGCAATTCTTCACATATGCTCAAGGTAAGGCTTTCTCTGACACGTACGCAAAAAATTAGACCATGGGAAAAGGAATGGGGGTGCAACCAGCAAGGAAGCCAGAGGGGTGGAAAGATCGGGGTGTAGCATAATTCTAATAAAAGTGAGGGACAGGCTAATGAAAAAGTGTCATGCTGATGTTAATTTCTTGTATCTGCAGGGTGATGTGCGAGCTGCTTATAGCAGGGGCGGAGCTGGGCAGCTGTAAATGGGGCTGCCAGGGCTGCTTCCTTCAGCTTAATGGAAAAAGCATCTCTCTGGAAAATAGAGAAAAGAATTAGACTCGACACACACATTCTCTCCCCTCTAATACTGTATTTTTGAGGCAGCGGGCCGGCGGCGAGACCCGGTGACAAAAGCAAATTACGTCTGTCATTTTATTAAGTGCATCCGCTGAGCTAGGCCAGAAAACACCGACTGGAATACATCACCAAAAAGAAGAAGAAAAGAAAAAAGAAAACGGCAAGTGAAGGGATGGTGGAAGACGGAGAAGACGGTGAGATGCAAAATCGGCTGGCAGTTCGTTCAGACCAACGCCATCCAGTTGTCAAGGCCAAGATGAAAATCCTGTAAATTAACTAAATGTCTTCATCAGATGAATATATTGGTAGTAAAACGGTGAAAAGTGGATGTTTTGTAAAAAAAACTTGCCCCAAATGCTTCAGACTGCAGCTGAGGAGGGGATCCTACTGTGCTAGCAATATTTGGCATGAAATCCTGACCACTTGATAGGGCATTTCAGGAACCCCCTTGAGGCTTTTGAAAACGTGGGATGTAGCCGAATGAGAGGGGCTTGACCTGGAGGTGGTAATTAACTGACATTACAAGCATCCACGTGTACTACAGCACTAGGTCTTATAGCATTGACACTTCACCTCAGGCTACGTCTACATTAATCCGGGAGTTTCGTTTCAAACCGCTCTCCCTCCAGACTAGTTTTCTAAAAGTTTCTCGTCCACACTGAAACGTTGCAAAATTCACCTTACTGCGCATGCGTAAACCCTTATAAAAGCTTACTGAGATCATACAGACAGAACAAGACATAATAAAGTTATCACGCAATTCTTCTGGCAGGGTCCTTTTATTTAGTGAAACATCTCACCATTCACTGATGCATACAGGTCGCACTCACTCCCCATTATATGTTTGGTTTGAGAGAGAAAGATGCGTTTTCAAAGAAAACATTAGTGTGGACAAGGCCTCAGGATAACTCTTCATAGCCCTGCATCCCCACACCTAGCAAGAAGAACAGCTGTCATTGGTGGAAACGATGACCAGCACATTACAACACTGTTAGTGTTAATAATCTACCTGAACGTACTGATGACTACAATAATACCCCATCAAGAAGGTTTATCAGTTGCTCGCGTTTTCAAGCCTTACCAATTAACAATTCAAGTGCAAAAAGACATGAAAGAGAACTCACGAGCGCTGTGTGAGAAGTTGTGTGCGCACAGAACGCTGTACGTCTGCAAATAATAAAAGGAATTCTCTTTTACGTCTCTTTGAACTTGAATGGACAAATTCACAAAAAAATTATCAAAATGCTAATTTTGGCGAGTATCCTAGTAAATATAGCTTATTATGGCTTAAGTAAATATAAAGAGTAGAGAGAGAACGCATGTGTATCAGTATATTGGATCCGTGCATTAAATATTAAATATATATTAAATATTAACAGCATCCTAATATTCCTGCTATATCTGTGTTTTAATGTTAATTAAACAACAAAAGACAAAGAAAACACTCACTGCTCTTCACTGAATAACTTTGTAACTTTAATAAGAATTAATCATTTAATTTATACAGTGAATATTATATGCAGTGTTTTTACATTCAATTTCTGAACCTGAAAAATACCTTTAGATCTACCTGAACGGTTCATTTCATTTGTATCTTTTTTCTATATATTATTACTCTAACCTCTAATCAAATCAGATCGAGAATCGAATTGAGATCTTGTGAATCCGAATCGAATAGGGGTATCTGTATCGATACCCAGCCCTAAATACAGGTGGTTAAACACATTACATTATGAGTCAGAGATCATCATGAATGGCCTGTCTTTAAAAATTAATCATTTTTACTGCAGCATTTATCTGCAAAAAATACAAATTATTTTTTAAAGTGCAGTATAGCCTAATGTTTTAACCAATATATTGCCCAACACACTATATATTGGCTAAACCAGTCAAATGGCTGATTTTTGACAATTTTGAGATTTTTAATGTTGCCCTGTTCCTAGAATCTTTTGAAAGCCTTTTCAATGGATAGCCTTATAGACATACAGTTTTCGTTTAAGTATTTGGTAAACACTTTTTTTCCTTCAAAGTGACATACATTGCATTTAAAATATGCATTTTAATCGAACCCATGACCTTGGCGTTGCAAGCACCATATGCTCTACTGAGTTTTGGATTTCTGCAATTTTGTCAGAAGTCGGTCACCAAAACAAAAGTAAATGCTCCATATTCGGAATGGTCCAAGGAGCCACTGTTTATGTTATACAATGTATTTCAACATCAAAACTGATATTCAGTCTGTCCTATATTAACAGAATCAGCAATAATACTTTCTATATATCAGCATTTATTGAAAAAAAAAAAAAGTTACATAGAGGCCAAGCTTAGAGCAAACATACAAACAGACTTGAAATGAGTAAACCAGGAGACCATCAAGAAGCCCACACCTCACAGCTTTGACAAATGAAGAAATGCAATTCAGCAATACAGCGTTCAAAGGTGGACAAAATCAATTATCTGACCTGGAGCTGAGAAGCCCCGGTCTGAGTGAACCACAGAGGCCTGCGCTCACATGGGGAGAGAAATCGGAGAGAAATCTATAGGACCTAAAGACCCAGCTGAAAGAAAACAAAGCAACTCGCACCGCTCTAATCGATACGAAGGCTGGACCAACCACACTGAGAGCCAAAAACAGATGGGAAATCCAGAAGAAACATGTCTCGGAGACACGAACGATGAGTCTGCCATCGCTGGGCCTAACAGCAGGAATGTTCCATCATAAAACCATCAATTGACACAAACGGTGCCGATGCAATAAGCAAATTCAGCATAAATGAACTCAGACACCAAGACGTGATTGGTCCCTCATGTGAACATCAGCAGAGTTTGACAGGCCAAATGTTCTGTTCTTATCGCGGCGCGGCTCATTACGATGTTGTCTCCTGTGTTGGCATGGTGTGCGAGTTGTTTCCTAACCCTCTCACTTTCTCAATCCCACTGAGAATCATTCGCACACTTCCATTACCAGCCCTATCAAACAGGCCCATCTCAATCAGGCCCTCATCTGGTCAATCAATGCAAACAGCAGTCAGGTGGGGATTGCAGGGAAGAGCAGAGAAAGGGAGGGGATGAAGAGAGGATGAGACAAGAACAGAGACACTCGCAGAACACAAATGACCAACTTAATACGAGTCTAACATTCGTTAAGTGAATGTTAGACTCTTCTGGTCTTACTGGGGACTGTAAAAATGTCAATATCTGATGCTCTAACGTTTGTACTTTTCATGTTAACTTCAAAAATAAAAACGTCTATCTGTCTCTCTCTCTCTTATATATATATATATATATAAAATATGTATATACATATTTATGTGTATATATATATATATATGTTTCTTCTGGATATATATGTGTGTGTGTGTGTGTGCTGCACACACAGACAGAAACTTGCATGTACTTTTATACTTTTTTACATAATTTAACATGAAAATATATATTCATAAATGTATATAATATATTATCTAAAAATAAAATTTATATAATCTATATTCATTTATGTGTGTGTTAGTGTGGGTGTGTGTAGATATATAAATATATGTTTATATATAAAATGCTGTAAATTTATTTGAGCTATGATAATGATTGTTTGCAATATCAAGTAGCATAACGGACAGTTTTCTTTAATTAAAGTCTAGATAAACACGCATGCCTGTTTGATAAGGTAACGTTACAGAAATGTCTATTACACTTGGCATTAACGCAGCCTAATTCTTCATTTAATAACTTGCCTAATTTTGAATTCTGACTAACTTAAGTTACTTATGCTTTAGTCTATTGACCTCATAACAATCAAATACAAACTAACAAATAACTAACAAAAACTATTATGAAATGCACATTATTCGTAGCTTCCACTGCATCTAAAGTGACCGGAGAATTGAACTTGACATCTGGACAATGCTATAACACCTGTCAGAGCACCGGGCTATATTTACAGCCTCTGCCGCAGAGGCCTCTCATCTGCCGCGTACGCCTGTAGAGTGGCGCGGTGAACCTGCGGCCTTAACGTCCCACATAAAAGAAATCTGATTATACCGCCTTCTTACCGTTTAACCACACCGGTCTTGATTTTTATTTGTCGTATTCTTGGATCTGCCATTGTCCGTGTTGTTTGAAATGGTTTAAACGGAAAGAAATGGGGATAAATATGTTAGTGGTTAGATAGTAATAAGAGAAGCGCGCAGCTGAGATTAGCCTGATAGCACAGTGACACACCAACACACAGCAGAAACGAGTGCGCGCATGCGTAGATAAAGCAGCGCATGTGACGGCAGTTCAAAGATCAAGAAAAAAAGGAAACGTATTTGTTGCGTTATTTATTTTTAGTACATTTAATCATGAAACTTATATAAAAAGATGATAAAATATTTCAATACTACACTAAAAGTAGATTTAGGGGTATCATTGTTATATTCTTATTTTTTTTTAATTGAACAATGGTAGCTACAGTCAAAGGAGTAGCTAGGCTATATGCAAATATCACAGTTTATGAAGTTAGTACCATGGAATATTTAAAGGTAGGCTACCATAGTAGGCTATTACATGGTATAATGTCTTTTTTTCTGCTACTTATTATTACTCAATCTGTTATTTTCATATTAGCCTACATGTAGCCTAAATCATGTGTTGCTATTATTAGTTGTAACTGTGAACTGTAACTATAGCCTAATGATTAAACATTTAACTGACCTATATGCAAACAGACCTGTTAATTACGGCATACATTATATTATTGGCCTACAACTGTCTTAATTATTTAGGCATATATTAGGCTTAAAAATAATGTATAACAGGCCATTTTCAATAATAGGCCTAATAAATTAATGTATACATTATAATATTATTATTTGACTTTAATTCTCGCTGTTGTTAATTCTCAGTGATGTGCCGGGCTGGACTGTGGAGGTCTCCGTGTGATCTACTCCTCACAGCCACTGGAAGCAGAGTGGACATCATAGACACCTCGATTGCCGGAGGTAATGTTTTCGACTGGAGCAGGTAAAGTGAGATATGTCACACGTGTCAGGAGTTGTCAAACTGCAGACAACGCGCAGGGAATGATGAATGTCATCACCACCGGAGCCCACGAGATGCCGGTCCTCCGTCACCCGGGAAACCTAGAAAGACTGCAAGCGAAGCAGGACTGTCCGGTGAAGATTGAGACGCGCGTGATTCATGATCATATCGCTAAATCGACTCATTTATGGTTATTGATCATAAAAAGGGTCGGGTGTAGTAAAAGAGCTGGATACCATCAGGACAAAACCTTTCACTGGCCTCCAGTCCAAAAGAATCCGCAATATATCTCATAATAAATAAATTAATAAATGATGTTCGTGTAATTTATCAATATAGGACTACACACATATGTAGGCATACACACTATGCACTATCCCATATACATATACGTATATAGGCTACAACTTGTAGCCTACAAGTTCACCACCAACAAAACGCTGATCTATTCTATTCTATGGTTTATTCAAATGTGGATTAAGAATTTGATCAATGCAAATATTGTTTAACCAGATCAGAGGTTGTTATACCTTGGTTTTATTGGGCATTATATTTTATGCTATTTAAAAACCATCAAATGTCATTTTAATCATATAGCCTATGCTATACATATAGATTATTACATGAAACAGATGTTTCAAAGCAGCTTTGTGGTAATAAACATGAAAATAGCAGTGATATGTATTGCAAAATAATGTAGTCACGTATTATTGATGTTATCCAAATCAGACATGTGTCTGAATTCTATCTGCTGTATGAAAAATATATGCAAATCATTTTTCAAATATGATTCATGGTAACATCTAAATTAACTGGTTTTATTCAGTCAAAAATAGAATTTAGTATGAAAGAATCAATCTGCAATAGGTTACACCAGGTCAAAGGTCAAATAGCTTCTTGAGATACAACTGCACATTGTCACTTTTTTAGTAGATTTAGTCTAAATAGCAGATATTATTGACTGACAAAGCACCAAAATGGTGTTCAGACTCTTTGATCAGAGGGGAATGGTGTATTAAACCGCAATCCAATGCCCTGAAAATGTCCACAAAGCTCCAAAGTGTTGCCTGCGATTGAGCCGTATGCTCGCCATTGATATTGTTTACAGCAATAATCATTTACTGTGATTCCAGCTTATACGCCATTCATTCACAAATTACCGTGCTTAATGAGAAACTAAACCATCGGGCTTCTGAATTCCCACCATTTTATGTTTCCTTTTATTGCTTGGACACTTTCTACAAGGGACCAGAGGAAAATAATTGCAGGCTTATTAGATGATTTGACTTTAATGAAATAAATAAATAAAATAAACTGTCATTAACTCCGGTTCCAGGAGGTTAGAAGGAGAGAAAAAATACTTATTCATTCTCACTGCTACCGGAACGACCTAATGATGTAGGATTTCAGATTTGTCACGCCTTAATGCGATTCATTATATCTAAAAGTGACTTCAAAAAGCCTAGATATTACCTTGTCTAATACATTTTTCTTCCCTGCTGACACAATGATAAGGGGCCACCCGCGCTCCGGTCTGATGTGACAGCCGTTATTATCGGCCGGGCGTCCTAAAACTGGCCCCTGAGCTGAAATAAAACTTTTAAAAAAGAGCTGTTTTTCTTTCTTTCCCTCTCCCTCTTTCTCTGACTCGTTGATTATTGGTATTTTCCTAGTTTTCCAAACTAATAAGTGGCACTATCAAGCATTTGGAAGCGCCCAGAGAACCGCAGACAAGCTGCTGGGCCTAATTGATATTGAGCGAGTCGCGGGGAGGCTGAACGGGGCCACTGCTGGCTAATTTGCAGTTTAATCAGCGTCAGTAATGAGAGCGGCTGATTAGCGCTGCCTGGAAATAAAAGAGAGTTACAAGGAACGTCTGTCAGAGTCCGGTGATAATTCAGGACTAATTGTGGTGATTAGAGCAAACTGGATGACTTTGGAGTTTTCAAAAGCAGTGTGTGTGTGTGTGTGTGTGTGTCTAAACTGCACGTGCCTTCAACAAAGGCCCCCTTTCTAATATTCAATTAAACATTTAATAATGTAAATCAATGTTCAAAAGCATGAAGAATGTCTGTCATACCAGACAGTATATTTGATCACATAAACCCAATAGTGGCTAATTCATTTACTGACTAGTCCACATAAAACAAAGCAGTGATGTGCATCTGTTTCTGAACACCTCTGCTGGCTCTCTCTCTCTCTCTCTCTCTCTCTCTCTCTCTCTCTCTCTCTTCTCCTGAAGGCTTTTGCCATGAATTTCATGTTTGTTTGACAAAAAAAGTACTCACTGTGGGAATTTGTCATGCCATGTTAATTGCCAGTAAGTACATTTTAATTAAATATAACATTTAAAAACAACAAAGCCAAAGTGCTGAACATAAATAAGAATAATGCAATACAAAAATATAAAACAATACAAAGAATACTTAAAATGCCTGGGAGTAAAGATACATTTTCCGCCTATATCATTTTGGAAGGTGTAAGGCGGAGGCCAAGCGGCAGCTGATTTCATAAGCTGGAGGCAACCGAAGACTCTATCACCCTTAGTGTGATTGTAGGACATACAATAATGCTATGCCAGAAAATCTTAAAGGCCTATGTATCGGGGATATGAAGATCTTTAATATAAGATGGAGCCATTAAGAGCTTTAAAATCAACATAAAAATCTGAATTGGATCCTAAAATGGGCTGGAAGCCAATGGAGCGGGGCTAAAATTGGGGTGACAAAAAAAAGAAATGAAAGTGGGGTGACAGTCATATTTCTTTGCCCTAGTCAACAGCCTTGCAGTTTTAGTTTAAACCATCAGAAGGCGTGAATGAGGAAGACCGAAATAAAGGGAATTACAATAGTCTCGACATGAAGTAATTCAATTGAAGAAATAACCTTCTTCAAATCTTGAAAAGACAAAGATATTTTAAGTTTAGAAATAATTCATAATTGGTAAAAAAAAAAAAAAAAAAAACTTTTTGCTTGGTTAAGCAAAAATCCGGAGTTCAGAATGACACCAGGTTCTTATCCGGATAGGAAATGATTAACAAGTTCATTGTTAAGACCACTTCTCAATTTCGGTGGACCAAAGATAATTATTTCAGTTTTGTTTTTTTAGTTGGAGAAAGTTATTTGACAACCACTGTTTTATGTCCTCAAGACAGTCCAGCAAAGGTTGAATGGAATCGCTAGCTTTCAACGGCAAATAAAGCTGGGTATCATCAGCATACAAATTAAAAGAAACATTATGCTTCCTAATAATACTCCCAAGAGGAAGCATACAAGTTCAAAATAAATGGGCCCAGTATGGAACCCTGAGGTACTCCACTAATAATAAGAGCTGGGGATGAGGAAAACGTACCCATAGATTAGTTTTTTTCCTTTCCTTGGGAGTGTTGTGAACCCTCATACACAGCCAGCACCATCCTGAAGTGACAGTAGAAGCCTCTGCATAAAAACAAAGGATTTACAAGACAAATAAAATCTGAACAATTAGTAATTGAACTTTTAGATTACAATTTGATTTTTATATGTTAAATGACAGATTTTGACTCAATCAGCAGGTTCTTGTTTAATTTGAGATATTGTTGTCTGGTTTCACAGACAGGGTTTAGATTAAGCCAGGATTAGGCCTTAGTTCAAAGACAGTTTGATTTTATAAACGTGCCATAGAAAAAAAAACTTTACTGGTGTGAATCTTGAGATAAAAACAATGGCACTGACATATTTTAAGATATATCAAGTTGCTTTCAGTTAAAACAGCTCAAACATGCTCTTTAGTCTTGGACTAGCCTAAGTCTTGTCTGTGAAAGCGGGGAAATATCTATATATCATCTACAATGAAGAAAAAAAATAGACTGAGCACACAGCAAATGTTGTAACACCACTTATTTCCCCATTTTTCCTAATTACTTCTATTGGACCCATACAATTGAACAAAAAGGGACAGTGTCTAAGCCAATGAAGTTTTATGTATTTTTATATTTGTTTTCAACTTTATTATTATTTATTAAAATGCTTAAATTAAAATGGAGATGGGGTGGAATCTGTGTGTGTGTGTGTGTGTGTGTGTGTGTGTGTGTGTGTGTGTGTGTGTGTGTGTGTGTGTGTGTGTGTGTGTGAAAAACGAGTCTGAATCTTAGAGGCCTTATTATCAAACAAAGCTGCTAATTTCGTTCTCTTTTTTTAAAGATCCTCAATGGCCTGCATGGTGAGAGCGAATACTATGTATTCCTTGAGACGTGCCTGGTTACTCCACTGGAATAGCAAATGTAAAATTAGTGAGAATGTGTGTATGAACGCTGTCGGTCAATTAGCGCTCGGGAGGCGAGAAGCCGCTGGCACCTGCTGCCATTCATCCCTAGCACTCTCTCTCTCTCCACTTCAGAAGGAATAAAGTTGGAAATATGACAGATACATAACAGACATTTCTAATATCGACCTGCCATCTTCTCAATTCCACCCAGGCCGGGTCTGCAGGAGACAAAATACACAGTGCACAATGTGAATTTAGGTTTTACATCTGTTTCAGTCAGGAGGAGAAAACTTGAAATATCCTCTTCAAATGTTTTACACACCATCCACTAACCTTGTTTGTTTTTGGGGTTTCCCCTTATCTGACACAATCAGTTCATGTATAGAAGTATAGAAGACTTTACTAATGAGCTGATGATATTCAAACATTTTGGAATAATTGAAATTAGAAGACTCTATGCTCACCAAGGCTGTATTTATTTGATCAAAAATACAGCAATATTTTGAAATATTATTGCAGTTTTATACAGAAATATTATTACACAAGAACTGTTTTCTATTTTAATATATTTTATAATAAAACATCTTCCTGTGATGCAAAGCTAAATTTTAAGCAGCCATTACGGATTTGCTGCTCAGCTATTATCAATTATTATTTGCGCTCAATTATAATATAATTGTTATTATTATTACTGTATCAATGTAGAAAACTATTTTTGTCGCTTAATATTTTTGGATATCCTTGCCTTTAGATGAATAAAAAGTACACAAAAAATTATTTTATAACATCATTAATGTCTTTACTATACTTTTGATCAATTTAACGCATTAATTATTTTAATTTTTTACTTTTGAATGGTAGTGTATCAGTTTCCACAAAAATATGAAGCAGCACAACTGCTTTCAACACTGTTTGCACCACAGGAAAAAACTAAATTTGAATATATTCAAATAAAACAAATATTACAGTACTTTTCATCAAATAAATGCAGCCTAAGTTAGCATAAAATACTTCTTTCAAAAGAATACCATTTTTTTAATTATTCCAAATTTTTGACTGTGTAGTGTAAATCAAATCAGTGTGTATAGTAAATGTGGGTTTCTCCAGAAGCATTTGTGGGCTGTGTATGTATGTCACGGAGGTGTGATTTGGCTCATTGTTTTACTTAATAAACCTGAGCGGAGTGGTGGATACACCGGGCTTTTATTCTTATTGTCCCGTATGACCCCAAGTCTTTCACGGCCGCCTGTGTGAGCCTGCTGTCGGGCGGATCGATAATCCTCCCGAGGTTTATCCATACGTGGTATTCTAATGTCAGAGAGCAGGCCCCAATTGATAATGATAAATATTTTGCCGGAAGATTAGGTGAAGGGAGCGTGTCGTGGAGGAGCTCTATATTCAAGCCCCGGTAACCTCTGGCTCTGCGGGACTCATCCATCCGAGTGTCAATGGCTGTCTTGTGGAGAGCATCAGTGAGTAAACACGGCTCTCGACAGAGACCCCCAGCGGACACCCCCCTCCCCATCCTCCGTCCTGCTGTTCCTACTTTGTCCTCCATCAATCACCGCCATTGTGTCCTGGATGTTAGATAGAGTCACTTAATATCCTCTTCTTCATCTGTCCGCTCCGGCGGCACATGATGCGCCTGCAAGAGCCAAAGGACGTCGTGTACGGATGGGGGACGGGGAACCGGGGACCGGTGCCCTAAAATGTGTTTGTGTGTGAGAGAGAGAGAGAGAGAGAGAGAGAGAGAGAGAGAGAGAGAGAGAGAGAGAGAGAGAGAGAGAGAGAGAGAGAGAGAGAGAGAGAGAGAGAGAGAGAGAGAGAGAGTGAGAGTGAGAGTGGGAATGGGAGAGTGTGAGAGAGAGGGAGAGAGAGAGAGGGAGAGGGAGGGAGAGGGAGAGGGGGAGAGAGAAAGAGAGAGGGAGAGGGAGAGGGGGAGAGAGAAAGAGAGAGGGAGAGCGAGAGAGAGAAGGCGAGGAAGAGGGGGAGGGAGAGAGAGAGAGAGTGAGAGAGAGGGAGAGTGAGAGAGGGAGAGGAAGAGCGGGAGAGAGAAAGAGGAAGAGGAAGAGGGAGAGAGAGAGGGAGAGAGAGGAAGAGAGAGAGAGAGAGGAAGAGAGAGAGAGATAAAGAGAGAGAAAGAGAGAGAGAGAGGAAGAGAGAGAGAGAGAGGAAGAGAAAGAGAGAGACAGAGAGAAAGAGAGAGAGAGAGAAAGAGAGAGTTAACTACTTAACAAAGATTAAGAAATATGTGTATTGCTCATTGTTGTAGTTCATTTGAGTTAATACATTAACTAATGTTAACAAATGAGACCTTATTTTAGTGTTACCGTAAATATAAAATAAATAAAACAAAAATGAATAAAAATGGCCTTAATAATAATAATAATAGCTGCAAGCAGCCATTATCGGGGCCAAGCGCAAGACAACGACATGCCAACATGAAGTTTAAGACCAACTGCAACAATGAGCAATTTAAGACATTTAAAGATGATTTTAGGCAAAATGGCTGAATAATCATATAAACATTAATTAAAAATACTTTTTAATGTTTGGCTGTCATGCTTGTGATGACATGTAGGCTACCAAGTTTGGTCTGAATGCAATAAAGCATTGCGGAGCCTTAAGTCTGTTTTTGCAAGCACTACATAAAATTAGTTTGTGCGTTATTTGAGAACGGTTTTACGAATCAAGTTGAATTCCATGATCTGAAGATGATCTGGTTAAATTTTCGAGAAAATCGGAGCAACCGTCTAGTTCGAAAAAGATTGTTTTTAAAATATTCAAAATGGCGGAAAGATTTTTTGGGAATTTTGTTTCTAGCCCTTATGGTTCAAAAGTTATTAGCATAAACATGAGTGAAACTGTGGACAGTTGGTGGCGCTAGAGGGATTGAGTTAGAGACTCCATGGTGTCTGTTCAGACTGTCCTCTGCAGTGTGCCAAATTTCATAATTTTACCGCAAGCGATTCTATCATAGACTTCCATACGAAAGAAGACAAAGAAGAAACAGAAGAATTATAAGAACGCTAACGATTTCAAGTGGTGCCATGCACTTTCAGTGCTTGGCTCCTAATAATATTGTTTATTTTATAAAGCACCTTACTACAAACTCAAGGTCGGTTTACAATACAAAAAGCATTTTAGGTTTTACATAGGCTACTTTTGGAGTTAATTTATCCCCATAGAGAAAAATGATGTTTCACATTCTTATTATTAAAAATTATGCAATTCAAAACAAAATCAAAAATCCAGTAAGAGCTTTGTAAATGCATTAATTTAGCAATATAAATGCATTATTTGTTGAGTTAATTGGCTGCACTTGGATTAAATTGTCTGTTGTTTTTTCTCCCCGCAAAAAAGGAAAAATAAAAGATGTAGACTTAATTGTCTCAATTTACAGGTAGGTAAAAATGAGGTCAAATAAATGCAAATAAAGAAACAAGTCAGCAGCGGGTGTAGGATTGCGGCACAGACCTGACCCCGACGGAGGCTTCCTGCTGTGTCTCAAAATTGACTCTTACGATTAACGTCAATATCAGAGCCATTAGTGACCATATTATTGTGGAATTGAAATCAAAGTGAATTCATAATGACTACAGCAAACAGCACGACACGGTTAAAGGGCGGAGCGATTTGAAAAATAGCCCTTTCATTTCATAAAGCCTTCTTAACAAATAATAAATTGACCTCTTAATAAATGGTGCAATGTTCAAACCTTGAGCAGCCGCTTAACTAATTAGGATTAAATTCCAGTATATTAGAACTCGCTAATTTGTCAATTAAAAAATACTTAGCGGCCATGGCATTGAATTAAACATTAGCCATATCTGAGGACCTCCCCATCTCCAAGCATCGCCTTGTAAAAATGACAAAACAAACCCGTTTCTTAATTGCACACATAAATACAGACTTTTACTCATGACAAATTCAACGCACCATTTTCAAATGAAGAGATTCTGTTTGAAAGGATGTTCCCAAACCTCATCACTGTGATTTATGGAGTTAACAGTCACCTCTGAATGATGGTCTTTCACGTGCCCTCCGAGTTTAAGCCCCTGTTTAAAATGGAGACATCACCTATCCCGCCCGGCCCACCATTTGTTTGTGGAAGATTTTTTGACAAATAGGCAGCGCTGCCACGCGCGGATGGACGCCCTCATTCCGCGCACGTTGTTTACAGCGAGGAGACCCTTTCCACGGATTAAACTAATCACACACGTAGACCTAGAACAGGTGAGCAAGATAAACACGCTTTTCCACAGATGACCTTCCTGACCTTTAGGTAACATGAAGACACTGAGGCAAAAGATAAGTATTTTTAAATGAGATCATTTAAATAGTTTTTATTAAAAATATCTTTATTGTTTTGGATAATAATAATCTTATTCTTATATAAATTACATACTATATGAATTGGTATGTTAATCAACCACTAAGTTGAATCAAACCATGTTTAATAATAATCTTATTATTATATATACATAATGTATGAATATTTTCATTAACAAAAAATCTTAATGTTACTTATGTATCATCATGATGTTAAAATATAAATATGCCTAAAACACTTTATTTGCTGCACTTCTAATAGGCTATGTGTTATATAATATTAATAATAATAATAATAATCTTATTCTTATATTAATTACATAATAAATTCATATTTTTGTAATCATTTTTTTTATTATGCACTGTTACTTATGCATCATCCATAAAAATATAAATATGCCTAAAATATTTTATGCTGCACTTTAGGAGAATAGGCTATGTGTTTATTATCATTATTAATAATAATAATAATGATAAAATTCTTATTCGTATATGAATTACATACTAAATTAATATTTTAGTTAAAAAAAAATTAACCACCAATGAATCAATCACTATCACTATCAAAAATATAAATATGCTGAAAACATTTTTTGTTTGCTGCACTTCAAGAGAATAGGCTATATGTTTTATATGCTTTTATCCTTATATGAATGACAATATATTAATTTGTTTATTATATAATTATATTTTCGTAAACAAAAAATATAAACATGGCAAAAAACATTATTGCTGCACTTCAGGAGAACAGGCTATATGTTTTATAATAAGAATACTAATAATAACAATAATGATAATAATACTGGTCACACTTTATTGTACAGTATGTGCACTTACATAAGTACTGAGTAATATAAGGTAACTACATGGGTTACGGTTATAGGTTTAGGGTTAGTACTGAGTTATTACCCAGTAATTGTAATTACTATAATAAGTATGTATGGGGAACAGGACTGTAAAATAAAATCCTACCACAATAATAATGATAGTAATAATTTGTCTGGTTGTAGGTTTAATCCCCTGTCCTCCTGATATCAGTGGGTTTCACTGGCGTGTTTTGGGCACGGCCTCTGCTGTGGGAGCTGTGATGAGCCTCTCTAAAGAGGGAAACACATCCCATCAGCTTCCATCACATTTCACGACAGTTAGAGCTGCGATTCATGACACATAATGTAATAGCAATGAAAGATTTCCTCTGAACGGCGGGAGCCTCTCGAAGCAGGCCTAGATCAGGAAAATATTGTATAAATTTCTCTCTAATTTATTTCATCATTCCACATTAGGGATATATGAATTGTTCAAATTCGATAACAAGTACTCAGTTCAGTTCATTATGTAAGATAAATTAGACTTCGATAAAAATGCAGCGGCGCACAGTGGTTCCTTGAATGAAATGTAATTTGCGCGAGAATTTGTTTTATCTGTCACAAATATTCCCAATTAGCGGGCGTAATTATTTGATAGTTTCTGCAATTATGGCTTGAACTGCTGGATTTGGAACAGTGTGGGACCGTAATTGGCCTAAATGCGATATTTTGCATATTTGCATAATGAGGAAATTGGTAGAAAATTGTGTTCACCCATTTGTGAAAAATCCTATGAATTTTATGAATTTGAAAGGTCTGTTCCTAGAGCCAGTGACTTTGCCTGCTGCTCCCGAAGGAGGAACTGCAGTGGAGCGGGCAGAGAGCCAAGAACAGAGGAGGAGAAAAGAGCAGGAGGAGAGGAAAGAGCGAAGGGGGATGTCAGAGAGAGAGAGAGAGAGAGAGAGAGAGGAGGAAAATAGTAGCCCTGGTCCCTTAGTTGTTCATAACAGTCCTTCAGTGATGAGAGCATATGGATTCATGATTAGACAGACAGACAGACAGATAGATAGATAGATTTATACCACTGTGTCACATCACCTTTTCTTTTAATTACACTTTTTATTCATTTGGGAATTGAGAATACTAATTGATGAAGTTTTGCAAGTGGAATTTTTACCCAATCTCTCCTCATACAAGACAGCTGTCAACAGTCTGGGCCTTTCTCAATCTGTGTTCTTGTCTGTACTTGTGTTCTTGTGAAACATCATCTTTTGTGGCCCAAGTACTGTCCCAATACACAAGTTTGCATTTTGGCAAGAACGGTTAAAAATCCTGGAAGTGTTCTTGACACGCCCATTTTACCGAGGATGCATCGGTTGGTAACTTGTGTGAACTTGACGGCAGAAATATCCCAGCATTCATTTCGGCCTTCGAGGAAGGAGCGGGAAGCAGAGAGAGGCAGGTCAATATTACCGCCGTTTTTTTCCTGCCGTTATTGGCTAGTGATACGCAAACAAACAACAGAAGCAGAATGAAAAGGAGACAGGCATTGCTTTGTTGTTATAAATATACATTACATTGTAGAGTAGAGTAGAGTAGTAATCCCTTGAGCTGAGGGTAGGCTTGGGCCATAAAGCCTGGCTGTTATCGTCAATAATTCTCGTTATGTTTGCGTACTGCAGACGGCGTCTGTGCGGGGGTATTATTGCGCAATACCAGCAAGAACACATCGTCTCAAACTGTGGGCAGCGTTCTGTGTGCTCGTCACCTTGTGAATTCATTCTTCCAAGAACAACTAGCAAGAGCGTTCTCCCCAAGAACACAAGTCCGTTCTTTGCATTCTTGGTTTTGAGAAACACCCTCTGTGGTCATTGTTGTCCGATTCTCCTTTGCATGATGGGTCA